>JALRME010000014.1:966379-1013756 GCA_026120035.1 Coleophoma eucalyptorum
AGTCACACTGTACTCTCCGTAGTTGGAGAATTCAGGATCTCTTTTTGCCACAGCTTCGGCAGGTTCTATGCATTTTATCAGTACAAGTTCATAACACATGCCACAAGGTTGGAAACCCACCTTCAATAATGGCGATTGGGCTGGCAAGAACCGTGGCTACGAGAGCGGCTGAAACAGTGTGAAAGAAGAACTTCATGGTTCGGTAGGATATAATTGATTACCACCAAGTAAATACTCCTTAAGTTGAGGGAAAAGATTGGGATCTGGGTTTTCACGGGTGTTTCTTGGTGATATAACTCTCCATTAAGTAGTAATAAACTCTCCGTTAAGTCTTAGTCTTTGTTGCTGCCATATCAGACGGGGTTCGGTGATGTCGGGCTTGCATCCGGAAATATTTTCTTGATTTAAGAATTTACGTGAAGGGACTGTTGTATTCGTTCTATTCCAGCAGGTAAAAGTAAGATCTATTATTGATAAGGTCAATTGAAGTCTTGTTGTCCGCTACAGCTTACCCCTCCCTGCATGGGGGAAACTGAAACTGCACCAATGCCGTTGGGTGCCACTTACAACCTACAGGTATAAAGCTCGCCCCGAGACACACGCAATTTGTCTAACCCATGAGGTACTCGAACTAGGTTTTCAAAAGTGGAGAAACCTCTTGCTACAATAGGAAAGTGATATATTTATGCGTAGGCTGGATCCCACGCTGGAAATCCCATGTGCCTGAATAGGATACTACGACCTTTCCTTGGTTGTAGTAGCCTATTACCTCTAGTTAATTGATGGAGGGAAATGATAGCACGATGTTTCATGTATCATTCTGGCTCGATCTATACTAAAAAGAGGGTTTTCTGCTATCGAAAGAGGATTGCATGATGTGCTGGGAGAATTACTAGGTTTTTATGACAATCAGCTCATGAAGCCTATAATGCTTAGACCAGAGATATTTTCAATTTAATCTGCGTATCATAGCTATACATATGCTATTGGCCCAGCGATAGCCGAAAAGTTCATTTCTATAGATACATACTACCGCATAGGAATGAATAAGTCTTTTTCTCATCTTTGACTATCTAAGTCGGTGTTGCCATTCTCATATAGAGTCCAATCTTAAACACCTGTAGAATCCTAACACCACATCGTTGCTAGCATTTTTCCCCTCCAGCCTCTGATTAAGCTCCATTGAACAGTGATTTGCGTGGCTCACATCAAGCGTCTTATGATCAATCCACTCACTTCGGCGTTGTACCGCGATCGCCAACTTTCTCCACAAGAACAAGCAGTGTTCTCCATGATACCGGCGAGTGTAGATGTGTTTGTGTTTCCCAGCCCAGATGTCAGCCGAGGGAATTTTCTCCTCTTCTAAATATGAATTCGACAAGTACCAATCTCGATCTTCAAAGGGGTTGTATTGACTGGTTAATTCCGAAAAGTAACATGGCTTGGGCATCCAGCCATATACCATAGGTTCCATTATACAGCCGCGAGCTATAGCTTCTTCGTTGGTGGTACCGCAGGTGAGAATATTAGTCGTCGCTAGGATGTGGGAGTTGGAAGTTGGGGACAAGAGATAAGTCCCAACGGCGCCCAGAGAAGTCGCTGTCGCAAGACATAGAAAATAAAATATCCAGCGTGTTGGCATGACTTTGGCGGTTGGTTGTCTAACTGTCTCGGGATCTGAAGCATCGAATAGTCGATGATATGTAATTGATTTGGGACCAGAACTAGCCCAGCGCCAGAGGGATTTACTCTTGGAATTCATTTTCTTCCTTTTTGACTGTGAGTTAAATGGGATGTTCGAAGTGAGGTCTATTCACTTGATGACCATAACAGTGGAGCATCAAAGGTCAGATACCGGTATTCTACGTTCTTGATATTTGATAACTGAGCACTAATGCAGTCTCATGGCATGGAGACTCCACCAGAGAAGGATAAATCAACAAAATCATGATAAGGAAATCTTGTCAAAGTCCAACTATGTTATCCACAAGATGCTTCGAACGTTAATAAGCTATTACTGATGAGGAAGGTTATATTCAAAGGTGTTTATGTTAATCAGCAAAAGGCAAAATTATTAGGACAAGGCTCTCCCACGCATTTGGTACTGCTCGTAATATGGAATGAGTTATGATCTTCCTATTTGTTGGCGAATTCTTATCGGAGCTGATTACCCAAGTCTTGAGTAAGACGGTGATCGCTTATATAGCTGCAACCATCACGGGTACAACACTTGTTCATGCAGATGCCAGGGTTAGAACTCACTCATTGTTTCTTCGTACTATGTCCGCCCAACAGCGATAGTGGCGGTCGGGCCACCCCCGCTAAAGCTTATCTGCTTACAGTGCCGTACAGGCGAACAAAATAACCTCTATTAGGAAGGAATTGTAACGCACGTTTGATCGGTTCTCGCCTTCTATATATGGGGTAAAGCTTTGCCATGAGGGACGTGGATAAAGTCAATCACCAACTACCATTATATCCTTGGCCAAAAAAAACCCGAACAACTAGGGAAATATTGCTCACGCTAGATAAGTGATATATCAGCTTCCTAATCGGTACTAAAGCAAGATGTGTGGTATGAAATACGTACGAAGTAAAGCTTAGGAGTAGTACTAGTGGCAGATAGATCCTTCCCTGAAGAATTCTTATTACTACTTGCGCTCGGAATACAAAGTACAAAATCACTAGTAAGACTCATATTATGTGTCATCGGAAGGAATATCGAGTAGATTGGTGTCTTTGTTGTATGATTAGTTTAGTTTTGTTCCAGTTTTCCCACCAATTTCTCTTGATAGCTTGAGTTCAAGATATATTATGGAGTCGCAAATTCAAGAAAATATACCTTTCTTGTCGGGCGACCTAGATCACGACGACCATAAGATCTACCATTCAGCAAAAGAACATAAGAGTCGTGAGCAATCATTACAACGCTATCTAGCTCTCATCCTCATCTTATTCTTTCTCTCAAATATCTGTACCTTCATTTTTACACACTGGATTTGGACCAGAAATATCGACAACTTAGTTGTGTCCTATACATCTCAAAGTTGGAGTAAGTACACCCCACATCTGGTCTTATTCATGAATAAAAGATTGGTCTGATTCAGCTCCGGCAGGCCCGGTTTCAGATGACATAAACATCCAATACATCACGACTGCCTTTGACGGATCTTTCTTTAAAGAGTCAATCTATCGGCAGACACCGAGCCCAGAGGTAGACCAAGCATGGCGAGATCTGGGGATTCAATGTGAGTTTGTCCATACTCGTCATAGGCCATTGACACCTTGAACCAAAAACGAAGAAGACCACTGACGACATAACAAAAGACAAGGCTTTGGTCGTTCCGTCATCTCAGGCTGAAAAAGCGGGCATCATTCCTGATCGTGTGTCATTAAATGAAACCAATGGCGGTCCAGGCTATCCAGCTATCTTTGAAGTATTCCATCAACTTCATTGCCTGGTAAAACTCCTGTTCTTATTATATACCGTAACTCCTAGCTGAAAGTATTAACATGTAGGACTTTCTTCGTAAAGGATTATATTTCAATTACGAATACTATGTAAACCTCAGTGAAGGCCCGTTCAAGCACCCCGAAAAACAATTGAAGCCACATATTGGTAAGATTGACACCCTACATCCTAGAGTTGTCTACACATCTAACAGATCTAATCTTTCAGGGCACTGCCTCGACATGGTTCGGCAGCAACTGATGTGTTCGGCGGACACGGGTCTCCAGCCATTCATCTGGGTAGGCGACCCTCCGCATCCCTTTCCCGACTTCAACCAGAAGCACAAGTGCAGGAATTTTGACGCAATTCGAGAGTGGGCAGCGCTGCACCAAGGGAACTTTGATGAAAAGGCAGATTATCATGTGCCTCAAAAAGGAGAGTTGATCTTGGATGAAGTACCGTGATGAAAGGAGCAAACGAGTTTGTTTCACTATCATTATACCTCCCTCCAATAAATTGGGCGACTATGATTATAATTAGTATGACCACATCTGACCTCGAAGTCGCCATAATAATACGCAAGTTGTAATTAGTCTCTCGTGTTAATTGTTACTTTCCAATTTGAAGCTTAGTTTTTTTACAAGCGTACTTATATGACAAGATGACAATCAAGTTTCAGCAAAATCAACTGTAACATTTCTGTAATTCTCCATATACTTTTATAATAGATCTTTAGACACCTATTGTTGGTTTGGTACACCTCTTATTTCAACTGTAATAGACAAGTCAAATCATGAGGCGAAAAAAAATATAGATCACTCTCCTAAGTAAATGTGATTGAGGTCATATAAATACTCCTATTGGGTATAGATTCGACCTTCGTAGTAATAATACAAATCATATTGTTTGCATTTGAGTGCGAACAGAGGTATTAGGTAGTATAATGATATACTATCATCTGTAGGTAGTATAGCGATAATCTAATACGTGTGAGTGATACAACGATACTCCAACACCAAGAACTCGCTTCGATAGAGAAGAACCTACATATTTCAAATATACTAAAAACGATATAAAATACTAAGAATACTAAAGTTTAGTTCTAATACGTACTTCAATAGATGCACTTGGATTATTCTCATTGAAGAAGGATAACCTGAGCGATTAGCTAGTACGGTACCTTTATCGTGCGTCCAATGCGTAGGTTCAACGATGCCATGAAGTTTACCGGCAGTAGCAAGACCTTACTTCCTTCAAACTCGCATACTAGGGGCGAAGATAAGCACGGCTCACAATTTCCAAAGAAGACCAGTCGATCCCAGCCGTAAACCTAAGGGGTCTGCTTCTCTGATCGGTGTGCAATTTGATCGCGGAACGTGTGGTAAGTTGCCAGCCGAGGCCAAACCTCCTCGAGATATCGGAGCATCTCATAAGTGAACCCGCCGTAGTGTATACCGCCAGTGGATATCTCGGCAGCACCCTAGTCACTTTTACAAGCCGCCAGTAAGGTAAACCGGCTTGGATTGATGGCCCAGGACATATCAAGACTACTATCACGGTATATTGGCTCGGTGACAACCTCCTGTGCTGCTTCTTCGTCAGCAGGAAGATTCAGCGGAGGGATCGAGCCCTCTGGAGTTCGTAGGCAGCCATCATTTCACCAGGCACTGCCAGAATGACAGCTGTCTAAGCTCACGACTACCTGCACACCCTTATTATGAAGATCTTTCAACCATGAATTTAGTTGCCAGTCACGCAAGGCTGGCCCTCCTGAGCAGTAGTCAACTATCATCAAGGATGGATCTTCATCCGAACCATCCTGGGGTGATTTCTCGGTTTTTCTTAATCGTGCGCCGTGTCTAGAAGAGTGATAAAAGAAGGATTCACCAGTATAAGCCTCAGACAAGACCTTGCTGAAATGCGCCTTTGTGTCTGAACCACGCGCCAAGATTAGGATATACGGGCTATCCAGTTCAAACTTCTTATTGACATAGGTCTTGATAGCCTGAACATCATTGACACAACCAGCTAGATTCTTTAGATAGAGCGGTTCACCATTCTCTTGTTTTCTCATACCGCCCTCCTGATTTACGTCTATTCCGATCAGCAACGCAAATCGTTTTGGCAAGAGGTTTGTAGACATATTAGGTCAGTCGGTATAGAGAAACTTGTGCTTTGATAAGGTAGTTTAAGAAGTCAAGGTTATAATACTAGGCGCTAGGTTGAGAAGAAGACCGCCAATTCATGATTGACTATATACTAAGTACAAGTCGCAACAGTTTGGCCCTACATATAAGTATGTGTAAGTATAAATTGAAGGACATGTGAAAGCGGGCACGGGCTAACTTTACCGCTCGATCGATCTTGTACATAGGTGGAACTACTATAGGCTTAAGCAAAGTCACGTGGTATTTTTAGGCAATACAAGAGAATCATAACGTATTTCACAAGCAAACCGATGCCCCAAACGAACTACCACTGAGTAACATTAGTATCCTAACGTTAGTTATCGTCATTCACAGGGTGATTAAGTTTTTTTTGTATAATAAAATTAAGGTATAGTCTGTGCCCTATAGCGTAAATAGGTTAACCCTAAGTAACTCCAACCCTATCATTATCGCCTATAATTTGTCTAGAATCATTTGAAAATACTACAGACAACTAAGAAGCTATAGCCTAACATAACCCTAAAGTATTCGATTATATAGTTATGTTCAATGTTGAGTTTGGCGTATTGTGTTTGTAGTACAAACACGCCGTTTCGTCTACCGCTATTTCCCGATATTTGGGTGATAAGTGTAAGAACCTGACCTGCCTGGATTGGACGCTCAATCCAACCCTAACTTGGATCGGGCAAGATATTATCATCTTTCCTTGCGTGACATGGTTCAAAATTACCGCCTTTAAGTTCGAAAATGTTAAAATCTCGAACAATTATGCTGAGTATAGACATGGTGCACAAAGTGGAAATTTAACGCTTTCGATTGGCTGGTCTGCAGATCGAAAAGGTACCACGGCGCTATTCTATTATAAATATGGTAATCCTCATCCTGAATATACCTTTTGGCATCCAATACCTATTATTCGTAGTCCACAACAAGCAGAAACTCGTCAGTGGACATCACTTTTGTACTGCCGAACATGGAGCGGCTAACTTGATCTAGGTCCCGTTATTATACAATGAGAAGAGCCGGATAATCAATGCATGTATTCAATGAGAGACAGTGCCGGAAACTGGGCTGGAATCATTTACCTTCATACCCCGGTAGCGGACAGCCGTAGGAACACAGCACTGCGAATTAATTCTCCTCTCGGATGGATACGTTACTGAGGGTAGCGACACTGTAGACTGGGTTCCAGAAATTAATTTTCCTGAAAGACCACGATCAGGGAGTCATTATAGATTCTATCATGTTATGTGGATCGAATGGCAATAAGGAGTAGCTTATAGAAAAGGTCTTGGTCGCATAAGAGAAGCTGTTTGGGATGGTCCACTTGAAAACCCAGTGGATATTTTTCTAGGATGAATGTTGAATAGTGTTGGAACATCGATATACTACCTACACGTGAGATAACATCGTTATGCCACTTGCATATATTGGCATATCGCTACACTACTTATATGTGCATACATTTGGAATATCGCTATATTACGTGCTTGTTCCCTTGTTTGCGCTCGGATGCAAACACTACAACTATATTACTACGGAGGTCGAATCGATACCTAATAGGGGTATTTATATAACCACTATCATACTTACTTAGAAGAATCATCTATATTTTTATCGTACGATTTTGACCTATTTATTATAGTTGAAATAAGAGGTATATAGATTAACTAATACTAATTAGTATAGCGCGTAGAGATTACGAGATGCGTACTTGTTGCAACTCAAGTTTCAGATCACAAGCACGTGATATAAGCTATGTTTGGAGGACATGAACTATATAGCTCACATCTGAAAACCACTGTTTATCGGAAAACGTAGTTAGTATTTAAGAACACGAGGTTCCTAAGTAGATAGGAGGTTCATACTCAACTTCAGTTATTCATTTCACATCTGAACTTGATCTAAATTAGTTACGTGCTTCTACTATTCATTAGTAGTTTGTTGATCCGATAGAGGTTTTGAGCAATGGTAGGATAGAGGCGTTTGGGAGCACAATAACCTTATATTGAATAAATGCTATAGATATCGTACCAAGGACACAAAAAAGATAAGAAGAAACAGAAGAAAGAAACCAATTTCTATGCCATGTCCCCTTTATATGCTTCCTGGGTCCGAAACCCTCCGACCCTGCTCATACTCGCTTATGCTAGTCCTATAGTTACGTGACATAAATACTGGATAGTCCAATTATGGCATCTGCGTAGGTCAGGTTCTAACACTCGGTGTAGAGTTTCATACTCTCGATGGGCTATAGTCCTCTTTGGAACACGTGCTATAAAGTGTATTAGTGTGTATAGTAGGTGAATGAGGTTGTATAGGAATCTAAAAAATCTGCACGGGAATCAGCCTCACCGCCTTGCAGGGGAGGTTGGCGGTCATTTTCTAACACCCCCTTTCGTACGTAATGTGCTGGTGACTAGTACTTACGCTGTACTCTCGTCACATGTCATATAGCATAGGAATCATTTTTGAAAAGGGCGTATCCAGTAAAAGAGCACCAGCTTCAGTAGTTTTCGAGACATTTTTTTCAAGTCCCATTGTGCGAAGCCCAGTTTGGAGGTGTCAACCCAAACCTGGTTAGGAGGATCTAGGTGCGTAGGTTGAGACGGAAGGCTAAGCTAGACTAGAGGCGATCCTAAGTATTTGTAATGGTATTGCCTTTATAGATAAGCTTAGTTCCTAACCTTACTATCCCTTATGTATAGTGTTAATGGCTTTTACCTTTCAAATATATTCCAAACTCATTTCGGAGGTGAAATGATTTACATCGGCGTACGGTAGAATTAGGCGGTCAAGTGACCAGGGAATTAAATAATTTACAAAGGAGGGATTGAAATGGTTGATATCGCGACGAGCCCTCTCATCTGATATGCACACTCTCCTACGATCTGGAGCCCTAAGGGCTTTCTAAAGATACAAGTCTGATGTTACTTCGCGAGTAGCAGCCAACCCAATGTCACAAGGTTTTATACTTTCATAGCCTCGACAACAATTTGGGCTACATCACGCATTCCAATGGTACTCAATGGGTTTGAAGCCTTATATAAACCGCACAAAAGTAAATCTTTGTCTATGTACTATACACGTCACTTGCTTAGCACTATTACGAAGAAGCCTTTGACAGATGCGAACAAGTGCCTAGGATATCCGTCTTCAATCTCTTTGCTCAGTGTTGCGATATAGGTAGTTATTCCCTCAAAAGAAAGAAGAGCCTTGTGCATTTTTGATTGAATATTGGTTCCTACATACCATGATTTGACTTCCATTGTACTTTCAGAGATAACAGTCTCTTCGGGAAGACAATTAACCTAGTGGCTCATTGTTCTACTGCTTCCTTTTTAGACCCAATGCGATCGAAATGATCTTATTTGATGTCCTCCACGTAGCTCTACACGAATGCTGTGCTGGCTGCTTCTGATATAGCTGCTATCAAGCCTTGGACCTTCTCCAGGGCGACAGATACCAAGGGAAAGGCAATAAGAACAGCGTTGGTAGTGTTAGTAGAAGCACCTGCTGCCTTTGCTGTCGCAACTATATTGAGTTTTGCACAATTGTCCAAACTGTCTACAATATGGTCGAAAACAAATAACAGCAACGGCACCGCCGGCCGATCTGGTGACCCGAAATATTAATTGCATGGTTAACCCTAACCTTGATCTAAGGAGAGGTTCTTAATAGTAATATTTGCGATTCTAACTACATATAATATAGCTACAGATAAGCTTAACATTTCTTTCCACCTGTCATACCACAGGAGTAGTCACAATAAAGTGTATCGTATCGGTCGGTGGTGTTGATCCTATTATGGCTACCTATGGTTCTGATGAGAGCAGCTAGTGATGTATCTTCGAGACTTGAATCACGGCTTGGAAGCTCTACCAATCAAAAGGGCTAGGGTAAACCAATAAGTCAAACAATTTCAATAAGACAATTTTTTGATACCCTCCGAGCACAGACTGATGTCTCAAAGGTGAGAGGGCTAAGAGACAGTCGACAGGGACGGAATAAATATAAGTGAATGACTTAAATAGAACGGTATGGGTGAAATCCACCATATAGGAGAGTTAAGAGGAAGAAGGAAAAAAAGAAGAACTTTTAGAGCAAGAACTACTACCTCAAAAGAAAGGTAAGAGCGATAAACAGTAGTTAAGGGTCCGGTCCAACAATGTAATACTACACCAAGAGCATATTGCCATCCAAATGTAGTTTAGCCGAGTCATTATGGTTGTGTATTGCGGACAATATAAAGTTATGGGCCGAGTTCCTTCTGCAGCTTATATTACCTCAAAAACTGATCTCAATGATTTGTATACCCTACAGTATAGAGTTATAAGCCGAGTTCCTTCTGCAACTTATATTACATCAAAAACTGGCCTTAACGAGGTGTGTATCGTACGTTATAGAGTTATAGGCCGAGTTCGTTCAGTAGCTCGTATAAAGCTCGTCTTCAAGAAAAGTTAGGTAGGCAATGGTGCAAATGTTGCGCGGGATCGTAAAGTCAGCTATCGCTATTGTACTCATTTTACTACTGCTTTAATCGACCAATCTTAAATTAAGGGAGCAATTGCTGCCATAATACAAAGCATACTGTGAAGTAGCACCAACATATATCCACGAAGACTACGGAAGGGAAGAGGGAGTGACATCGGAAGCGGGACAGAAGGTGGTCAATTTTCAATATAGTATCTTACTGTATATGAATTTCAGGATTACGCTAGTCTAGGAATTACCGCTGGGCCACTTCCTTTCTCTCCTTGCTTGCCATTAGATATTGCCTCTGAAACTCCTTTCAGCAATTGGACTACATGGTTCCAAGAGTTGAGGTCATATATCCAGATGCTCTACCAAATTGAAATCATCTTGCTCTCTTTCTCTCTATCCTCATTTTCTCTAATTGATAACGTTACGTATCAAGCTGGTATTAGTTCATCATGCTCATCGCTACTATTTTTATAGCTTTAAGCCTCTCAGCAGCATGTGCCTCTCCTCCACCCTACCAACCTCGACCTTACTCTCCTCGACCTTACTTCCCTCAACCCTACCACTCTCAACCTCACCACCATTATCCACCCCACCATTATCCACCCCACCGTTGTGGCCCCAGCTTTGTAGTAGGGCAAATCGTCCAGACCAGCAGCGGGGCTATCACTGGCCATGCGGCAACAAATTACTCAGAGGTTTCTGAATACCTTGGAATTCCCTATGCACAACCTCCCGTCGGGGATCTTCGATTCGCGGCTCCTGTGAAATATGCAGGATCTTCATTGCTAAATGCCTCTGCTTTCGTGAGGTTACAATCTTCTCCTTTCTATTCATACTAGCTGACATGTCCTAGGGCTTTTCGTGCCCTGCACTTGCATCCCCAATTCCAGCCGAACTGATTACTCGAGTACCAGGTGCAAATATTACCGATATTGGCATCGAATTTTTCCAACCCCAAAACGTAGTACGTCGCGAAGATTGTTTATATTTGAATGTTTGGTCGAAACCTCAAACTGGTGAGCTGCAAAAGGCCGTAATGGTATATATTCATGGAGGAGGATTTTTTACCGGAAGTCCCACAACGTCCATTCTCAATGGTGCTGCTCTTGCAGACCGGGAAGATGTTATCATTGTGACTTTAAGGTAAGAAAATCCCAATTTTTTTTAATACACCTATTATTTAGAAATATATTGATTCTTACAAAAGTTATCGTTTGAGTATTCTAGGGTTTCCAGGAAATCCTAATACTCAAAATAATCTGGCCTTCTTAGACCAACGTCTTGCGATAGAATGGGTCCGAGATAATATTGCGAACTTTGGTGGTGATCCAGCAAGGATCACATTATTCGGACAATCAGCTGGTGCCTCATCGGCAGATTATCTAGCATACGCCTATGCATCGGATCCAATTGCTAGTGGAATAATACTAGAGTCAGGAACAGCCTTCAGCTATGGACTACCCTATACAGCAAATACATCAGCAGCCTCCTGGTATGCCGTCGCTACCACTGTTGGTTGTGGAAACGCTTCGACCAATTCTATAGCACTCCTAGCATGTATGCGAAACGTGGATATCGATACTCTTTTGGATAATGTTCCTAATAATGGCCCATACGCTTTTCTAAGTGCCTTCGCACCAACCATAGACAATACAATCGTCTTCTCTAATTATTCCCAAAAAACCCCTGCAAGTATTCCAGTTTTACTTGGAAGCAACGATTATGAGGCAGGATACATCCGTACACTTCTCGCCCTAGTAAGCCTTACCTACTCAGACTCTGATTGGGATTATCTCAACCTCGCAAGCTATACCTGTCCGGCCGGAGTCCGTGCAAACGCTAGTCTAGTGGCTCATAATCCTACCTGGAGATATCGATACTACGGTGTATTTCCCAATACCAATATTAGCTCAGAAGGAAAAGCGTATCATAGTGCCGAACTGGAACTAGTATTCGGAACTACGCCTAGTATTCCAAGTTCAACAATAGAGGAAATAAAGTTTGAGGCCTATATCCAAGGAGCATGGGCTACGTTTGCAAAAGACCCTATCAACGGTTTAGCAACATATGAGGACAAGTGGCCTTTGTATAACCTGACTGAAAAGTCCCTTATCCGTCTTGGTTACAACAACCAAATTGGAACAAATCTTGATTTTCCAAGCCCCTATGATATAGCTTGCGTAGATATTAGTTTACCAGAGTTAGTATGTCGCTTTAACCCTTCGCTGTGTTCTTGATGTACAAGGAAAGCAAGTAGACGAAACAAGCGACCAGATTACTTTCTTCTTTTTCATTCAGACTGTACTTCGGCCGACTACACTTTCTAACTGCTCAAGGACTTATCTTTAGCCAATGTAAGCCCTAGTGGCGTTGGCAAGAACTATAGATAACTCCCTCCTTCATCCTAACGTTCGTATCCCTTGGTTGTTTGTAGAGTGGGTAGCTATTGGAATATCGATACTATGATTATCACCTAATTATCACATGACCACTCGTTTGTAAACATATGATACTATAGGTGGTATTTATACCTCCTTTACATCATACTTACTTAAGAAGAATCACGACTTATTATACTATACTAAATTGACCCCTTGATCTACTGATCCTATCGAATATTGATTCTGTTACGAACACATGATAGCTGACGCATTAGCGAAAAATAAGTCAGCTGATTCTCGGTAGTTTTACCGAGGTATCTATATCATCCAAATGTCGTCCAATTGATCTATTCCGCTGTTAGTTGGTTTGTTAGGTAACGAAGTGATCAATCAGCCCGTCGTTACTTGTACTTAGCTCGGCATCATCAGATTACTAGCTATTAGCTAGTAGTCTACTGATTTTATAGAACTATTAGCTAACTCGAACACAAACGTTAGCCAACTACAATATACTAATATCTATTCTATCTAATATAACTATGAATCTTTCTTGTATGTTTAACCCTAACCCTCTTAAATTCATCTTCTAATAAGAAGTTATACTACTACTAATCTATATAGTTGTTAATATACCAAATTTGCTTGGTGCTATCTAAGTTATAATCTATAATAAAATCGTGGTCGATTTCATTACTTTTGGCTGTACGGTAGAATCAGCCGGTCGAGTGACCAGGGGTCGATTTTATTAAGTTGGAAATAGGTAACCCAACCGCTGTACAGCCCTAAGAACCCAGATTTGAGGTAAATGTCATGAACACGTGACAGCTGATGGCCTGAGGCTCGGCGAAGGAGGCTCGCACAGAGAACCATCAGTGGATACCACGTGACTAAGAGATACCACGTGATTAGATCAGTAGGATCAGTAAGTAATCCAAGTAAGCCAACTGATCCATGGAACACGAAGGACTATATAAAATAAAATAGTTTCCTTATTTTAGGAGCTTCGTGCTCAACTTAAATAACATCTTTTGACTATTAGTAACGCGGTTCAAATACTTAACCAACCTACTACCTATGATACACCTATCTCTACAGCCAAACCCCCTAAGCACTAGCTTCTAACGAGATTAATACTTCGACCGTTACACTTTGAGGTACCGACTTATAGTAGTACTAATTATGTCTTCTAGGAAAAATATTGCTAGTCCTATACCAAGCGTGGCCGGATAGACTGTTGTAACGACTAGGTATACCACGGATGCTAGCATAAACACAGGTGGAAACCTGCGTCTCGCCGGCCTCCTGATAAGCGCCCAACCCTCGGCGACTTAGGAAGGACTGTCCACATAGTCCCTGTAAGATTCCTAGTAGACCGATGGCGAAACCCCGTCGAATCCCTGGAAGGAAGCCTGAGGGGGAACGTGGAGGTCTTTTATATAGACTTCCCTTTAAAGTACCATCGAAGGGCCGGCGATTAGCTTGCACCTTCGATAGGGATAACTTGTCACCTAACCTACCTCTTCCTTTTTTACCTTAGTGATTGTGATAGGTTTACAATCATATTGATAAGGAAGACATCCTTAAAGCATATTATATTGTATATATAGACTATAAGTCCTATAAATATTGAGAGCAGTTTTTTAGCTACTAGAATAGTACCTTACGATCCTAAGAGAATACTCTCGCGATTACATACTCAATTAAAGACTCTAACACTACCGCCACTTATAGCTGAAAAGGAAGGACTTTAGGTACTTGAAACACTTTATAATATTACTTAATTAGAGCTCCAAACAAAGGCAATCAAAGAGTACATTCAACGTCGTATAAATAGTCCACTAAGTCCAATAGATACTACCTTAACCCAACTAGTCAGAGGCTGTCAAGTGGCTACATATAATGCTGTACTTCTTACAAAAGAAAACAAGTATTTACGAGCTGAAATTGAAAGACAAAAGAGAAAGAGAGCTAAAAGAAGTCATATATAGCTGCTAATAGTATTCTTATAGTCCAAGAGGGTTTGGAACTATCGCAAGTAGCTAATAGAGAGCTAGAAGGTAGGGTAACGAACGAGGAAGAAACTAAGAAAAAGCGTACACCTAGGAAGTATAGTATATATGAAATCTAAGGAGCATAATGCTCGTATATACCCTACTAAGTAGAGTTCCAAGATCCAAAATACGGACCTAGTTTGCCTTAGACCCTTGACCTTACATTGGGGCTCTTAACGCTCGCCCAATCAGACGCCCGGACCGGGCCGTGGACCAGCGCTTATACACAGCTTTTGCTGGCCCAGTTTCGCCCGTGTACTAGTATATATAGTATTTATATCCGAGCGCAAACACGGGAACACACAAGCCATACAACGATATCCCGAATACCTGCATATTCAGGTGATATCACGATACAACATTGTGTGCAAGTGGTATAGCGATGTTACCACGCGTGTAGGTGATAGATATATCGATATCCCAACACAAACCTTCGAAATAAACAACTATAGCTAGGAAATTAAAATATCGCAATAGTGACAACACGCATAGAGATGATTTAAATGAACTTGCTTCTACTTTATTCGCACACCAAATATGCCATCGGAAGCTTTAAATTTGATGTCAATAGAATTCAATCCAAATATTATATGCATCTAATGACTGGAGCTGACCGGAAACGGAAAGTAGGTGATTAAGCGAAGTACGGGAAAACAGCGAAACTAGTGGCCTAGATGCATTTTTTCAGACTAGTATCGCCGGATGCAATAAGAGTATACATCTTTGTAAACACCTCTAAGGATAACAAGCATCGTAAGAAGGGCTATCAGACTTAAGATGTTGATACTTCTCTTTGTATTTATATATATGATAGAGGTGTTGTTGTGTAAATCTGAAGATAAAGGTCTAGGCGATAAGACAATGTCTTATGAATGTTACAATCAGTTTTCTTGCTAGATGGTGTAAGGTGCAAGATGTATTCGCATAAAGAGGCTAACTTCTACGTTTACTTCGTGGACCAGCTTAGTACCCCTGGATTGACCGCATTCATCCGTAGGAGTGGAAGGCTTAGTTTGGAAGTTAAATGCTTTATACCTTCTCAAAGGTCATAAATAGATCACAGATTTCTTTTTTTTTTTGAAAAATCAATCAGGCCTTCAATATGTCTAGTTTAGTTGTTGAAGCGTGGATAGAGTTTGGACTCGCCGGTGCGATAATATTGACTCGGCTTGCTGCACGATTGTATATGGTAGGGATTCGCAACTTTAGAGGTGATGATTATCTAGCTATTGTAATTTTGGTAATGCTTTAGGACCAACATTCACCGAGCTTTTTTTGCTGACAGACTCTAGGCTCTATATGCTGCCAATTGCGCGTTAACGACGGTTCGAAGTAAAATCTCCCTAGAAATCAATATAGCAGAGGATTTGCTGACAATGACCACAGCTAATATTGCTTTGCAATTGCCCTCGTTACAAGACAATCCAATTGAAGCTGCTGAAGACATTATATTGATTAGGAAGCTACTTTTTACAGACGTGCTTCTCTACAGTGGATTCATATGGACTGCAAAAGCAGCGCTACTATTCTACTATTCTAGTTTGACGTAAGTAATTCCTAGAAGATGCTCTATCTATAATATCTTAGAGGTGAATATAGATATCTGCATTGGCAACATCGAAAAATCGTTCGAGTCGCGATCATTATGTGCTCTATCACGTTTGTCCCTGTCGTCGCTGTAATTTTTGGAGGCTGCAAAACTTTTACCGACCACTGGGAGTCAACATCAACATCATATTGTAAGTGAATTTTCACGTTCCTAAAAGAAGATGATTTAACTAATCTATTTCTTTAAAGCTTGCCAGACATCAATTACAATACCTCTTGTGATATTCTTTTGTCATCTAACGTATGATTTAAGTCATTTTCTCTATAAATATCCAAAGGCTTATATAATGATTAGGTCGGATTTATGCCTCTTAGCATTTCCAATTCCAGTTCTTATAACGCTGTTTAGCATACGTCTTCCTCTTAGTCGGTGAGTTAATAACGCCCAAACCTGCTTTAGGACATAACTCAAGTTCTGTGCCAGAAAACTCATAATCGGAGCAATGTCATGTACTGGACTCTTTACTATTGCTACGTCAATTATAGTTGTCATTAAATATACGACAACCCATGATCGGATTGGGCCAGCAAAGTGGACAAAGCGGGAATTAGTTAGTCTCAGTTATGCTTACGACTATGAACTATGCTAATGAAAAGGAACAGTTTTTATGGGTCATTCTACTTAATATCCCATCTCTCCTGTCTATGTTCAAAAACAAGATTTTACCTAATTCAACCTCTCAGGATGGAAGTAATATGCAACTACAAATAGAATTTTCAGGGCAGGATAGGAAAGCTACACCTTAAAGCCCTTCTATACCAGAGTCGACTTAGGTTGAATGCTACAGTTCTTGATTAGTCACATATAACCCTAAGCAGAAATTTGGCCTTAATCGGAATTGGTGAAATGAAGATGTAACCAACGCAGTTCGCCATCTTGAACCACAAGTTCAAACTTTGAAGAGACGCAAGACAGTGGGCTAAGTTGCACTTCGGAACGAAGAAAATTACGAAAAACTATATCGATATCACTTAAGTATATTCTATCTGCAATCTTTGTACCAAAGTTCTTCAGGAGAGTTCATCCGTAAGTCGGATTGGTTATATTGGTACCTAGGAAGAGACTATCAAGCTCATAATTTCGGAAGCTTTCCAGCATTCTGCTTTTCTTTTATTTGGGATTATGGACAATGGACAATATATGGATCATGAAGGGGGTCAACAGTCTATATGGAGGCTATATGTAACAGCTACAGGCTTCGCCACCTGTTCATCTTGCTCAGGGAAGTTCAAATCTTAGTGGGATATTGAATTTAGAAATGTACATGTCTTCTTTTTGAAATTACCTGGGTGAAATCCTTAGTTAGATGTCCCCGTGTAGTCGATGAACTCTTTGAAAACAAACGTGGCTGGCTGATGGATTGGAGCTTTGACTAATAAAGCTACAATGAATGCTATCAATCCAAAATAGTTAATGGCAATTGTAAAGTAGAGAAACTGCCGTGTTATTGGACGGCCGATAGTGTTCATAAATAACCATGATAGAAAAATGGCTGCGGTGAAGCCAAGAAGTTGTCCTAGTGTAGGTGAATATTGGATCTTGACCGCTACTGCCATCGAGATCATCTGAGCTAGGTCGTAGGCATACGATGTAACTGCTGCCACTAAGCCGATGAGGTTGAACCTATCTCTATCAGTTGAAGCTCGTTTTTATATCTTTTCGAACTTATCATGCTATAATCCAAGAAGCAAAAGTAGAGTATTTGGACGGAGCCAAGAACGCTGCCTAAAAGTATAGACCCCTACTTGTTGGCAAGGGCGAGACAATCTCAGCTATAACTAAAGCCTCGTAGAAAGTCAAGACTGGTATGACAATCCAGCTTATAACCATCGTAGCTGGAACTCCTATTGACAAACTATATCCAAAACAAAAGCCGTGGTAGTGCCAAGCACACCCTTCGTACTCAAAGATGTCAATGAAGTATTCTATCGGACTCTTTCAACTGGACGATTATAGAAACGTACGAGGAGGGAAAATAAGATCCCAAAATTATAGAGAGGACCTAAATTCCGTAGCAGCTGCTACTTATACTCTAACTCCTCCAACATCTCCTCATAGAATTTCTGAAAGTAATTTTGATCCTATTCTACACATTAATTTTGTTCTGTAAGCTTCTTTCCTAGGAAAGAGTCCCTATCACTCAATAGATTGGATTCAAACAGAAAGGATACGAATGAAGAAAG
The DNA here is from genome assembly GCA_026120035.1 of Coleophoma eucalyptorum. Lineage (NCBI taxonomy): Eukaryota > Fungi > Ascomycota > Leotiomycetes > Helotiales > Dermateaceae > Coleophoma > Coleophoma eucalyptorum. The sequence goes on from JALRME010000014.1 coordinate 984,708, forward strand.
CAAAGGAACGAAAAGAAAGAGCAGGATAAATTCGTGCGGAGTAAGTTCGAGGGGTGCAAAATCATAGGTAAGGTTCAAAACTAGTAGACTAGTTTGGAGTGATGGAGGTGGTATCTGTCTCCGATTCGCTTGTCGCCCGAAGCATAAAATGCTTTGGGATAGATCTTGCGTGCCAGCCGCATTCGATGAACCGAACTTGTAATAATCCACGGTCCATGGGCACAAGTGGTGGCTGCTCACGTCCAAAGGCTAAAAGAGAATCGACACAAGAGACCATCGGCATGCTCACAGAATCATGAGAATTGGTGGTAGACTTATTTTTGGATGAGGGCCGTGGACCTATTTTCCTACCTACCCACGCTATATCGCATGTTTCATCCTACAAGTTTGTTAACAGAATTGGGCTTCTTTAGAGTATTCGTATCTCATGTTACCAGTCCATACTACCAAATGGTCTATGTAACTTGAGAAGTGGAAATTGGCTGTAAGGTTGGGTAACATTCAACCTCGTCACAATACTCGAGAAGTACGGTTGAAATTCGATTAGTCATCAAAATGAGTTGTTAGTCGGCTTTATGGTCTGTTGTGAGCTATCAGTGACTGCCAAGGTCGTCATTGAAATTTGCGTCTCGTATCGTGCACGATTGTAATAATAGTTCCAAGGCACAATAGCATCTATTTTGCGGGAAAGGATTGCCAAAATTCGTGTTGCAACTATTGGTCGCATAAATATGATATCATGTAACAACATTCATCACTAAACCGCCTGCTCAGCTTTCAACAAATAGTTGGACAGGCGAGAAACTACAATAAGCATCGTGGAATCTCCACAGTAAGATTGGAGGTGCCTCTCAAATTGAATGCAAGCTCAAATATATCATTTTTCTGGAGAGAGAGAGACCCAGCGAAATAACATGAAGTTCCGGGATCATAATCCGACATCGACAAAGATAAAGGGATCAAAATATGTAATATTTAGCATTCTGCGAGACAAAATAGGGACGAGGGACATATATGTCCACAGATCAATTAGCTTGTAATACTTTAAAGCCCTGAGAGGGGATGCCTCAAAATAATCGCTACAGTAAGAGTCCCGAAGCAAGAGTTTGTCCATTTGCACTGACATAAGTCCCTTCTGTACCCTCACTAGTGCCCTCAAAAATACAACGAACCCCAACTCGAGTATGATGGTGATGTCTTTGACGATCAAAGTCGAGGAGATTTGTTTATAAGATTTAAATTCCGAAGCTTAGATTTATGTCAGGGCCTTGAAACCAAACTAAAATCATTCCTGTTTGTGTATGCACATTGCTTATGCCAAGCCCGCTACTGTATAAATTTATAGGTATCTCGATTTATGCCTTACGATTATACTTACTATTCTATTGCCTTATGTACTTTACTATGTTATAGTGACTAAAACTTTATATATCCAGCATTTAACTATCAACTCCGATTTATGGGAATGCAAACATAGTCGACTGGTCTTGGACCTTTAGTTGCAATAATAATGCAATAGTTGGAGGTCTGTAAATATAATCAAGAATATGAACAGTAATTCCCTCTGCTATGATAGACCAGTCTGTCTCTGTTGGAGTGTCTTTGAGCAGGACGCGGGCTACCAGATCGAGGGCATTTAGTTCAATAGCGCTACGAGCAACACCGATGATCTTCCCTGCCCCAAATTGACGTGCGAGCGAAATGGCAAGAGACCCCAATGCAGGGATTGCACCAATATTTAACACGGTGAAGTTTTCGGGGAGGTCGAAAGCTTGGGCTTTGATGCCCATCGAGCTCCTGAAGTTGGGTTGATTATGCCGGCAATTTGGATAATAGATGTACCTTCAGGGACTGACGTAATGGCATAACAGGAATGATTGTTTTGTACCTCAGTTGCTGATTCAGTACTATTTATCTAGATAGTTGAATTCTTCGCCATCTAATAATTGTGCTGGGCTATCTTACCCTAAGCCCCTGCTGCCGGCCCCAAGGCGACAGAAATAGACGATGTATCGTCCAATACCAACACATGAAGACATCATCATGTAACTTTTAATTACTGAACGGTCAGCCAAGCAGATTAAGTGCATAAACAACAAGGACCTGATTTTTTGGATGAAATTGAACATTTATAGGTACATCGCATTTCCCTGTTGCAACGTCTGATAAAGAAGGTTGCTCGCAATCTGCTCACTTGAGGGCTTCAAACACCAACAGAGCGAAAGCTGAGCAACAAACTTAGACTATCAAAATGCGATGCTAATTAACACTGAGCGCATAGAGATATATCATAAATTTATTTGAATGTAGACACTTGTATCCAATCTCCCTTCTGGCAGTCACTATATGGACAAGATTCTTAAAATTAGCCCAGAGTACGACTGGCGAAGTTTCCTCTTGTTGTTGACAGCTGCTCAGGCATGTACAATAATCCATCGCTACCTTACTGTGTAGACTAAGAAACGAAAATGTTGGTAATATTTGTCGCGAATCAGTGGCAGAGAGACTACTCTTGCAAGCAATCCAGGGACAAGTATTTGGACTGACCATATTCGACTCATCAGTCTATATTATATAATTCATGGAAATTCTCTCCCGCTCGTGTCGGGCCTGGGAAGGTCAGCGTATTTATGTATGCACACTTAACTCTAACACTCTTCTCCAGGGCTTGACAGAAGCTTAACCTCTCAGCCACATATCTAGTCAAGGTTAAAGTTACTACGCCAACACTCTACTGCTTCTTAAACGAGGTTAGAATGTAGCAATAGTAATCATGGTACCTTTTAAAGGGCAAATAAACTTGAATCTAGATTTTTCTGCTCGAAATCTTTATTTGGTTTAGCCAAGTGTGCTCGAGGCGAATGGAGACAAATCAGAGGACAACGGTGACAGCAAGATGTGAGAACCTTAACTGAAGCAGCCATAGCATTGTCTTAAAAGGGCGATTCATAACAGTGCTAGTTCCGGGATAAATTCCGTAGTGACCTCTATAGAGTTGCGATGTGGAGGGTCCATATCTGCATCCGATTGTGATCTTGGTGGTGCTACCGTTTGCGTTCGGTTCACGACAAATGCTGAAAAACTTTAAATCATTTAGTATAAGAATGAAACAACCCACCTACAGGGACTGGGATTTTGCGATTATTATAGCTTTATTGAAATTATCACTTGACGCTCGGTATACGACGAGTGTGGGTTTCAAATGGATAGCCCTTACCCAATTGTAGATCCATATGACGGTCGAATTGTAATTCACTGTGGTTCTTCCTTTGGATTATGAACTTGGGATTGCTGACTCTCATCAAAGGGCCAAACAACATATCAGGTGGCCTTATTGGCTATGGAATGGTCATTCCTGATTATTGCAATAGCTATTGTGTCCTTGAGATTATACACAAGATTTCGTATAGTGAAGGAAACCCGAACAGATGACTGGCTCATATTGGTTGCCTTGGTACGGATACATTGATATAATCTTTAGTTTCATCGATTGCAGCTAATCTTGTGATGGATACAGTGCACCCACGTGGTTTCTACGGTACTTGATATTGTCGGTGAGTTCCCGTAGTCAAAATGATTCAGTATATAGGCAATGTTGTATCAGCATTCCACGAATACATATTACCTGACCGGTGGCTTACCAATATGATTTTCGCTTTAGGTATGAAGTATGGACTTGGAGTGCATGTCGAACACACGACCTGGGATCAGTTCATCAAACTCGGTCAAGTGAGAATCCTATGCAACTATCTTCACATTATTGTCATAAAACTAATTTATTAGATAACATACGTGATACAGATAATATATATTGTGTCAATGACTCTTGTCAAGCTCTCTATCCTCGCTACCTATTTACGAACCTTCACGATCGGAATGATTCGGCCTATTATTAAAATCTGCATGGGTTTCCTTCTCGGAATAGGCATCTCAAGCATCTTCGGAATAGTTTTCCAGTGTGTACCTGTCAAGGGGAATTTTTTTCAATCAACTTTCCAGAGACCAGGAGACCATTGCATCAATGGGTGGGCTCTCCAATACTCCATATCAAGTCTCATGATTGTTGCAGATCTTGCAGTACTCGTGTTACCAATCAAGAATATCTGGGGTGCGCATTTCCAATTTCTGGCATTCGTCATAAATTCCAAGACAAAGAAAATTTAACTGACTTTGAAATTCATCAGAGCTTTCTTGTCTGTCCAAGAAAAAGCGTGCTGGACTTATCATCCTATTATCATTAGGAGGACTGTAAGTGAACTATATAAAAGACTGAACAATAGATCATGCTAACCATAATTTCTCTAGAGCCTGCATTGCGTCAATTATCCGACTCAGGGTTGTGTACATAATAAAACATAGCCAAGACCGCAGCTGTGAGTTTGATTTTTTCTTATGAATCTACCTCTTCCCTAGAGGGATTCTATTTATTGTGACTAACTCTCTGATTTGTCAACAGGGGATACATTTCAGTTTTCATTATGCTCCAGTCTAGAAGTCTCTCTAGGCATCATTGCGGTGTCTATTTCCGCATGTAAGGCATTTGTAAGAAAGCATTTCCCAAAATCGAAGATTCTAGATACGAAGGAGTCGTCAACCAGCCAGAGACAGATTCTTGTGATAGAGGAGGTATAAAGCAAACTGGTGGGTGGATATACCGTGGTGGATGTAACAAAGGCCATTTGAATCCATACAGGCTAGAATATTATAATAGTGAGCTATACTCACCTAGTATTCGCGATGGTGTATTTGGTCTACTGCAGATACCAGTCAAAGTGAGGAAGACTACCCCTAGTATTTCGCCTTAGTTGACCATAATAAGTCCCGCGCATCTTCCTCGGACTAGGGGGGGGTGTACAGGCCAGTTGACCGTAATAAGTTGACCGTAATAAGTGTTTTCCCCCCGATCCGCCAGATGCCCCTATCTCCGCCTAAACCGTGGAGAAAGCGGCTCTGGGTTAGGGTGTCGGGTTCTAGTTAGGGTTTTAATGGGTTAGGGGCCCGCTGGTTTAACCGGGAGGATTAGAGTCTATAGATATAATTCGTCTTAGGGTTAGAGTATTTCATAATTTTTTGAAAACTTCTTTTTATAATAAATTTACTGATGTCTTTAAAATCTAGATTCTGAAATATAAAGTTATAACTTTACCGAATCTTTTGTGACATATTTCCCTCATGAAACGTGCACCTTAATAAACCGCGCACAATAACACCAAAACGCGTCAACTAACATTCCACCTACAATACTACTCCCAAATCAAGCTTTACCTTCTAATCAAGAAGGTAGCATTCTTTTAAGTATCTAGGTACTTGAATTATACTGTGGTGGGGAAAGTCCTATCAAAGCACATAGAGTTGCAGGACGTGGAATAGAGGGTAGTTCAGTAGTAGCACTACATTTCGCAGTTATCGTCAAGTTTTGGGTTGGTTAAAAAGGTATGTAAATTGTTGTTTTTCTATAGTACAGCCCAGCTGCATTTATATATGCATGCATGATCCTCGTGACAGAATGGAGTTGAAATCAAGTGACAGCAAGTAACCCCGTCACAATACCAATTTGAAAACGTTCGCGCTACTACTATTATATATAACGTACCTATCCAAACCCTAACGTTAGCATCCTCCAACTTCGGTGTAATTGGATTTTTTTCCTATACCGAAAATATCGGTACACGGTCTTGGCGATAAAACTCAATCACACTATAATTGGAATCTAGGGTTTATCTTTATTCTTTTCATTTTTTATTATTTCGTACGAACAATAATAGTAAATCAATTAGAACATTAAACTAAACCAATTCCCCAAGTAGTCTGCCTACTGTTCATTATTCTTCCCTCTTCCTTATTGCTTCAGCCTGTATGTTTAGAAAGGCGCTTCTCGATATCTTCCGGTCGTATATTCTTTGGGAGAGGATAGGCAGTTTGCTATATAAGTATTAGCACTGGCTATGTATTTCAAGCAAGAAATCGCTTTACTTAATATCTCTGCTGTAGATGGCGGCCAAGATATATGATCCCTGGATCTGTACGTGGTGTATCGACCATGCCTGCAAATAATCAGAGCAACGTCGATACCATCGAATTCCCCTAATTCATAGGCTTTCTTAACCAAGGTATCCCCCCTATTTATTCCCTCGGTCTTTCTTTTTCTTCTTTTTCCCTCGTCATTTCGTTTCACGTTTATAATATCCATGATACCAAAAGGTGGTCTGCCTAGGTCGGTTTTGATACACTTCGAGCATTAAGCCTGATGCAATTGAGAGTCCTCTGTAGTTCTGGACCTTGTTTTGTCAAAGACCCTCTGTTCTAATGGTTGTCTTTTAAGACTTTCGTATTGGTGGGCAGCAGGGGCATAGGAGCCGATTTTGAGCCCGTGGTTTGGTTGCACAATGAGAGGCCTGAATCGATCCCCTCCAAATCAAAGTGGTAGGGAGTCGCATTTGAACCCTCAATCCTCTAAAGTCTTAGCCGAAGGAAGGGCTTAATTGGGCAATGGCCTTAATTGGCCCCATTTGAATCCAAGCGGTGGGAGCCAGATTTGGACCCTTCAGATATAAAAATTGCTAGAGTACTTTGATAGGTATACTCGTACGAAAGTAACTAGGAAATATCGCCTTCTTATCCTAGATAGCTATAAAAGTTATGTATCGGCGGGGCAATTTCCGTCTAATTTATAGAGATATGACCCAGCCGTAGCAAGCGCCAGAGGAGATCCGCCTAATTTGGTTGCGAGGCTGACAGCATCTGGATCTAGTATACGAGTTCGTACTGCCTTTGTGATGTAAGCCACACCTACCATCAACAAGTCCCTTTCGGCCTGACGTATTTGATAAGATCTGGAGACTATCCTACCGTCGATAATATCTTCCAGGTAAGAACATATGAGGAAGAAGCTCGATGGTTTCTGTAAATTAGCTATAGTGTTGTCTATATACAACGGCCTAGTCAAATGATTTCTGACTGCTGGGGCTCCAAATGCGCCAAGCTGCAGTTCGAAACACTTTTAGATAAAGAGAAGCTCTTTGAAAGTCCCCCCGGAAATAGTAAATTAATAGCATTCTAGCCGACCAAAACAATATCCGATTTTCTCGATACCTTTCCGCAAGAGCGCTCAATAGCACCAGCCTGGACAGCTTCAGACCCAGAAGGAATAGAAAAGGAAGTCTCAAAGCCCTCCTTAGAGATAATTCCAACACGCTTGAGTGTCTCGTTGCTGGACCCTGCATAAATTTCATATTCAGTGACGTCTGTCGCTCCATTCCAGCTCACATAACCACGGAGTAAAGAAGAAGTGCAGCTACTCAGTAAATCATTGGCTGTAAGCTGCTTAACTACCAGGCTTGGTTTCGCTGATGGAGTAGCATGCCATTCATCCTTGTAAACACGGTACGAATCAGCAGTGTCAGAGGTGCTGAATTGAGCAGACCAGCGCACGTCGCTACCATCGGGTTTGGAACCATATTCCTTGATAATTGGATGGAGACCATAGCCCATTAGGTAATTTCCATTTGATAGCGACGTGAATGAACCTGCGGCAGCGGTGAAAAGCGTCTGCACAGGGTCGGAGAGGTTGGTATAGACGACAGGAGGATGGTCGGAATCAGGAACTTTTGGGAGGATCAGCGAGAGACCAACCGTTGGGATGGTGGTGTTCAATTGCCAATTGTTGTTCGCGAACATGGTGTATAGATTGCGATCCTTGGAAAACTCTTGGATACGAACCATGTGCTGCCAGGACTAGAGGAATGATTAAATGTTGGTCGGCTGGCTTAGATAGAACGGATGAAAGGATGAAAAGAAGAAACTAACAAATTGGACGTTGGATGGAAGAGCACCGAAGTCGCCTCCAGTTTCGCCGTTGATCTCCCACAAGATTTTTCCGGCTCGATTAACTAAATATGATGTCCACGTGTGACGACTGTTGATTAAATAATTATCGCCAAAAGACTCGATAGAATTGGTGTGAAACCAGTCATAGGGAGTTGTCCTATTTAATCCGGTAGAACCAATGGGCATGTGGGTGGCAGTAACAGGCACATGAGCCAATGGACTCCAGATAAACAAAACATTGCCAGTCTTTATATCGACTTCGACAGCAAGAGGGTCCAGGACCCATCCATTGTCAGGCCCACCTACAGCAGTGAGGTTGGTCTGTGTGAGATTATATGCTGTAACAAGCATAGTATCGCGAGGAGTGATAAAGGATTCGTGAACGTCATTTTGGCATGGTGGAATTATACCTGGAAAGTTCATGTCATTCAGCTGGAGACAAACGGTGTGAATGACTGAGTAAGATTGATCAAGAATTGGCACTTTGCCGTACCCATATGAAGCCAGTCCATCGTTCGCAGGACTGCCTACACCGGTCCAGTATGTAATTACGGGTTTGTTGTCGAATTTCTGAACCCGAAAGTTATTTGTGGCTTCTGTAGGCCCAGCCCAAATCAGTTCATTAGTGTCGGTAAAGATAATAGGTGCCTGTTGTTTAGCTCCAGGGGGAGTTGCATCATTCGTCTGAGCCAGGAAAAGAAAACCTGGGGCAAGCGGTTCGCCGGAAGCATTTATCCTCATGAAAGGAGGTGTCGCATTGAACGATTGATAAGTCTGCCAGGGCCAGATACCCGCGAGAGAATCCTCCGCGACCTCGCGGCTATTGGCCGAGCAGACAACTGTTTTGTCTTCATGTCGATACCAAAACCGAGAAGGTGAACACTCTGTTTGTGAAAGAGCCAGGGCAAAACACAAGAGTTCAGAAAATCTCCGATGAAGATACATAGCTGCTTGGTTGATACAGGCGAGACAATCAAGTTGAAAGAAACTGGGCTTTGCATAGCGAAGGCCACGATATATATAGTCTTTAGGGATGGAAATTCATGGCAACTCTCTCTCTCTTTTTAGTCACTGGTTATCCGAAATAAGGCAAACCCTTCTCCAGTGCAAATTCCCCAGGAATATTTCGTACATGGACCCACATAATGAGAGTGCGGGGAGTTTGCGATGTAAAGATAAACGACCGGAATCCGGCAGCCCAGGGCTTGAATATACCTGACAGCCCAAATCTAACAGGGAAATATAACTACGTGACCTTAGTCTACACCGCAAAGATCCTCCCACATTAGAGCGTCATGAATAAACTTTTCTGGGTCAACTTATCTCTCAGACGCTTATATAATCGTATTAAATTTGCATTTTCTGATATCTAGGTTCCGTGCCTCACGCATAGAGCCTGTATAACAGTCTCAAACCTCAGCTTTCTCGATTAACCCATAGGTAGTGATGATCCAAACCACAGAAATGGGTTAATTAGCTAAAGGGAATTCCCGATTTGCGATTTTAGAGGAGCGGTTCTAGTTTCTCAAACTCCGCCAAATCTTGGAAAATTGTGAGTTGCTGGTGCAGCTGGGTACAGCAGACTGCTGGAACGGATCGAAAGGCTTTAGGCCTAAGACGGCCAAATCCCCCATTACCCTGACTTTATTAGCACGGAAAAGGCGTTTTCCACGGAGTCCGAACGGAACGTGGCACCAATAAACATCTTAGCCCACTTCCCGGGCGCTCAAATCCACGGATTTCTCCGTGCGGGGTGCCGAACCAGAATGTAAGTGAGCAGTTGACTGGCCGACTTACTTGAAGCTTTTAAAAAGTATAACAATTGTAACTCTTTTGATCAACTTTCTTACTCTCTGTATACATCGGTTGAGCTTAGCTAATTGATCAACCGACCTATCTCTAAGTGCTTAGTCTACTTTCTTTTTTAATGAATGGTATCATGTAATATAATATCTTGTAGCCTCGTGTCAGAAGTTGATGTCTGGCTGAGTGCTTTAGCTTCTGTTGCTTTAGGCAGCAATACCTTGCCATAAGAGCATGAGATATATAGAGGTCTTCAGTTAGAAGAATGCTCAATGCTGTACAAAGTCTTTACAGAGTTTCTAACTACTCTGGTATATATATACTTACAACGTAGCAACTTAACAGTCAAGTACTTACACTGCAAACAGCTTATTCCGTTATTCAGTTAATCATCCAATCAGAACCTCCATTTTCTAACATTCTAAGACTCCTTTGAAAACGGGCGTTACTCAAAGGAGTTTCCTGACATTTTAGCAAAAACTCATTTTCAGATTGGTAAAAAGCATTCGTACACAAATCAGTCATAAGAACGTTGTTATTCTAATAAAATGATTTTTTTATGATTTATGATATGTATTTGACTCTATGGGAGTAGTTTAAACTAAGGGCAGGATGATTCGGCTAGGGTACTCTGGCCCAAAATGTACCTTATGAAAGCCCTTATTAATGCCATTCTTCATACCGCCAGCCAGCGGCTGAAAAGCCGCTATCGTGGGATTGCTACCAAGAACATGGACCTCCAGTCCTTCCCCAGCCTCATAGTCAATCCCCATTGCCCATAGTCCGATCTCGAGCTCCACCACCTTACCGCGCGAGGTGTCGAGCTTCTTCGCATGCGGATGATATGGGTATTGAGGATGCATTGTCTTTGAGGAATCGATCTCACGATGTGAGGCTCGGAGCATGCCGACTGGTCCCGGATAGAGGATCAGGTCACTCTTATCCTTGTCCTTAATATCGTCCATCTTGCTGACCCGCGCGTTCGACCATGGAATGTTTAAAGCTAGCAGGAGTTTTCCAGTCGGATCAAGCTTGCGGATGATGACAAAGACATCCATGTCATCCTCATCGTCACAAGACATATAGATTACGGCTTTTGGCAAACCGATAAGCCTAGTTTGCTCCTTAAACGTATATCGAAATTTCGAGCTCTGCATAGTTGCTGAGTCGTAACTAGACACGCCGGCTTCCTGACTTAATGTGGGGAAAAGTTTCCCATCTGGAGCAAAAAAGAACTCTGTATACTTGGTATTAGGAATTGGGAAATCATCCACCGTAATATTATACTCTGGATCTCGTTCACCAAACTTAAGAGCTGTGACACGGACTCGAGGAGTCTCCTCCCATCGATTATCGAGGCCTTTTAAATACTTGTCGAAAAAGGCTTGAAGCTCGTTTGTTGAGTTTTCATCGTTCCAGATGTCGTACCACTCCTGCCAAGGGCCTATTCGGAACCACTTATCCTTCGATGGAATCTCGAGCCAGCCACGGATTGATCCTATTACGTGAACATTGCTCGAATAGCTACCCGTGAGATATGTTGGGATATTAATATTTTTAAGGTTCGCCCGCTTATCATCCCAGAATGAGTTCACTAGGCCTTTGCTCCTACGGAACATCTCCTTGAAATCTTCCATACCATGACGTCCCTGGATGAAGACACTGGAGATATAGTCGAAGAAGTCGCCATGCCACATACCGCCCCGTCCAAATTGTTCTCGGAAGAGGTCAGAACATGCTTCCCAGGGCGCAATTGCTTTCAGAGATGGCGGCTTTTGTGCTGCCACAAAGTACTGCGTAATGGCGAGGTGGGAATTACCGACCATACCCACATTGCCAGAACACCAATCCATCTTCGCAATCGTTTCGATCACATCATACCCATCTTCGCCTTCCTGGGTGCCCATGATTACCACTGGCCCATCGGAGTCCCCTGTGCCTCGAGTATCGGCACTGATAATGGCATACCCTCTAGGGATCCATTCTGCAGGATCTGGCGCCTCGAACTTCTCCAACCCAGAAAGTTTGCCGTCGGGTACACCGACATTCCAGGGCGTCATAAGGTTCAACATACAGAGGCCGCTAAATTTCTTCCCAAATGGGCTGAACCCAAGAAGCGCAGGGACTTTGTTATTACTGCCCGTTTCTGGTGAACGATAAACGTCGCAATAAAGTCTCGCCCCATCCCGCATCATGATCTCGACATCGTGTTCAACGAGAATATCACAAGGCAAGGCACGAGAGCGGTATCCATTCCAACCTTTCGGAAGAATCTCACTCTGCCCCTTTTTGAAACCTTGATAGTTGTTCCGACCAAATCTTGGAGGATCAATGGGTTTTGTGGCGATGAGGACTGGAGGAGGCATTGTTCTACAGTCGGGAATGGAAAGCCAAGAGAAGCAATGAATTATAGGAGCCGTTGCACAAGGAAGAGGTACATAAAAATGATAACAAATGTCAAGAATGAAAAACCTCAATACACAGCGAATTGATATACAGGTCTCGTCCATCACGTGCTTCTGTCTCTTTACACTACCTAGCCGGCCGAAAGACCAGCTCCGCGGAGTCCGATGGTAGGGGACTCCACCTTCGGCATACGCCCTACTGCATGCAAGTCTCGTAATCGATTAGTCCGAGCATAGGCTTTAAAAGACTTTCAGTTTTGTTGCTTATAATATCACGTTTCGTTAATTCTCGGCCGCTGTCGATTCTATACCACACTATAAATTTAGATTCTATACTACCATATAAATTCGGACCACACCTCAACGAAACTTCTCCTTATTCCACAGCGTCTTCCAGAAAACCTGACATCACACAATAGTCAACATGGGGGAAACAACTTTTACAGGCGTCGAGAAAGTCCTCCAGATACCACTAGCGTCGATTGAAGAGCACCACCACTACAAACCATCAGCTGCCAAGAGCGAGATCTTACAAGTAGGAACTGTCCAGGTTGATGGTCACCGGCCCCTCCTCTGTGACATCCTTGTCGAGAGAGACATACCCATCTCCCTACGCGACGGCACCATCATTTACGCAAACATCTTTCGGCCGCCTTATGCAGCTCCACGCACCGTCCCGGCTATCATTGCCGGCGGGCCCTTTGGGAAAGACGGCGGGCCGAACAGGAAAAACTTTGATAACTGGCCGTGGCGATTCGGGTGTCCGCGCGTGGCAACTTCAGGTCTGGAGAAATTTGAGGGACCAGATCCGGGCTACTGGTGTTATCATGGATATGCTATTGTTCATACAGGTTAGCTAGCATGAACCCCTTCCTCGTCTTTTAAAAAGCCACAAATCAGTTGGGTTTTTGGCTGGCAGGCTTTATACTAACTCCACGTCATCAGATTGCCGCGGCGTCTGGAACTCCCAGGGCGATATGAACATGCCCTCTAAAGCAGAGGGGAAAGACAACTACGATATTATCGAATTTCTTTCGACATTACCATGGTGTAATCAGAAGGTCTCAATGTCGGGAAACAGTTACCTGTCCATGACCCAGTGGTTTACCGGTGCCGAAAGACCACCCCATCTCGCTTGCTTGGCTCCGTGGGAGGGCATCTCAGACTTGTATAATGACCTGGTGAGGAGGGGAGGTGAGTGCTTCACTACGCAAGACCGAGACGTTCTTGAATTTTTCGTTCTCAACTGATGAAAATTGGCTAGGGATTCCAAGTCCTGGCTTTGCGGATGGCTTGATTCGTGGTGATGTCGCCTCTTCGAACGGGAGTAAAGGGATTGATATGAACGCTATGTGCTATAAGTATGATTTGTGGAACGACTGGTGGGCCGAATTTGTCCCGGATCTGGAGAAAATAAATTGTCCACTCTACGTGGTCTCGAGTTGGACAAATGCACTGCACGTGAGTGGGACGTTTCGTGGGTGGGAAAAGAGTGGCAGTCAGGAGAAATGGCTCCGCATTCATAATTCACATGAGTGGCCAGGTATATATACATGTCTTTATGAGCAGAGATTAAAAAACAGAGGACAGTGAGACTAACAACCCGATCCGTACAGATCTATATGACGAGCATAGCCTTATAGACTTGAGAAAGTTCTTCGATCACTATTTAAAGGGCGTCAATAACGACTGGGCCTACACCCCACGGGTTCGAATGTGTGTACTCAATGCCGGAGGCAACGACATCATCAACCGGCCGGAGCAGGAATTCCCTCTCCAGCGCCAACAGCCACTGAAGCTTTATCTTGACGCATCCAACATGATGCTGGCACCGAAGGATCTGCCAAACGCATCAAAAGTTTCGTACGACGCATGTACAGGATCGGTGCAATTTCGCACCACTGTCACGTCGTCCATGGAAATCACAGGTTACATCAGCCTCCGCTTGTGGGTAGAGGCCGAGGGTTCCAACGACATGGACATCTATGCAACGCTCCAGAAATTTGACAGCAAATCACAGATGCTGGAGTGCCCCATGGTGGATGTGGGACGACTCCTGGCAGAGCCGGAGAAGGAACGGCAGGCAATGATGGACGGTCGCGCCAAGGACCCCAAGTCCTGGGAGATCTATTTTGACTCGGGCCCAATGGGGTGTCTGCGTGTTAGTCACCGCGGCCTGGACGAGAAGGAGTCTAGAACTTTCCATCCCGTGTACTCGCACCTGGAAGAGCGTTTGCTAAGTCCTGGCGAGGTTGTACCTGTGGACATTGCCTTTTGGCCTTATGGGATGATTGTTAATCCGGGGGAAGAGCTACGGGTAACGGTCTCGGGCATCAATACTAAGGAACATCTGCGCCCGAATGATTTGAGACCGGAGCTACGCAATTGCGGCATGCACACTCTCCATACCGGCGCGGATCGACAGTCATATATTCTCTTGCCATTGGTGTCAGGTGCACCAGGCCTCTAGGGCCGTGATGCTACCCGCAGGAACTCGAGCTCTTTGCTAGAAGAACTATTATTTACATTGCTGACCCTCCTTCTCTGATTTCTCTTTTCGTGTACCCATATGATTATTGTATGCCGATAAAGTTGACAGTGTCATCCAAGTTAACAGGCCAGAGCTGCATAGGGAAGGATCCATTATTATCATGATCAAGGCCAAAAAAGTCTTCGATGCTAAATTCAGAAGCGACTGCATCGTTGGTGGTTGGCCTTGTCACAGGATCTCTCATATTGTTTGCTTGGACTAGCCACTGTCCCGCGGTCCTAGATCTCGCCCGCTCTTGTGCAAGTGCAATAGCATTTATTAAAGATTTGCTGAGCTCCTGGAAGGAGGAAATCGCAAGTCGATTCGTGTTGCTTTGAATAAAACAACGAGTGAGAGTTTTCATCAGCGCTATGTCGGTTTCGGAAGTCCAGTTAAGTGGGTCGTTCATGATTCCGACGTAGAGCGTAAACAGAACATTTAGGATATATGATGTTGTCCACCTATCATAGCGTGTAAGTATTTGATTTGCCAATATTAATAGATCAAACACTCTAAGATTAATGATATAACGTATTCGTGGTCATGGCAGCTTATTATTTTTATAGCCCAGCTTTCCATAGTAGCAGGAATACTTCATACCTAATAAAGGTGGATGAGTGGGTCGATCTGTTATAAATGTTTGAATGAAAAACATGAAAAGAAGAGAGTTCTTACCTTAAAATGGGCCATGCTAAGTGACTGTTAGCCAGATGATTAAGTGCTCGAATAAGCGAGCGGGCTGAATTTAAGCAAATCACATTTGCAGCAAGCATGCGAGGGTTACTGCTTTGGCTCTCATGCAGTTTCACCCCTCCAAATAGTGCAGCACGATGGATAACTAGCATCGCGTTGCAGTACATGGAATGCAATACCACTCCCGCAAGCGACTTTGACCCCGCATTCGCCCCCATCAACTCTTCGTGTACCTGCAAGCTCTCCGGCAAATTGCTTTTCCAGTCTAGCAGCATCTGATCAACCTTTTCAACTTCCATGATCAGATGGAACTCATTATCTGGGGCCACAGCCTTACTCATTAAACGACTAGAGATAGCGGACAGAATTTGACAGAAGCCGATCAAACGACTAAAAAAGGTCATATCTTTGTGATGGTCTCCCATAACAGAATCATTATCGGTAACGTTAATTAGGGGATCAGCATCGCACTCGCTATCATTTATTACAGATGGCCGACCCGATTCAAAACAAAGTTTTCTAAAACTGTAGTTAGAAAATGTCCTCAAAAGATCATGGTTTTGGGTAAATCTATTACTTATCTAAACAATAACATGCCCACCACAAGCGAGTCCGAAGAAAATAATCTTTTTGGACAAACTGTCTTTCGTACGGATGTTTATGGGAGGAGAGAGCTCGGTGCAAGCCGAGCGACTGGGCGATTCGCACTGCCGTACCCATAGCCAATATTGCTTGGCCTTCTTTGTTGCAATTTATAAGCTCCAGAGCCTGTGGCGGAGGGGGGGATTAGCCAACAGTTCAGCATTTGTTACTGTCAGGTAAATTAATAGATCGGGAGACTGTACCATCAAAACAAGCACTTGAACGCTGAGGAGATATGGTGTCGAAATTACTTCGCCGTAGAGGCCCCATGCTTTCTCAAATAGTTCAATGTAGTCGTCTCCTGTCTGGTTGCTCCGTGCTCCTAAAGCCAGAACCATATAAATACAACACACACTGACTGCATCTGTTGATTCTCCCTTGGCATAGAAGTCTTCATATGTAGCTCTGAACGATGTTTTGGACAGCACGGGAAATAAACCGTTGATTGCTATAAAGTACTCTATAACCTCGAATCAGCACACGGTAATATGAAAAATATCGTCAGCATTCAAGTCTCACCCTCAATGTACGTATCTGCTAGAGATTTGGGCAAGGGCGGAGTAAAAGTATTAGTATGCATGGAAATATCTTCACCAAAGCTCAACAGAGGACAAAAGAACTTCATCACATTGATTCTGATACTCTCGTCATGAAATGCCTCCTCGGCAGACTTGGCGAGAACCTGCGTTGAGATCTTGCCCGCATATTTGCACTTGACTGAAGACTGGGCAGTATCGATGGTCACAACTCCCTCAAGGCTGTCGCTTGACAAGGTAAATACGGTTGGGGTGGTGGTAGGTGGTGTAACGAGCAAGCTGACCACTGGGTCTCCTCTTTCTGAGGGTTGAGAGGTCGGGGCTGAGCTACGGTCGCTGAAATAGTCGTTGCCCACTGAAACCTCATTTGGCGCGTCCCCGCTCAATGTCGGCATCTCTAGGTAGTTTATACTGGCGCGGTTCGTCGGCGCCTCGCGGTAATGTCTTGGCAAGTTTTGCGAGACCGAAGCGGCGCCGATGACATTAAAGGCTTGCTGCTGCTGTTGCGTCTCAAATTGGTAGAGGGACGTATCCCTCTGCTTTGAGGCTCGACGCACCGATGACCCATCAGCCTTGGTGATGGAGCATTCGACCTTATAGCTGGAACAATTTCGACACGGCCCATCCTGATCATCGCAGCGAATCTAACATCAGGTATAAGAAGACGGATAGACGCCCCAATCTGCAAGGGGAGCGCTCACCTTTCTGCGCCAGCAACTATCGCACTACAGGACCATGGCATATCAGCGTGTACAGGAACGCGGAAGAAAGGAATTGAGGCTAGGTGTAGTCATACTGCACGCGGTCTATGCCTGCGGCTCGGTGGCATGATGTTCTTCTCCTAACGCTGGTTCTTAGCATGTCGCTTTGCTTTCCTCTATATGCCTTTTCTTTTATAACGTTGATTGCGCAGAGTAAGCAGGAGGAGAAGTAGCGCGAGGCCAGAGGCAGGGAACTAGACGAGTGGACGACGAGAGAGGGAGGAGAGGGAGGAGAGATGAAGGGTGAAAGAAGGGGAGAAAGAGAGGATGTATACAACGAGAGAAAGAAGGGGAGCAAGAGAAGGTGTATACAACGAGAGAAAGAAGGGGAGCAAGAGAAGGTGTATACAACGAGAGAAAGAAGGCGAAAGACAGGCGGGGTGTGGGGAAGGTGGGGGACGTGGGGCAAGGACGGCTCCTGCACTCCGAAATAACCGACACCGAGATACGCGATTTCTTTTCCCTCTATGCCAAAACACCTTACTTCTACACTGCGGAACAGCATTTCAAAAGTCTCTCCACGCTAGACAGCTGTCAGATGCCACCCATCAACGAGATCAGAACTCAAGTAGCCTAAAAGAAGTTTGATTGCAGTGAATTTTCCAGGGCTTTTGGCCTAGAGCCTAAGCCTGAGTAGCCTGTAATATCATTGAACGCGTAGCGCTCGTGGTTGCTAGGCCAGAAAGCGCCTCTCTTGTCGAGGAATCCCGAGTGGCGTGGGCACAGACTTTTGCGATGCTCCTCCGGATATGTCCATGCGCTAATCTCATAGCTTCTAAACGTTCTGGCATCGCATCTACGCACTTATTTATATTCTTCTGGCTTATTCTCTCCCATCCTTCTGAAACTCATACAATTTGGTGTGTCGGTTATGTGGGACACCGGGACTCGCGTTCTTGCGAACATATGCTTAGTAAGCGCCATCCTCCCATTCGTGGAGTCATATATGTAGATCTAGATAGATTTAGATCTTATTTATATCCATTGCCAAGGTTGACTGAGTATGTGACAGATCAAGAGCACGTACTGTGCTAACTAAGCAATGTTCTCTGTATATTTGCCCAGTGTACATAGGAATTTGCACAGAATTACCAGCACCTAAACATAGCTCGATTCGTCAGTTATAAGCCCGAAATAGCTATCAACAATATTATCTTGATATTTCCACTACGTACTAAAGAAAGAATCAGAATTTGAGCATAATTATTAAGAAGTCTCTGTACATATCAGCCGTGATTATTCGTGTGTAACCAAACATCAACAACAACAGACCCCAACCACCACAAAAACACGCGCCATTTCAGCAGAAATGACTTCAATAATATTAATCAGGATCTATGTAAACAGTACGAAGGACTGAAGAGAATGGTTCTACCTGGTTCAGCTCAAGGCTGAACAGAAACTATTGTGAAAATACTATAATCCCAATAAACTTGTAAAGCCAAGTAGACCGCGCTAAGAAAGGGGCATATAGGAGTATATATCAATAGGCTGAAGTATCCATTCCTATAGGTTGGCTGTATAGTAAGGAAAGAAGATAGATAGAAAAGTGAGTGAGTGGCTAGGAGCCAACCTATAATTACATCAGCCCAAGCCTCTGACTGACAATGGCCTGCATTACTTCTAGGCAATAAAATGGCGTCGAAAATAGGTGCCTTTCTTAATGCTTTGGGCGACAGTGCCTTAGGCAGCAATACCTGTTGTCAGTCCAAGAGCATGAAAGATATAAAGCTCTTCAGTCAGAAGACTGCTCAAATCCCTTACAGAGTCTACAAACAGTTTTCCACTACTATAGTATATATGTAGTTACAACGCAGTAACCGAGTAACCAAGCAACACATAATCAGTCTATCTATTCTGTGACCCAGTTTTATCATTCAATAAAAACCTCAGTTTTCCAACAAAGGGGCTCGACAAGCCAGCAGTACTACTTGTAGCAGTAGTACTCTTGCGGTCACAGTATTGATTCTGAAATATTTCTAATTATATGCAACAACACCCGCGAGTTTAAGTAGCCTATCAGTGAGGACTGGTTTCTCTAGAGGCTCTGATCGTTCACCATGGCAGATCTTTCCATCTCGCATCGCATTGCCCTGAGCAAAAATATTGCAGTGCGGCCAATGAGTTGTGCCTTCAAATTTGTTGAAGATCTCGACCTTCGAAGCACGATCTTCAGGCGAGATCAAGCTGGCTGGAGTGTACGTGGCGTAGATAATTGTGCGGATAGTCTCGCTCTTGGGCAGAGAGGCGTAATGCACCGTTCTCGAGTCCCAAATAATCAGATCGCCCGGCTCAGCATTAACTTTCATGAGCTTACACCCGTGGTCTTCGAACCATTTGACGTCCTCGACCGTGAAACCGTACCAATCAAATTGTCCGGGGGCATCGACTGCCTTGGGCTGCGGCGGGTGCTCTTTGAAGAATGTATCGAACAGCTCAGAGCTGCCCTGTAGGAGCTGTAGACCTCCATCCTGGGGACCCGCCTGGGAGAGATTGATGATCCCTTGAGCACAGGCGAGACCTTGACGTGAAGGGGACTGGTCGACGTGCGGCCATGGCTTCCACTTCAGGTCGGAGCGCCCTGGCAGAGTGATATTGACGGCGTCGAAGGACACGAGCAGCTCATCGGTGCCCCATAGTTTAGCAAACGGCTCTATGATACCAGTCTCACTGTGATTAGACATGAGTTAGATGGCTGATCAAGTTGGGATAGGATCCAATATAGACGCACCAGCGAGCTTCCCATACCCATTTCTCGTGCGCAGCACAGTAGTTCAACACCATGCCACCGTTCATCATCACCGGCAGGTGCTCGTCGACCCAGGTCGACTTGTCGTTGATGTCGAAGCCAAAGGGGAACTTCTGGAACCAGGACAAGGCCTGCTCGCGGTACGAGTCGGCGCGCTCGCGGGGGATGGCACCCTTGATGACGACAAAACCATTACTGAAGAAGTCGTCGCGCCAGTCACCAAAGGGCTTCTCGCCCTTGGCTTGCTGGCTGAGGATCTGGTTCTCGCCGCCGACCCTGGTGGTGGCGTAGTCGTACTGCACTCCGTGACTGTTCTTTAGGTAACCGCTGGTGATGGAAGCTGGATCTGGCTGGACGATAGCGGAAGGCATAGTGGCTAGCTAGCTATATAGATCTCTTGTGCGCTGTTACAAGATCGAATGTAAGTAATATATATAATTGGAGCGAAGTCGTCTGTTGCTCTTGGTGACGTTGTGAAGATATTGGTTTGAAGGTTTAAAAAGGATGAAAGTGAGAACATATATATGAAAGAATGTTGCAAACTCACCAGTTTGCCACCATAGCTGGCAAATCACAATAAACTTACTTCACATAATTTGATGGACTCTAACATGCTCGGCCAGCATATTTTCTTTCTGGATACACTATTCATAAGTCCGTCGGTAAATACCGCGCTTTCCGTGGAGTCCGGGCCATAATGCTTCAACATGTAAAAGCTAAGCTAGTATTCTGCCAGCTCTTCTTCCGCCCGGGGTCCGCCGGGATCCCGGACTCTCCCTACTACTAGACTTCGTACTAACTAGTTTTGTCGCGCTCCGTACCATACATGCTCTAACCAGTAATCTCATCATAATCGTATTAGCACCTTAGAATCATGTTATTATCCATTGATATAATGAACAAGTTGCTATACTTGTGCTAAAAGTCTAAAGTGCTTGGAAACTTATGGATTTCACATTACTATAATCATACCCTAAAATACCACTCATCCTGTGCTCTGAGACACTTGAAATGCGTGACATTATATATAATCCCACTGTTGAAATTCAAGCACTAGTTCTTGGATGATATTTGATGATAAAATTCCATTAAGTGCTCTGGATGTTATCATACAACTCAGCCTGAGCGAAACATTTACATACTAATCACCTCGTTTGACACAGAAGACAACAAATAAAGGCATCGAAAGAGAACCTGGGTGACCAGCCAGTACACGATAACTAGGCATGAGTCTAGACGTACTCGATCTCTTTAACTGACTCATTGTTTTTATCTTTCCCTATAACCTTGGTGGCCATGGCATCCATAGCCAAGTTCTCAGCAATCTTCCCATCAAAGAGTGCCGTCACCTCTTCCAATGTGCGACCTCTGGTCTCTGGAGTGTAGAAGATGATAAATACAATGACGGCGCAGAGCACGCCAATATAGACAATGTAGTACTTCCATGTGAGGGCTGCAAAGGCAATCGGATTGACGTATTGGTTAAAGCAGAGCGCCACCGCTGTGCTGAACCAGTAGAGACTATTGTACTTGGCTCGAAGGTGCGTCGATGCAATTTCGGAGACATAGAGGGGTGGGATTGGCGTATAGCTGATATCATAGGCACCAAAGAACAAGAAGAGAAAGACGATGACGGCATTCCCCATGCTGGCGTTTCCCGTTTGTGAATATACGGCAGAGCATGCAGTGACTAGTGTCATGAAGACAAGCATACCGCAAGCACCGATCAGGAGCAGCTTCTTCCGCCCAACGCGTTCGGCCAGCAGAGCACCGATAATGGAAACGATCCAGTTGAAAATCTGGAGACCACCGTTGATGCCCTGTTGCTGACTTGCACTCTGCACACCCAAGGTCTTCAACACTGGCGCGAGATAGAAACTGACGATCCCATTGCCCACCCACTGGGAGCTGAGACCCAAGACGATGATGATAATGGACCGTTGCAAATTCCCCCCCCGTGAGAAGAGTGATAGCCAGTTATACGACTCCTGACCCTCGGTATCTAACGAAGTTTTGATTTCGTTGAACTCGAATTCAACCAGCTCGTCATCCGCATTACCATTGGCATGGTACTTGGCCAATATGCTGTTCGCTTCGGCGCCACGGGATTTCATGTAGAGCCATCGCGGCGACTCGGGACAAAAGAAGACGACGACCGCCTGCGTCAACGTCCACATGGCCTGCAGGATAACGGGGAGTCTCCATGTCCAGGACGTAGTCATATTTAAAGATCCGTACGCCGTCCAAGCGGCGGTGATCCCACCCACGTAGAAGAAAGTGTTGTAGAGCGCAGTGACCTGCGCCCGCTGCCTTGGGTGACTGAGCTCAGCG
The DNA here is from genome assembly GCA_026120035.1 of Coleophoma eucalyptorum. Lineage (NCBI taxonomy): Eukaryota > Fungi > Ascomycota > Leotiomycetes > Helotiales > Dermateaceae > Coleophoma > Coleophoma eucalyptorum. Next base: position 1,006,985 of record JALRME010000014.1, read on the forward strand.
ACGAGGGTACTAGAGGCAACGGTGAGGAAGACGGCAAAAAAGCCCAGAAGTAGTCGCGTGCCTAGGAACTGTAGGGCATTTTGGCAGAAGGTTTGGCCGATGATAGCGCCAAAGAGACAGACGTCTGCGAGGAGAATGGTGTTGCGTCTGCCCAGGTAATCGGTCGAGTATGCCGCTGGGAACAAGGCGAGAATGGCTCCGAATGACGACGAGGCGATGACCAGGCCCTGCATGGAGGTCGAGGTCAGGTTCATGTCTATATACCACCGCGGGTTTGCGAGTAGACCGGCAATGAGCGAGGCATCATAGCCAAATCCGATGCTGCCCAGCATGACGGCGCCGAGGAAGAGATTCAACTTCCGCAGGCCAGGGTCCTTCCACCATTGCGGATTAGTGTGGTTCCTGAGAGTTGGAAAGTTCAGTTTGCTGTTCGACATATTTTCGAGAGAGGAGTCTGAGATGGTAGGAAGAAGCAAGAGAGTAACGAATGCAGTTGAAACGATCTGTTTGCATATGGCCGCCCCGGACCTTTAAAGCTTCTGGAAAGTCGCCAACAACAACCAATAATGTGACCCAGAATTCGGACAGCTAATTCTAGTGCTCCAGGCCAAAGCTGGGGTATGGGGTTAGTACGCATGTAATCTGTGGGGAACAGCCTGTATTCTATGGGGAACAGCCTGTAAGGGCCAACCTGTGGACTCGTCCTTAGTCAAGCCGCACGTAGGTGGCTCTAGCTGTCCGAAATAACCGACACACCAAAATACAGTACTAGCTCATAAGCTTGAACGGAATTGCCGATTTACACCAAAAACCCGCCTTTTCACTTGAATAGTTCCGGTAAACCACGCTTACTATAGTAAATCTTAGCATTCGGCTTGATTAATTGGATCTTGGTCTTTAACTTCCGTGGGGTATTTTAGTTTACTCCGCGAAAGTCGTAATAAATGAAGCCGTGGAGGTGGCCGGCTTGGCACACGGAGTCCGCGGACGGGCGACATCCTGTACAGGTGATGGTGGTACAAAGTGCGAGGGCAAAAGTCTTGAATCCCACCCCTAACGTTAGAATCCCCCAATTACGGCGTAATTAGGTTTTTTTCCCATACAAAAAATGTCGGTACACGGTCTTGGCGAGAAAACCCAATCACACCGTAATTGGATTCTAGGGTTAATCTTTATTCTTCTTATTTCATCTTATTTCGTACGAACCACGATAGCAAATTAATTAGAATATTAAGCTAAACTAATTCCCTAAGTTTGGAGTCATTTGCTCTACTTAAATGTGGATTTTCAAGTCTTAATATGTTTAGGTGACTAGTACCTATGTACGATCAGCCCGGGCGTAATTTCGCGATACCTCTACGAAATCCATTAGACTCCAATTGAACTACGCTAGTAAGTTAACCAATATATCTAGTTATTTCTATGTTCGTACGATCATACGATAGTCTAGTTACCAGAAGATAGGTCATTCCCTTAACCCTATATCTAGGTAGTAGATAGATTTTAGTACAAGGAGTGCCCCTTTAAGAGCTAGAGTCGAGTTAGGATCCGATAGTATATCAATAAGGACTATAGTAAGAAGAGAATAAAGGACTAGGATATCTTTAGAACCGTACGAATGCAATTATGGTTCAAAGGTCATAAAGAAAGGTATTAGGTAGTAGATGAAAATGCTCCTACTACTACTACTACTACTACCTAGCCTAGCCGAGAATCTAGTTACATTATGGATAGTCAAGCCTAGAGGTCATTAGGTTTGATTTCCCCTACCGGGAAGCTTGAATTAGTACTAATCTATCTATATCAGCTTCGTACGAAAAGATTAAATAGGAAATCCAACAATAGAAAGCTGTTAGGTGTCACAGGTAGAGTGACGTACAAGCAATAGATAAGTAGGGTATACATAGGGTATACGTAGGTAGGTAGTCCATTGGTAGGTCGGCGGCCAGCTAAGCGAGACGGCTTCGCTAAGTCGCGAGCTCTACGTGTCTCGACATTAAAGGGTTCGATTATAGGACGTCCCAAAAGGGTAACTGTCAGGTGTCACAGGTAGAGTGACATACAAGCAATAGATAAGCAGGGTATATATAGGGTATACGTAGGTAGGTAGTAGTTATTATTCAAACTGATCTCTAAAGATCCTTAAACCAAGGGGGCTGAAGATATATATATGTTTCCCCGTCTGGCTCGCTAATACCATATGACCTCGCTTGAGCCTATGATATTGCCTCCCCCTTTATGGGCGTATCCTTACGACCATTCCCTAAGCATCCGTAATACCGTTGGGGCATAAGCTCCTAGAAGGTAATTCCTATTGTTAGCCGAAGAAACGGGTTTGGAGGAGTAAAGCATAAGCAGTCCGCTAGGGTGGCGCTTGTGCGACTACTAGTGACAACCTAAGGGGTCTTCGTCTGGTTTGTCTGAATGTCCTTAGTTTGTACTTAGCTTCCCGATATTATCTTCATCCTTATTAGTACTTCACGCACTCCCCGCTGCCTCCTCGCCTACTCGGCGCTACTAACAACCTTGCCTTTCTAGATCCCTAGTTTGCTATTTTCTTTGTTCTCTCGTAAACACCCCCTTAGTTCTTTATCGTACCGTAAGCGTTTCGATTTCTTTATATCGCTAGGTGGTATAATTACGTAAATAGGCTATAGTATTTCTAGCGTCTATAAAAGGCTCTCCTCTTACTACCTAACCTCCCTCTTTCTTTTATATCAAACATTATAACTTTTCTTCTACTTTCTTACCCCCTCTATTTAATACTCTTCTTCTATAAGTATTCTCGCCTTCGCTATAACTACGCGATACTTACATAGTATAACTAACCCCTATAGTATAATATCTACTCTTCCTACTCGTTAGAGTATTACCTCCCGCTTTATATATACGTTCGAGACGCTATCTCGTCGCTACTATTTACGATACTTCAAACGTATTAATAAGGAGCCTAATATCTAATATATTAAGACTATAGGTAGGAATATATATAACCGCTACCGTAGGTTGAATAAGCCCTATTACGATATAGATATTCTTTTCGTTAGTATTCTTACTAATTAACTTATCTTTAGGTTCCTCAATCAAGTATTCTTAGGCTCAACCGCCTACTCGCTCGCGCTATCGCTATATCCCGTCTAGCTATCGGTAATACAAAGATTACTACTTATATCTAAGTTCAAGTACTATAACGTTAATATATATCCTAAGTTAAAGCTAATGTTCGTCTAGCCCGCGTCCTATAGACGATATAGGGAATAGCCTAAATAATTATTCGTAATCAAGCCTAAATATAGAATACCTTAGATAGTATTTTGGATGTCCTTCGTTACTAAGTAAGTAAGCTATCCTATAAGTATAACGCTATCTAACTATCGTAGAACAACTTACCTCTCGTTATTACAACTAACGATAACGACCTAAGAGACCATTCTAATAACGATAAGAAGTCGAAGGGTTCTAATGATATTATAGGTCCTTCTAGATAGTAAGGTTAAGAAGAGGGGAGTTTATAGAGTTATAGTATCGAGGATAAGACATAAAGACGATAGTATACATTCGAAGCTTTAGCGTTACGTTCTATATAGCTTTTAGTAATAAAATACAATCTACTTCTTTATACTTTATACCTTCGCTTCCGCGATAGTAACGTAGTATAGCTTTACTTATAATATTTCTCTAATGCTTTAGGTATATATTCTAAGTTATTTATACTTTGCTAGGTATCCTTAGTAGGTATATAGCCCTTCTATCGTATCAAGTACTATCGATCATTCGTATTATCTCGGTAGGCCTATATAGATTCTACTTCAAATTCTTTATTATTACCGACTTCAATAGATAGTAGTACTTTATCGATATCGCTTCGCTAGTAGTATAACTCCAAGAGCGAAACGTAAAATATATTATAAATTTTATACAACGAAGGTAATTATAAACGATATACTTAGTCGTAGTTCCCGATTACCTTCGTAATTACGAAGGGGCTAAGATAGCGGTCTAATAGCTTCTTACTTAATCGTAACTATTTAATATTTTTAGCTAATAGTATTACTTTGTTACCTATTTAGAATATTCTTAGGATTTATTTCCTATTATAAAATTTCTTCTAAGCCTCGATACTACTACGCTAGCGTACCTCTAGTTTCTCCCGTTCGGCCTCGATAACTTTTACTCTCTCGGTTGCTACTAGTACCTCTCCTTCTAGTACGTTATCCCTAACGTAGATTTCAATAGTAGGATAGAATCTATATATAGTAAAAAATAGGGTTGTTTTTATAGTTAAGTATTACGAATTATTATATATAAACTCCGTGAGTACTACCTTCGTAGACCAGTCGTCCTATAGATAACTATAGTAGTAACGCAAATAATACTCTAATATTTGATTCAAATTTTCTATTTGGCTATCTGTTTGTAGATAAAATACGATACTAAGCCGACGCTATATACCTAGGTAGAAATACAATATAGCCTAAAATTAGCTAGTGAATATAATGCCTCGGTCTAAGGTAATCCCTTTAAGAACCCCGAAATCCTTAAATATCCTATTAATAAATAGTTTAGTAAGCTTAAGGATAGTAATTATCTTAGTTATAGGAATATATCGTACTATCTTCGTATATCTATCGACAACTACCAAGATTAAGTTATATATATTACTTTAAAATATTAAGGTAGATAAATCTATTATAAAGTTAAGTATTATCTCTTCCTACGGTCTCGAGGGTATAAGGAACGAAGCTAGGACGCCGTAGGGCCGATATCTTTTCACCTTAGTCCTCTAGCACACTAGATATATTTTGATATAATTCTTAATATCTTTTTTTATACTCGACTAGAAATATTTTCTACGGAGTACCTCTAGCGTCTTACTAACGCTAAAATGGCCTCCTAACGGGTCGTTATAATTTAACTTTAGGATTTCATCCTAGATAGCTATATCTACCAATATATAAATAGACTCTTTTCGGTATAATAGGCTATTTACATTAAGGTTCTAAGTCTTAGTAACTTTAGCCTTCTCTCGCCTCAAACGACCTTCGTAACCCTAGCTTTATACAAAGTCATTACGACTTTATAACACAAGTAGGAATTCTTATAAGGATTCTTAGGTCGGTTTATAAGCTGTTTCGTTATCAACGATAAGAACTATCGCGGTACGAGGTATACGCTATTTATAACTAGCTATACTAGCAATAGGCTCTAGTATCGACCCTAATACCGATACTACGTTATACTATTTATACGATACTAACGTATAACCGCTAGATAGCGCCTACTTATAGTTACGACGGGAGACTCTTATCTCTAGTGCTACTAGCATCTTACTAGCCGAGGATTGCCTAGTCCTCGTCTTCTAGGCCTTAAATTACGACGTTATAGGGCTTATATAGCGAGATCTTCCTACTATACGATAGGAATAAATCTTCGATAGTTGTTTTATTAATAGCTTATTCTAAAGAGTATATACAATAGATTCTTTTTCGTAATCTATTTGATAATCTAGTCTACGTGACGGGCCGTCGGTAGGATTACTACTATCCGCTCGATACTCAATAGTAAAGTCGAAGGCTATAAGTTCTTTAGCCTATCGTACCTATCTATTGTTTAGCTTTCTTTTTATTATAAAGTATTTAAGATTGTTATAATTAGTCTTAACTATAATAGGAAGCTAGCTATACGCTAGGTAATACCTCTAAGTTCTAAACGCCTATATAATAACTATTAGTTCTATATTATAAGTTTTGTATCTAGTTTCGATATCTATAAATTTCTTCGAGAAGAATACTATCGAGTGCTATCTAGCGTTAAGCCCGCTACCGAATAGTTATAATAATATTCCTACTATAGCAAATCCTAACGTATTTATTTCTACGAGGATTTTTAGTAATAGATCGAAGTAGCGTAAGATAGGTATAGTTATAAACGTATCTTTAAGTTTTTAGAAAGCTACTTTGGCTTCGTTAGGCCATTTGAACTCTTGTTCCCCTCCCCCCTTTAAGAGATCGAAGAGGCCTTTTGCAATCTATAAGTATACGAATATAAACCGTCGATAGAAGTTCGTAAAGCCAAGGAATATCTAAACTTCCTTCGTAAAGTTTAGTACTAGCTATTCTAAAACGATTGTAACGCGGCTTAGCTCTATCGCTATACTATCGGGGCTTATAATAAAGCCTAGAAACTCAACTTGGTTAGTATAAAATTCGTATTTCTTTAGGTTCACGAAAAGTTAATATTATTTTAATCTTTCGAGTACCTAGCGGACCGCCTACTTATACTATAATAGGTCTTTAGAGTAGATTAAGATATCATCGAGGTATACTATATAGGTAATATTAACGAGTCTTACGAGAGTATTATTAATATATACTTAGAATATAGCCAAGGCGTTTACTAATCCAAATAGTATTACGTAATATTCAAAATGACTATATTGCGTATGGAACGTAGTCTTCCACTCGTCGCCCTCTTGAATATATATCCTATAATATACATTCTTAAGATCCAACTTCGTAAATACTCTAGCTTCCTATAGTCGATCTAGTGTTTTATTAATTAATAGTAGTAATATCCTATTCTTAATAATAATTATATTCAACCCTCGGTAGTCGACGTACAACCATAGGCCTTTACCTTTCTTAGGGACGAACATAATTAATACTCCTATAGGACTTAGGGTTAGGGTTAGGGTTAGGGTTAGGGTTAGGGTTAGGGTTAGGGTTAGGGTTAGGGTTAGGGTTAGGGTTAGGGTTAGGGTTAGGGTTAGGGT
>JALRME010000015.1:0-363393 GCA_026120035.1 Coleophoma eucalyptorum
AACCCTAACCCTAACCCTAACCCTAACCCTAACCCTAACCCTAACCCTAACCCTAACCCTAACCCTAACCCTAACCCTAACCCTAACCCTAACCCTAAGAAATAAGATGAAATAAGAAGAATAAAGATTAACCCTAGAATCTAATTACGGTATGATTGGGTTTTCTTGCTAAGACCGTGTACCGACATTTTTTGTATGGGAAAAAAACCCAATTACGCCGTAATTGGGGGATTCTAACGTTAGGTAAAAGGATAGGATGAATACGGGGAATGAATATTGAATGGGACGATACCTTGTAGAAAAAAATGACAAATCCCTAATCTGGTATTCGATAATTATCGTTTTATAGCACAGAGTTCAATTCTCGTAGGGCCGCTTATTGAAATCATAGAGATTGTAGGTTGGCAATTCGAACATAGCCTCAGGTACTCTTTCTATGCCAGAGCCACTGGTAATAAAGATTAATGCAACTTTGAAGTACTTGATAATCTTATGTCATAAGTATCGCCATAAATTTCGAAGCAGTTTCTTTAGACCTTTAGCTTTTATCGCAGCTATTCTTCCTTGCAAGTCCGAGAAATTCTCGTTGCTGTTGCATCTTTTATTGAACTGGCGACACTAAGGCCTCTATCTCAATTTCAACTCGAGTACCCGAGGTTACTATACTAACACCTGTTGCGAAGGGTGTGGAAAAGATAAAGGTGTGATTTGAGGCTTTGGGTTGTCTTCCTCGGTATCTTGCTGTAAAGTTGGCTCAACTTGAGTATGTCCTTCCGACCAAATCCAAGTTTCAAATACAGATAACACAGACGGCACGTTAAGCATAATAATCCATAGTAGCTATTCCAGCACTTTAGTATCAAGACACTACCGTAACAATGATTGACTTACCTGTTCCCGCCTTATCCATCTTCCTGGTGTTACCCGATCAGTCGTTGATGTATATTTTACAACAACTATTATCGATATTGCAATGCTCATTATTCCAGTGCAAAGCATTGCACCGATAATTAATTTTCTTCACAAGCAAATCAGCAATACAAAATAAAAAGTTCGATGCGGTTGGACCTACCGACTAATCGGAAGCTTTGTGCGGAACAAAGTTATGATAACAGGGATTGGAAATGACAAGAGGCAGAGATCCGACCTATATTCGTAAGCTATTCATATTGACGCCAAGAGCTCGGATTGTATACGCTAAATGACAGAAAAATATAGTGATTGGAATCGAATTTGATTCCTGGCAAGGCCCTAGCCGAACAGGTCAGAAAATTTAAGACAATGCTATCTCCTAGGTTTTACACTACTTACAGTAGGTAGGCGACTTTGTATTCCAATGATCTGAAGCGTGTGCACAACCTCCGAATGTCATGGCAACAACTGGAATGAACGTGATAGCACATACACAAATTTCAATTCGAATTGCCCACTCATTCCGCCACAATGGAGTACTAGTTTTATTCAGTAACCCTCAGAAAAAGAAGTAGATTAAGATATTTGACGGATACTCACTTCAAACTTGAATAGTAAAAAAGTAGCGTTGCTTTTGCGGTCCACAAGAACAAAATGTATATAATCAATACTGCGAACATTATGTTTCCTATAATTTGAAAATCTTCATGGTAATTGTTTGGTGGTGAGAGTAACTCTTCACTAGCTATTAGTCTCAATATTCTAGAGTAATGTACTCATCTTGTTAAGAGTACTCACCTATGTCGCTTGCTAGTGTGCAAGTGGAGGCATAAAGCAACTTTATAGCAGTTAGTAGTGATCTACTAGAAAATGGTCTTCTACTCAATACCAGAACCACGAGAGATAGATAATCATCGCCCCTTAGATTGCGAATACCAACTCTACGTAAACGTATGATAAAACGGAGACCTGCTATGATGCAGGCAAATCCTAGTTCTATCCAAGTTTCAACAATTGCACCAGACATATTAGGCGATACATGCACAAATGAATGGAAAAACGGGTCTCACATACTTATAATGATGCGGTTTAACTTCAACTTTTACTTTTTCTAGCTTGAAGCTAAGTGTAGCGGTTGCGGCACGTCGTGAATTTTTGACTGTTTAAACTGGTAAGGTCGGGTTGCCCACTGCAAGCTAAATCTACAGTTTACGAGTCACAACACATCAAGGAAGCCATCATATAAACCACAGCCGGTTGCGGTCTGAAGTTAGGAGCGATGTAAGTTGCCGGTCGAAATTCCTGCAAACGGGCACAAAGCGCCGCCCGACCTAGTTAATTGGAACAAGGCAGTTCTTGTACTTAAGTACGGTTGGCGGGGTGATCGTCGGTCACACTTCTAGACCGTCCATAAACATGGCAAACATGTACGAAGGGGGTTTCAAAATTCGTGCGACCGATAGGGCTATCACCGGCTTTGATTTTCAATGCTGCTTTGACTTTTGAATATCCAATGTCATCATCAATACCCGTCATACACCTACCTGACATCGAGGCTTTGGTGATACATCGGCCCGGCTTCGGTAACATATTAGTCTGGCTCCGCATACATTTGGGGAAACCAGAGATTAGCTGATATTATATACAAAGAGCTATTAGTTAGGAATTGATGATATATAAAGCTAGTTAGTGTAATGGTCGTTCAAGCAGGGTTCTATAAGCTGTATTTCAAAACTATTACTTGGAAGGCTAATTATAGTATTAACCCCGCTTTTGGTACTTGCTAACTTCAGAATATAAAAATACGGCCCCGACCTTGTTAGCTTACAAGTGATTTTCTATTCATGTGAGGCCTACTACTTTATAGTTATCTAACTTCTATATTACTAGAGTACCTTGAATTAGATCAAGTTAGGCAAAGAAATTATAAGAGAAAGAAGGAGTTAGATAGGTCTAACATCGTTAGGTCCGAGGGTGTTGCGTCGTTTAGCCTACCACCTTTCTATTATTGACTCGTCTATCTGTATTACCCACTTGCCATAAGCTGACTGCATTATCGATATTCTGTTTAATCTGATAACCTGATTGTATGGTTGGCAGATTACGAACGGTATATAGTATAGAAGTTATTCTGCGCCATAGCTAAGGCTTTTGGCTAGCGACTCCACTTCAATACCAACTTCAGGCTATGGAGATGCATATTCTCCTTCCCTTTCTCGACACATCTGTAATTACCTTCCGTTTCTTTTTTAGTCAGCGTTGGGGGATAAAACCTATATCTTGGCGAAATTGCTTAATTGCTTCTATTCCATAATAAAAATTCACCTTCACTCATAAATCTATAATTAATTGCACTATATACGGGTTTCTTTCTGAATCTTTTGGAGAGTATTACCCCTGCCTGCAACATGGGACCCACAGAGTTAAGATCTACGAATGCTACTACTACAGGCCCCGTTTCTAAGTAGCAAATTGCCGAAATTTATTAACAATTGTTATAACAAAATTCCCAAGTCCCTCCTTCTGTGGATGAATATGTGAGTTTTGAAATTTCTGTTTGCCCTATCCCTCCCTTCTTTCTTGCATCTTACTACTTTGAATTTCGAGGCTCACTAAAACTAGGTACATGAATTAATCAGAACTAGAGCACTTGAGCTTCTAACTTTAATTGCCGTTTGCTCCTGGGATGGGGACCTCACGTATAAGGAGCTTGATACTCTTTCAAATCGCGTGGCATATTATTTATCCGGTTTGGGAATTGCACCTGAGAGTCTTGTGCCCCTCTTGTTTGAGAAATCGAAATGGACGGTTGTTTCTCTGCTTGGAGTCTTGAAAATGGTAGGAGCTTTTGTTCCCCTGGATCTTTCTCTACTAATTGCACGGCTGAGGTCCATCGTACGGCAAATAGGTGCTAATATTGCTCTTTCGTAGGTTGACAAGATAGAGACTTGTCGAGAACTGATTACTATTACGGTGGTAGTTAGTACGGCTAGTCTTGAAGAATTTCAGGTAACTTCGAAACTTCCTTACGTTAGTCCCCAAAATTCAGTATATGTTATATTCACTTCCGGAAGCACTGGAGAGCCGAAGGGGTTAGTAATCGAGCATTTACAGCTATGTACCAGCGCTAGCAACTATGGCGAAGCCATGGGTTTCCATGGCAAAGCTCGCGTTTTTCAATATGCATCGTACTCTTTTGACGCATGCATTCTGGAAACTTTCCCAACCCTTTTCTTGGGTAGAGCCGTATGTATCTCTTTAGAGTAGGACCGCAAAAATGATGTTGTAAATACTACAAGGAGAATGGAAGTCACAGGTACCTTCTTTACTCCCTTTCTGCTACAAAACCTAGATTTGGAAATGGTCACAACGCTAGACATATTAATTGTCGGAGGCGAGGGGGTTCCTTCATCGCTAGCTCAGTTTTGGAGATCAAAACTAAGATTTTTCTTGCATATGGTCCTATAGAGTCTACTATTGTGTCTTATATTTTAGATACAGCTTAGTATATATCCGCGAGGGAGATATTGGAAGGCCAATTGGTTATCGAGCATGGACTGCGGATAAGCAAAACCCAAATGTGCTTGTGAAGTTTGGGGCCACTGGGGAACTACTAATTGAAGGACCGATCCTGGCTTGTGGATATTTGAATAACCCGGCGAAAACAGACGTCCAATTCATACAGAGCCTAGAGTGGATGCCCCAAAACGACACCCGACTTCTTCCTCCGCGACTCTACTGAATAGGAGATTTAGCAGAATACAACACAGATGGATCCATCAATTTTGTTAGTCGGCTTGATACCCAGGTTAAAGTCCGAGGCCAGCGATTAGAAATCGGAGAAGTCGAAATAGAATTACAGAGGTGTATCTCCGGATTCAAAGATATGAGAATTGGTCATATATCGGTCGAAGCAATTGATACTAGCGAAACCGGAGGCTTATCAATATTGGTTGTATTTCTTGGCGTTGACACTCTGCAGTCGATTGGTTATCTCAACTGGAGCCAAGATAGCGATGTTATAATAACCATATCACACGAGGAACGGCGGAATCTTGCAATCTTGACAAGTCAGATCGAAGCAGAGCTTCAACTTGTCCTACCAGCCTATGCGCTTCCCAGCTTCTACAAACCACTTCGACATATCCCTTTTAACAGTTCGGGCAAGACCGACAGCAAAAACTTCGGAGCATCGCCGCTACGTTATCACTCACACAACTAAGTACATTTTCTACTCAAATTTCTCCCGTACAAGAACCCTCGGCACCAGAATGACCCCAGACACCAATAGATCGACAGCTACAAACCTTCCGGGCAGAAGTTTTTTCTATCGAAACAACCGCAATCCAATCGACGGATAACTTTCTTGCCCTGGGAGGAGATTCCGTGTTAGCAATACGCCTAGTTACCATAGCAAGATCCGCCAGCCTCGAATTAACGTTTGATCTTATCTTCAGGCACCTAATATTATCAAATATGGTTCTTCTGATTTCGCCTCTTACTATTCGGGAAAACTTGGACTCGACTATTCCTCCATTCTCATTGTTAAACAATGCCACTCCAGTCAAAGATACACTAGCAAACGCAAGCAAACAATGTAGCATTACAGAGGATATTATTAAAGACATCTTTCCTGCTTCTCCTATGCAATCGACCCTTTGGGCCCTTTCCATGAAAGTTTCCGGTACGTACATGATGCAATTAGTATATTCACTACCTTCCACTCTGGATATTAAAACATTCGAAGCTGCCTGGAGCATAGTCCTCTTTCAGAATCCCATTCTGCGGACTCGATTCAATCAAGACGATTTTGGCTTGCTACAGGTGGTTGCGAGAGAAAATTTCTAGATGAAAACCATTAGTAGAAGTTTAGAAGATGTTTTGGCTACGGAGAAAAGTACCAAAATCGCTGCCAGAGAGTCACTTTCATGGTAGACCTTTGTTTCCTAATCCAATGGGTCAAACTGTCATCTTTCTGAACTATCCATCATTCGCTTATTAATAGATGGTCAGCTTCTCAAATCACAATGGCGGTTAAGCAAGCATATTTAGGTATATCTCTGGACCCCAATCCTGGTTTTAATATATTTATACGATACTTAGCCGAACAAGACAAAGAAGCCGCAAAGGAGTTCTAGCGGTCCAAGCTAATTGACGTACTAGTGTCTTCATTTTCAGAGCTTCCTTCGTCCAACTATCAACCAATAGCACGTTCATGTCTAGAGTATGAAATAGAGTCTATAACTAAATCTAGGTTCATAACTACTACTATTATCCAAGCTACATAGACCTTACTTTTAGGAACATACTCTGGTAGTACCAATATTATTACTAGTATGACTTTGAATAGCCGAGCTACATAGCTTCGAAACATTGAGTATATTACGAGCCCGGTTATAACGACCGTTCCTTTCAGGGTCAAATTCAGCCGAAATCAGTCTGCCTTCGATCTACTACATACTATTCAAGATAGCTATCTCGAAATAATTCTATTCGAATAGCTTGGCTTGCAGGAAATCCGCCGGCTAAGTAGCGACGCTAATAAAGCATACAAGTTCCGCAATTTGCTAATCATTCAGCCAGCTGAAAACTTAGCGTCACTAAACAAGCTTCTCCTTAACCAGAAACACAGCTTCTCGGCTCTCGACTATGCTCTACTTATGGAATACGAACTTGGTAACAAGCTTACCCTACGAGCGACATTCGATAATAATATTCTCTATCCTTTAGAAGTCCAAAGAATTTTCTATCAGCTTAAAAATCTCTTGAGCCAACTTTCCTTGGCAAGTCCTACTACTAAGGTATTAGATCTCCAGAAGATATATAATATCGACTTACAAAAGCTAAAGGCCTAGAATAATAACGATAAGTACCCTAAGGCTATTAAAGCTTACGTACATAACCTTGTCCGAGAACGCTATAACGACCAGCCGGATACTTTAGCAATTTGCGTATCGGATGGAGAGCTAAGCTACCGACAACTTAATAAACTCTCTTCCAAGTTAGCATCATATCTTGCGACATCAGATAGGATTGGACCGCAATCCTTAGTAGTCCTATGTTTTGAAAAGTCATTATGGAATATTATTACTATGCTTGGAGTCCTCAAAGGTCAGTGAAAAGCTCTATGGTTCGAATATCTCACCCTACGTGAGAGGTTAAGACTTTCTATTAAAGCAAATGCTAATTCATACAGCTAGCGGAACATATATGCCATTAGATCCCAAGCATCCTACCGACCGTATCAAAACAATAATAGACAGCTTAGGAGCCCGGTGTATGAATCTAATTCTTACGTCAGAGTCGCATATTACTACTCTAGAAAGACTTAGCACCAAATTACTATATGTTAATTCATCTTTACTTATAAGCTCCCTATTGTTACATATTCTGCTCTTACGAAGTGCGGCCCTAGTGACTCAGCTATTGTTATCTTCACCTTAGGTAGTACCGGAATCCCCAAAGGTATCATTTTAGAGCATCGAAGCTTATACATCAGCTTTAGAGTATATGGTTCTTATTTCGGGCTCGGTACACATTCCCGAGTCTTGTAGTTCTCTACATATACATTCGATATAAGTATATTTGATATATCTATAACCATCATCCACGGTGGTTATATATGTATACCTTTAGAGTAGGATCGGATAGACAATCTAGCGGGAACAATTCGTATACGAAAATAGAGGTTCAACTATAGCAGCTTTGGAGTGAGCTACTTCAAGTTATAGATATTGGACTTAACGATAATTTCTTTCGACTTAGAGGAGATTCCATCCTCTCGATACAGCTTGTCTCCTTGGCACGGAAGAAAGGCATTACCTTGTCAGTTGATCTGACCCTCAAGAACCCTAGTCTCTAAGGCTTAGCCAAAGAATCGTCGTTTGAGGCTTCGACAGAAGCACTAACCTTAAAGCCGTTCGCTCTTGTTCAAGACTTGGACCTATCATTTCTGCGCACTAAAGCTCTCTAGTAGTGCAAAATCAGAGAAGATCAAGTCGAAGACATCTACCCCACAACAAAATTCCAAGCCGTCCTCATGGATTCCCGAGGCATCGGTCAGTTCCAAGCACAGGCTGTGTTCTCTCTGCCCCCGGCCCTCGATCTCAAGAGATTCTGGGTAGTATGTCACGGCCTCATCCAGTCCGAGCCTATTCTCCGAACACGTATCATTCATATTCCCTCCGCTAGTTTCTTCCAAGTGGTAATCAAAGAAGAAGGAGAATTAGTCCATGCGACCTATCTCGATAAATATCTCGAAGACGATAAGAATAGCCTTATGAAGGTAGGCGATAGGCTCTAACGATTCTATGTCATCTAGGAGGAGATGTCAGAGAAGAGGTATTTTGTGTGGTCCACAAATAATTCCACCTACGATCGATGGGTATTGCCTCTACTTTTCAAGCGTCTTGAAGCTGCCTACCTGGGGGAAGCGTAGGCATCCTCTTTACCTTTCAACCGATTTATCCAATATCTCTCCAAACTGGACCATGAGGCCGCCAAAGAATTCTGGTGCTTCCGCCTCTCCGGAGTAGAAGCCAAGCCCCTCTTCACAGTCCCGGAAAACCTCTAGAAGGGAACCCTGACTGAATCAATCCGTAACATCCCGATCCCGCGCTCCAACAGCCTAGTGGCGAGTATGGTTGAACTCGTATGGGGAATCATCGCCTTGGGATATACAAGCTATAACGACATTATATTGGCTACCTTACGATCCGACCGTAACGCTCCCGTTTCTAGTATCGAAGATACCCTTAGGATAACAATATGTATCGTCCCGAATAGGATAAATATCTCGCCTAATGCCCTTCCCTTAGACCTCTTGCTCGCTCTCGAGGAGAACAAAGTCGCGATAGCAACATACGAGCATGTAGGCTATAATACAATCCTTATACTCTCGCCTAAGATTATAGTAGTGTGTCTGAGCAGCATTGGGTTGAATATTATTCCATTTAAGAATAACCAACCCTTTGGTAAGAGGATTGGGATGGAAGTACTAGAGACGTCTCTAACGTACCCGGCTCTATCTTCGATTAATGTTAATATTGATAGTGAGGCGAGGACGATGGAGGTTACGATGGTAAGTGATGAAAAGGTTGTTGGGATTGAGTAGAGGGAGTAGTAGGCAAGAGAGTTTGAGTTTGTTTTTGGAAAGCTAGCAAGGAGGGAGCAGATAACGGTGCGGGATATTGATTTGAAGGAGGCGGAAAAATAAAGAATGGAGCTACCTATAGAGAGCTAGTCATTTCAAGTAACTCCGAAGTATTGATAGTTTGTTATAGACATCTTAGACATCTTGGAATTCAAATATAACGTTAGCATATGGAGAGATACCGCGATTGTAATAAGTTGGAAGTTTTACTAGATGTTTCAAAATTGAAGAGAGGTTAGATAATAGAGATGTAGATAATTTTGATGAGGCTAATGTAAATAAGGATAGTCTATAAGATTTATAGTTTAGCAACGGCTCCTATATTACTAGGTAGAGTATAAAATACTATGATTAAGGCATTTTAGAATACTTAAGTTATGGTAAGTAATAAAGGCGGTAAATCTACTTCTAACTCGCGAAGGTACCTTACTATGTATGTTTAGCCTCCGTCGAAGATTAATAGCCTGATTAAAAATATACCTACAATAAGCCACCTCTTGGTAAAATACCCTAGAAACTTCTTTAAAAAGTTGATGTTTTCCGTATAAGTCGTTATAAGGTTCTGGTTGGCGAACCGAAGCTGAATAACAGCAGACTGGTAGAGCGCGTACGGCACGAAGGGAGAAAGCAAGCCGTAGTTGATCTCCTCCTCGATCCCGAATAGCCGGCGGTAATATCGCGTGAGTTCCAATGATATCTTTTCTAGTAGTATGTAACGACGAGCTATAGTACCTGAATCGTGTTTATCACTCTCTAGAGAAGAGGCATACAAGATGTAGAGAGCGCTACTAGATGTTACAATCGTATAGAAAGAGGATAGAATATAGGTGCTTACCTACTACAAATAGCAAAAGAGATACAATATTTACCAAATTCAACACTATCTTCGCGTAGGAGCGGAATGAAAGCCAGACTTAGTACAATCTATAGCAGTAGTTAGTACATACCTTGTAAGTAAATGACGAGAGCAGCCACTAACATCTTACGACCAACTTTCCTCGATTGGTAATAGATTAGTACCCTAAGGGAATGGTATAACGAAAAGGCTCTCTTGCGTACAAAGATTTAAGTAGCTTCCCCGTTTTTGCTATTAGAGGCTTCTTCCAGCTTGGGGATCCTAGGTCAACATACCAGGGCTTCGATACGTCGAGTCGCTATAGAGGCTGACGAAACGGGCTATCTTTCTATAGGCATCAATCGATACAGCCGCCGCGGGATAGAGACTATAGCCCATCTTATAGAAGGCGACGAGAATACGGGACTGGACCACCTCGAGGGAATGATACGAGGTAGCTTCCAACAGACTAAGGATACCTTTCACCTTCACATATAGCGACGACTGCATACTGACGTCACTAGGGTACGACACTTCTAAGATAAGGTGTATATATAGACAAAGTGCCGCAAAATCAGTATCGCCGCCGGTGGACACGGTGCTAGGAATTTTCTCTAGGAACCTCTTGGCTGATACTATAAGAAGCCTACGAGATATCAACGCGAAATACGAGCTCGCGACCTAACGTATGTTATTAGGAGACCCAACAATTTGGAATAGCTCTTTTTGCACGAGAGCATTAACTGTAGGCTTCCTAGTGGACTCGTGTCGAGACGGATCGGTGCTAGCGGTGATATCGACAAGGCCCACACTAGCCGGTCCTCCTAGCACCATTCCCGACGACTACGAAGAGATCGATGGTGCACTATGAACAGGGCCATAAACATAGGCTGGTGGATGGTCAGAGTCAACACCCGAGGCATCTATATCGTAGACACAAATACGTCCGACACTCCAACCCGGAAACGTAGAGTCAGTCCTAGATTTGGGTGGCGCTAGGAGGGGAGGACTAACCGAAAACACGTTGCGTATATTGGGCGATCTCTATCATATCGTCGTTTGCTATTTCGACACACTACGCACGAGTTCGTGGCCGCCATAAGGATCAAATTGTATGCTGCGCCGACCCCGCGAAAGGGGCAAGGGGAAAGTGATAACTCGGCCCTAGGCGACTCGTCCCGGATTCGTCGCGGCTTACTTGTAGCAGAGGCTACCCGCATCCTAGCAGCGGATGGGACGAGTTTCCACAACTGCTCGGGGATTGCCTAGTTTGCCTAACGCTAGTTATCGTCTTGCTCTCTACTATCTACAACCGCTCCCCTCTAGGTTTCCCCGTCGTTTCCTCCGTTACCTGCGTAACAACGCCCGTGCTGATATCGTACTTTAAGCCAACTCTAGTGGTTCTAGGGGTTATGAAAGAAGAGTTCTTAAGTAGAGCGATATCTTCTTTTACACTATCCTCGATTCTATCCTAGGGTTAGTGCTCATCTAAAGCGGTCGCGGGCATAGGGCCAGACTCACGGCCCTACCTTCTCCCTATACTAGGTAGCCTTGATAGTCTCTTCCTCTAAGGCGCATTCTGGATGAGTACCTTTCTTATATGATCATTATAGAAATATATCATTCTATAGTCTGTCCAATCTATATGTTAGCCTATCGACCATCGACATAGCGCGGTGCTCCGGATCGTCGCGCGGATGGCTTGCCCGTGTGGTGAAGAACTACTATAGTCTTAGGGTTGTCAATAGTCTAGAGAACCGAGATAGTTCTGATAGAATCTAGAGCTCGTCTACCGGCGTTACGGACCATCGTTACACCCTTGATGGTAGAGTCGATCCCAAAGATTTGGTAAGGGTTTAGGCGCGGGTCGACGCAGCTAAGAATGATGACTCCGTCTCCACTGCTACGAATAGCCTTTGCCATTTGCAAAAGACCTAGCGGTGCTTGATATACCTAGGAGATTTACCGCTATTTGATCAGGTCTCTAGGCGAGGAAGAGAACAAAGAGCTCGAGGTTGACTTTAGTTATATCAAAGCTGAAAGGATATTACTTGTTACGAGCCAGTAGCTCGGAGAGAAGACTGAAAGAAGCTATGGAATTAGTGGTTGGTAACGTTATAGGTTTAAGAGACGATGATTTGTCTATAATTGAAGATGATGAATGTCGGCAATAGTGTTGATAGTGGTACTGTTGGATGCTAGGGATTTGTAGCGACCGAGCTATAGCAAGCTTGGTTCTTATATATATCATTCGGTACCGCGAAACTTGTACAACGGCCGAGGCGCTTCGCCTATAGCTGATTATTCTATTTATCTTAGAAATTGAATCCTTAGGATTCCTACCGGTTTGTTACCTAACGCTAGCTATACCAACGGGATGCTCGGTAGGATATAGCTGGCAAGGCCAGTAGGATAATGTAGCGTCGGTAGCTGTAAGGGGCCAGCCAAGGCCGAAGCATGGTTTTTGAACAATCATCACCTTGTATCAACGCGATAGGCAAGAATGTTCCGATTGCTACGCTAATACGACTGCCACAAAGCCAAATGCTAACGAACTTGATAGTGACGGCCCGGAGCCTCCCTGCCCCTAGTCCGTACGCTAGTCCGTACGCTAACCCGTACTTGTAGTTCCTCACTCAAAATTGTAGCTATAGCAACTTTAATACTAGATGTGGCCGTACGTTCACGATGACAACAAGCAGTCAGTAAAGGCTCTTTATTCCCTCGGACTGTCGGCGTATACTCGTAGCATTCTGCTATTGATTTGTAATCATATCGGATTACTAAGCCAATGTCGAGCTTTCGAATTATCGAAAGACTTTGTTTGCTCGATCTCGATCAACTATACAAGACTTGGCGGTAACGTATATATATGTATATATATGTTCAAGGAGAGAGTCTACCTTGGCTACTACTCATATAACAACATACTCCGAACTCTAGCGCTAGTAACCAAACAACCAAACCGACTTCAAAATACCTATCTATAATTCTTACCTAAGTTACTAAAATCATATATAGTAGATATTGCCCTATGTACTCCACCCCTTATTGTCTATACATTCCCCGTAGCATCAAACTTATTTCCTAGTCCATCATAACTAGCAACCGAACTCTCATCATTGGAAGTACTAGAGCATAGGGATTCGCGGTAGTGAAGGCCCTACTAGAAGCCGAAGAGCCTTATACTATCCGCGTACTATCACGTAACTCGGACTCTGAACTCGTCTATCAAACCTTCAAGCTATATCCCTAGGTTGAATTCGCTAAGGGCTTATTTATAGACTTTGCATCGGTAGAGAAGGCTCTTGAGGACTACTACGGTGTCTTTATCAATACCGATAGTATGTTGGAACCCTTCCCACTTTCTTTAGCCTTTGGTTTTGAAACACAGTATCTAACCCTAAGACTAAGGCTTCATTATAAACGAGCCCGATGAACTATAGGCCGAGGTTCTATATTCGAGGTTACTAACACCATCTCGACGCTTCGCTACTTCGTCTATAGCAGTATTGACTATTACATATAATTGACCAACTTCAACCCTAAGTATGTCGTACACCATACGAACGGCAAGGGCCGTATGCACACATATGTAGGCACTAAGCGCTATTATAGGCTCTTAGTAGCGATCGATTGTCGAGCTATAGGATTTCGTCAACGACATAGCCGAGTCAATTCCTAATCTCATCTACTTTGTGTGCAATTTAAAGACACCTAGTACCGATGTTTCTAGAGATATAGATATATTAAAGGCATATATCAGACACTACGATACCGCGGACAGCCGGTGGTTTATTACCTTAGGGAAACATATCAGTATCGGCCTAGAACAAATACAAGCTGGAGACACGATATATATTTTGTTTGAGTGTTCATATCCTTTTGTTCTACGTCCAGCTAGTAACTCTTATCGATTATTAGGTGGATGTTTCAAACAGGACTATACGAACGACGTTACGATAGAAATACTAGAGAAGGGACAATTATAAGAAGAGTGGTTTACTTTATCATAACTATCAATTCTTCTCTCGCTAGGTATCTACTAGCGACCCTTTCTATAACAATCAGTAGGCATCATATACCTTACAATCGAACTTGACTTGCTTTTAAGAAATAATATTAGGTGCCGACGTTAAGGAAGTAAACTTGTTCCTAGAATATTTACGTAGTACGATTCAGAGAAACGATATAGGTGGCCGTAGGACTACCGCGGTATCAATGAATTTTCCGTCTTATGTTATCGCGGACGTTGATTGTATTATGACTATGGAAGTTTATTCTAATAAAGTAGAGTGCGTTGTATTGCTTATCTTTAACACCCACTTGGAGACTATTAGTTTACCACCGGTATCCGTGGTGAACTATAGTGCGCTACAGGGGCATACAAGCATCCAAGGGTTATGTTGGGATATATATCCTAATAGCTACAAACCCGGGAAAAGCCTCTAGCTATATAGGTCTCTTACCTGCTTCTACGACGTACCTTTTATAGTGAGTTCAAGTTTTTAATATATAGCACGAGACTAATCCGATTCAATAATGTCAGGTAATAGCGTTTACCAACAAGTTTTAGAGCTTCCAAGCATGGAAATGAAACCCATACAGCACTATAGCTCTTAGGCTCTACAGGACCCAAAACTTTGCAAAATTGACTCAGATATCCTTATTACATCCCTGACCGGATCTAAAGTTGCCTAGTACCGTCGATCCTAGGGGTCAACTTTAAAAACGGCGGAGCTTATAATAGAATATCCTTAGAAGCTCTACAACCTCGGATTAGATTTTAATCAGCCAATGACAAGGATACGAGGTATGGTGATCAAATTTCGATCGTGCCTTTCCCCTGCTATCACATCATTGGTCGTCTTATATCATTAGACGAATTCCGGGCCCTATATTACTACGAGAAGTAGGGAATAATCCTCTTTCGTATTTCTTTCTTGATACGTTCTTACGAGTACTTTATATACGATATTACTATAGTCAAGGGGCGACCATATTCGAAGGGGGGACGAATGTAAACTAGTGGAATGGGACGAGGCAACGGGACGGTAGAATGTACAATCGATCGGAGGAACCTTGTTCCTACCCGGTAATACATATATATTGGTCCCTAGCTATCATACAAATCATTATCGACCTACGGATGAAATAATCGGACTATAGAAATCGGGGTATTGCGTCGATCAACCAACCTACCTCCTTCGTAGCTCTTCTTTAGTTGTATCGTTATAGGAATCATTTAGTTAAGACTCCTAACTACTTATGTCTTTGTTATATATTGTTGTATCCCGAGAGAATGAATTAAACTACCTTAAACCATATATCACCATTTACACTATAAGAATGGGTTTGGTGGGAAAAGCGAAATAGGGTTAGGAATAAGGGTGGTTTTGACGCTAAATTCGGCTCGGATAAAGCTTTCGGAATTTTTCTCGTAACTATAGTGGACTCGCTTAGCTCTCGCTTAAGGAATGAGGGGCCTATTCCTAGATTTATTAAGTAAGGGAAAGAACCTAATCACACTGAAGTTGGAGGATGCTAACGTTAGGGTAACAAGTACTTTTAGTAAAATTTGGTACCCTTAGAGGGTACTAAGTTTTCTATATATAGTATAAAGCTACACACCAAATACTAACAGCCTAACAGCAAGCGCGATACCGTTAGTGATAATATCTAAATACAAATGTAAAGGAAAAGGGGGTTTATACTTTGTCAGAAGAAATGAAAAGTGACGCCACCGATAGTGATAGCTAAATGCAAACAAAGGAAAAAGAAGTTTATACCATACCAGTCAGTCAATTGCAGGGATAATTATCAGCCGTTATATCACAAGTTACCCAGTTGTTGAAAGCGGTAGCTAGATCGCACACGGGGATTTTGTTAACACCGCCGGAGTTGATACCATTCTCCCAGATGCTATCCATATCAGACGCCTTTGTAGGATCGGAATAAGTCCAACCGTTTGACTTGCCATTACTGGTATAACCATTGACGGCCCTGTAATATGCAAGTTAGACTTCTTTTTAGACAAGGTGGATAATAAAAGAAAATAATAAACGTCGCCGACTACTTCTCCAAAAGAACGGTGTGATAGAGATTAGACTTACGCGATAGTGAGGTTCGCAATAGTAACTCCACCCCAATTACTTCCATCTAACGAGTCGACACCAAAAGGCTCGTAGAATTTAGTAGGCGCACAAGTAGTGGAACCTACGCCGTGCACACCAGAACAGTCAGTGTTACAATCACGGGCGTCGAGCAGATAATACAGAGCGTCGTTATAACAGACAGCCATGGCGTTAGCTGTATCCTGTGAGATGTAGTCGTGGAAATAGCTAGGATATGTATCGGAGCAGTCGTAACCCGTATCAATAACAACAGGGTGTGCATTTTCATTACTTAAAGACCAAGCGTAAGGAATCAGAACAGAATAAAGAGACTGTTCTAAGGCAGCCTGTGCATCAAGATCTCCTGAGGTCGATGTAGATTCCATTACTTGGCCCTCATCGATGACGCGGTAGAGGTCCGCAACGCTAGTGGCGCTTCCATTGAAAAGGTTTGTATTGGTGTTAGAGATAGCTGTCGCTGCGGTCTTGACCATCTGTCCCATATAATAGGACAGCGTGTTGGTGTTGTCATCCGCGACAGCCCTGTAATGTATGTTTGATTAGAAATTTTCTTACCCTAGTACATATCGATAGGAGGGTGAAGTCTTACCAGATACTAGATGCCTTCAGTAAAGTTATACCATTGCTCACTATGTTATTGGTCGAGTCTTTGGCAACTGCTAGCCAATTTTCATTTTGCTTGCCAACCATCTCCTTCCAGACTGCAGATGAAGTATTAGTAAACCAATTACATCTTCCAGACGATTTGAGAGACTTACATTTATTCCACAAAGGTGCCATGGTGAGCGCATAGAACAATCCGAGCACGGTCAAGATATTATCAATCTCGGCATCCACATCTTCGATCTGGGCGAAGGTAGATGAGAACACGCCAATACTTGACTCCATATCAGTCTCGGCGCTGCTACAGGAGTCATATGCATTGTAAAGGAACTTTTAAAATGGTCAGCTAATTTCAAAATGAAGAGTATACAGGGCATAGGAATTTACTTACCCCGTGTATCGTTACGAATGAATTTAGGAGAAAGTAGCCAGCGGGATGATTGACATCAGAACATTCAGAGCTGCTCTCGCAGCCTACGTTTGCAGCAGTATTTCCGCAGTTCATATTCTCGGGCCCGTTAAAGTAATTGCTCACGTATTCGGTGAAAGTGAGGGTGGTGGAGTCCTGTTCGTAAAAGTAGTCGAGAAGGACAATCTCAAAGGCAGTACCTGTGTCAACATCTAGCCAGCGGGTAGCTTGGTCTTGATCCGCATTTGTAATGCCTGGGTTTTCACAGTCAATGGTTTGAAATGGAAGATTCGTGGCAGTCTGTGTGGCGGTCATGGCACAGGCCAACGTCTCGAAGTTCCAAATTATGGTGTCATATTCGTCTCCGCTCGCACTACCGCCCGCGTTGGCATTGCACCAGCTGTCGCCTTGGTCGTGGCTCACTATGACTAAAGTGCTACTGGGAGTAGTAGTGCCGGCGCCAGTACCAGTACCAGTCCCAGTTCCGGTGCCAGTAGTAGTGGTGGCGGGGATGGGCAGATTGGGGTCTACATAAGGGCTCTCGTCGTCCCCAGTATGGTCACCCGTACACAGATTGTATGAGGTCCAGGCAATGTTATTGAACGACTGAAGGATAACGTGCTGGTCAGCGCGACCGTCACCGTTGAAATCTGGGTAGTAGGTACAAGTCCCAGCACTGTGAAAGCTTGGGTCAGTCACTGTTCGTATATATATTGAAAGCACACAGAGGGAAACAAAAAGTACTTACGCATTTCCAGCATAGGCATACGCTGGCATATTACTGGAATCTACATCCCAATGGTAGCTTGAGCCAGCGATATCCTGAGGACCATCATTATAGTAGACATAACCGTCACCCGAGAACTTCTCAGTCCATATGATATCATCCTTACCATCGCCGTTAACATCACCAAACTGGAAGTTGGCTCGGTCATAGCCCTTCGTACCGAAGAATTGCTCGTTATAAGTCCAGGAGCCATCAGTCTCGTGGACATAACCTGACATACGGCCATCCGGCTCAATACAAACGTAATCGTCCCGTCCATTACCGCTAATATCAGCCCAACGTATAGGTAAATCGTGGATTCCAAGGCCCTTCGTCTGAGAGCAAGAGAGTAATGAGGCAGGATCAGCTTGGTACTCCCAGCTCCAAGTGGTTCCATCGTATTGGTTGATAAAAACAGACACATGGTTATTATTATCAGGGTCAACCCAAATAATATCGTCTTTACCGTCACCATCGAAATCTGATAGATGGAGATCTCGACGGTCGAGATCCTTGCCGATAAGTACTTGCGGATCGAAAAGGTCTTGTTGTGGCTGCGTCCAGTAGCTTTCACCATCGGTAATGTAGTCATTACCGCCGTTTCGAAAGATAATCATCTTGCCAAACGAATACGACCACACATAATCCATACGCCCAGTGCCCATCATGTCACCATATTTGTCGCCATCAGCTTTGAGTTTGGCTGATCCACTACCTTGGTTTTTCCACACCTTCATATTGAATATATGTTTATCGCCATCGGCTGTGTGTTCCATATAGACGTAATCCTGACGACCCAGCAGCGAAAATGCCTCGGGTTCGCCATAGATACGTGCGAAATGGATACGGTTACGGTCGACATCGCCATCAAAACTTGCTGTGTGAGTTGGGCCACTCGACTCGCCTGTATAGAAACCCTGGCGCCAAGCGACATTGAGGCCATTGCCCTCGCTGCCTACCGCACAACTACGAGAATTGGTGTATGTGTAAGTGGTTCCGGTATCAGACGTCCACATCCAGTCATCCCTTCCATCACCGTTAAGGTCCTCGAAGTGGACACCGGCGAGATCGCCCTTGTCGCCACCGCTCCACCTTGTACCAAGGGACTGCCAGTAGCTAGGTGAATCACCAGTACCGCCATTTCTCCAGACATGAGCGGTACCATCCGTGTCGAGGCCAATAAAATCAGCACGGCCATCACCGTCGATATCACCTAACCGGACCTGCGCCTGAGGAAAATTTGAATCAGCTTCCTTGATCAAACCTATAGATGTCCAAGTCGGGCCACTGGTACCGCTACCGTCGCCGTTGTTGATAACTCCATAAAGCGCGCCGTCAGGGTTAGAAATACAGACGAAATCATCGAGGCCATCTCCATTCAAATCAATGAAGTGTAAGCCACGAGGAATACATTGGTTCGGAAAGTTCGTCATATCGTCGATCTTGGTCATAACTCCATCACCATCGTTTCTCCAGAGAGCATAGGTAATAGACCCGTCCGTTTCGTTGATCCAACCAAGTAAATCATCACGGTCCTGGCGGAAGAGACGGGCGAAGCTCCATTGGTTTCTATCCCAGTCACTGGTAATGGTTACGAGAGTACCCATTTCGGAACTATCGTGGTAATAGATACCGTCATCATACCCACTACCAGTTTGCGTATTAGCACCTGCACTCACGCCAGAACCGGCGGTCTTGGTACAGTCAGATGTTACCGAATCCAGATCGGCGTCCTGGGGTACCTTAATTGCGCCGTCTGCGTCCGCTTGGGCGATAGTTGCCCAAAAGCCACCAGCCATCCTTTTGTAGCCGTCGTCAGTTGGGTGAGTACCATCACTACTAATATCATCGATAGTGATCCAACCATCAAAGTCTGTCAAGTAGATCGGCTTGCCTTGACTTTGGAGAGATGCGACGAGCGATCTGTAGTTGGCATTAACAATGGCACTATTAGTATTAACCGATGCGACGCCATTAATCAAGACTGTTGATACGACGATAACTGTTGTATCACCGATATTAGTCCATAAATCGTCAATCATGGACTCCAAACGCGTATGGGCGTTCGCTACGTCGATATTATCGACACAGTCATTGGTGCCAGCATTGATAAGAACCACATTAGGTTTATAGGTGTAGTCGGCCTCCGATGCGGTATGTATTTGAGTAATAACGTAACCAGGAGTGGCTTCGACATCCTAAAATTCTGTTAATATATCATGTTTGTTCTCTTGGACAGAGACCATACATTATCTTCCATGTTACCGTTGGACTTGGTGCCAACCATGTTGACATCGTAACCCTCCCATCTTAGTTGATTCCTCAACGGCAAACGGAAGCTATAAATCTTCCATTAGCTTTGGATCGAATAAAGCCATCTTATGGTTGCCCCTACCCATTACTATCACTTGATTTGAGTCCCCAGACGATGGAGGCTCCAAGGGCTAAGATTCTAAGGTCAACGAGATCTCTCTTTACCAGAGATCCGCCGCGGACTGGTAGTACGGAGGCCGTGGGCATAGGTGTAGGTGTAGGCAGATTGGGATTGATTGGACTGCCAAGAACTAGTTTGTCGCTGATGGCGAGTAGCGCCGCGCAGAGGGAGAAAAGAGAGTGGACAGCTCTCATCGCGAAGATGATCACTTTGTATTAGGTATTAGAATGAGAGCCCGAGTTGGTCTTGGAATCAACATCGCTGAGCGGCATGCTGGCATCTTTTATACGCAGAAGGAGCAGTCTCCATTCACAGGGTCCGAAGTCTCGCAATCGAACGCTCCAGCATAGATCTGCCCTTAGGGTGGATTCCCGCTTATTGTCGTGAAAAGCATACTACTTTTGACATGAAGCTAAATCAATCTTGTGTTGTAAAGTAGTTGTACTTAGAAAATAACCTATAATCTGACATCCAATTTCATAACCAATTTTTAATAATAAGCTTATAGACAAAATAGACTCTAGGCAACGAAGAGCGCAAGGCGGAGTAGTATATATTGGTCATCTACTAGATTAGGAAGCAATCCCGGCCTACCATCGCTTACATGCCAGGCTGCTCTTGGCAATCCGTCTTACAATAATAACCCACTATTTAACTCTAGTTATCCCTTTCTAGAATTCACATAGATTAGATATAAGCGATAAGATAAATGATAAAATGAGATCGGTTTAAAAATTCTAAGCCTTAGTATATCTTTTATAAGTGGTACGTGATTAGCAACGAGTAATAGGAGGCGAGCTAGAGGAGATTGACCTAATATATCTAACTAGTCTGCAAAAGTATTGGGCCAGAGTGGAGGCGATGCCACGTGCCACGAAACCTATCTTTATTTTCAGCGACCAATTTCAGGGGGTCAAAAACCAAGGGCTGTATTTACATCTAGAATTACTACGAATAATCACCGTATTACTATCACCTCTATTGCTTACCTGTGACTCTACCAGTAGCCTTTATAGTGATTTTTATAGATGTAGATTAAGTGGAAGAGGAGGTAAGACTACTAGATATCGCTGGGTTACTTAGTAGTATTTATAGCTAGTTCGTCGCCGCCTATTCAAGGAATTAGTTAGTCTTTCAATCATATAGAAGGTAACTGTTAGTAAACTTAAGAAGAAAAGGATAGCCCGGAAAATATTACTATAGATATAATAGTCGATATACGAAAAAGAAACTTCCTATATACATGAAGTGGCGTGGCCATCCCTTGTGAATCCAATTTTACCACTACTACACAATCGAAATTACATAGTACCGGATAGGATATAACTAAGAGCGAAACTTTAGCATCGACAAGGAATTCACCCAAAAAGGCTGACAGCCCCGAAGTGTAGAAACTCTTCAGCACCCTTGTCACGTGGGAATCGAAGTCCTGGACTACGAAGCTTTTACCATATAGAAGGGGAATTGGCGTCGCTGGTTCTTTAATCCATTTTAATAGATAACTAAACAACACAAGTATAGAATTCGAGTTCGATGAAAATCATTGGTAATAGAACTCGCCTGCAATACCTATTTTGAGGTGTTCTGCTGGGAAGTCGCCGAATTCGAACTCACCCATCGGGATCTATATCTAATAGGAAAACAATTCCACTCTCAGTCGTTTGACTTTTCAGAAGCACAATAGAGTATCATGGCTGACTAGACTTTAGCGCTATCCCTGCCCAAATCCTTTAGTCTGGAGACGTCAGACATCAAAAGTGGACCGACTGCTGCCTAATGGGTAAGGATCACGACATCACTCGCTGACGATAAATTTCAGTCTGACGGCCGGCAAGGGGCGGCTCGTTACCAACTGCCGAAGCCCATCTAATTGACTACGCGTAACCCTCTCTCCTTCTCTGCGTCAGTTCATGGGAAGCATGCAACCAGATCCACACAGAATGCAACCCAACTAGAAAACTAGAACTTTTCTCTAGCTTTGAAATCAATGTGCCTGATTTAATTCACACAAAGTATTTATTGCCAGATCCCTGTCCAATTCTCCTAAGATCCAGGTACTCTCCGAGTCCCTCTAACGCTCGAGCGGCAGAGCCATCATATCTGATCATATCCTGGTCTCTCGGCCCTTGTTTTGAGGGGCCTTAGAGTAGATTAGGAGGTGAAATCAGAAATGCGAGAGAATCATGGCTCGATAGTGATCTAGAAAAATAATGCCGTTAGGCGTGGGTTTGAAGTATCGTACGGTTCCCTTTAATATTCCTTCAAACTCACCAGCTTCCGGGCATTACGCTCACGTCAGTCCCCTCGGACACCGAAATCTTCAATCCTGACAATGCGATGCATGATTTCCCTCATGTAATATAGGACCCAAATGCTTGTTAGACCTTGTTCCTCTACTTATAGGAATGTTGAGGTCGCGGTAAAGATCCCTATGGAATATTTGTGTTTGTCCTTAGTATCTCTTCTTAGTGGCCGTCAATTGATCTGAATCTGGATGTCCATTCACTCCAGGACATATTCAAGCAGCTTGGTTAATTAGTCAGCATTGTGATTGCAGGCTACGGGTCGATCGCCGGCCAAGTCAGACCGCCATAAAGATAGGATCGAGACATAAGCAGCAATCGAAATGCCATCTATGCACAGGAAACCGAGGTCTGATCTGTCTCTAATCTTCTCCCTTCCAAGTGAGCTTACGTTAAAGAATGATTAGTTCAGATTGAAGCTACGTTTCTTCCGTGTATGTTGAATCCCACGTCCTTGACAAATGTCTACAACCACGGGCCCTAGGTGTTCGCCTCTGCGAGCTCCCAGAAGAGTTTCCCATGCGCCTCTCCGTCGACCTTGAAAATAGCCGTGTCGTCCGTCTTCCGTTCGTCGACATAATAGAACCTACAAACTGTTAGTCCCTCACTAGCACATTCAAGGATTACGAGAATGGCATACTTAAATCCTCGGTCTTTGTGTACAGCCGCAACAGCTATCATTATGTATGCTAACGCCGACTTGCTAGCGCCCACGTCCATAAACGACGGGAGGCTGTAGTGTTCAGGATATTCCCCGTAAAGAAAAACGACCTTGCGGTATAGGCAGAGAGCTCCGCGAAGCCGAGGATGGCTTGTTATACAACGACGAAAGCACTAGTGGTGTTGATGGCTATGTCTTGGTTAAGAGAAGCCAACGGGATCGCGAACGGGTCATTGGGAGGAGGAGGCGTAAAAGCGGCGGCTGCGAACCATCAGCAGATATTCTGATCGAGTCCTTCGGTACCAAGATTTAATATTATAAATGACTATGCTCGGGATACCTAGCACTTTTTTCACCTTTGTAAAAGCATTAATAATATCATTGGGGTTGGCGAAGTCGGTAGTAAGTTCAGCTATACCGATACGACGTTCGTAATAGGAGTTACTATTATATTCCTTTTCGCGGATAAGGTCAATCTCGAGACGGACTTCCCCTACCTTAATACTTAGTGAGAGCGCATCAAGGCTCGCCCGATTATCACAAAGATCCTATAGGACCGGGATGCGGCTATAGGGGCTAAGTAAAAGCATGATTGGAGTTAAGGGAATTTGTCTATCAAGATCCACTTCACTACTAGGACTATAATATATTAATAAAGTGTTAACGAAATAAATCAACCTCCATCGTACCAAAATTATTACATATAGGACTCTATAGATCTTATAAGTTTATTATCCCTATTCTCTTTTTTCATTAGGTCTTTACTCTAATCTGGTAGCCTATACTAGCGTTATGTAGAGAACTCTATCTATAATTTTAGGCTTGTGAATCTCCTGATCCTATTTTATTAATTTCACTCAAGTGAAATAACAAATAATATTTAACAAGCTAGTAAAAAGTCTTGATATCGCTCGACTAGAGATCCACGGCCTATTCTCATCTTATCGTTGTATACTTGGCTAACTACCTTCCCTACCTTGTAGTACTAAGGCTCTCACCCTAGCTATCTTGTTCGTTTCTTTACAAGGAGGGAGGGGGAGCCGAATCAATGAAAAAGGGAATGCTTTTATCTCATAGTAATTATTAATTGTGATTTAAAATCATAGGTCTATGTCATAGGTTATTCTATAGATTTAGAGACATAGAAGGTACCCCGAGGATAATACGAGGAGAAAGGATTCATTATTAAGAATCAGATATTTATAGAATCAATTTATCGTCGCTATTACGATTACGACGACGATAACTGGTTTATCTTTGTATTTTAATATATGATTCAAATTAATCAAGAAACTCGATATTCTCGAATTGAAGCTCCCAAGTAGGCCTACGGGATTATACTCATTGAGTGTTATTAATTCAAATTGCTCTAACACATCACTACTGAAATAATGTTCCCGTCTCTGGTTTTCTGGCAACAGAGTCGAATGGCAGCGAGAACATGCGAGCCCCGGTAAAAACAGCGTGACGGAGCTGTTTTGGACCCGCATATCCGTCAGTTCCATAAGCAAAGTATACTGATTACATCTTCATTGTTTGCTGGTCCTAAATCTATTTTTCCCCTTCTGCTCTTGATGCCATCATTTACCGTCTATATACCGTGTTCTCTCTTCCTTCTTTATTATTGTACCGCTGTAGGGTTCAAAAGTTACGCTATCATTCATCGAGGTTGAGAAAACACGCTGGTGAAATTAATCCAGCGCTCAAAAGGCTTCAGAATGCCAAAACAAGGCTTAACTCGGCGTAACGGCCTGCTGCAAGCGTGTGAAGAGTGTAGAAAAACCAAAGCTCAATGTGATCATGAGACTCCAACATGTCATAGGTGTGCACGGCGACGGGTTACTTGCATATATGATCCTGCTCCAATGTCCCGACAACCCCGGTCGAGATTGGCTGTGAGTGACGGTGTAGCACCTTACACTCCGGATCAGGAACAAGGACATCAAGTTTAAGGACCTTCATCTCGGTCTTCATTCGGTGTTCAAACTCCGCTTTCGGATATCCCAGCTTCATCTCCTCGGAGTTCTCTCTTCAAGAAACCCGTGATCGGCTACGTGACGACACAATTCAATGCTGTCTTTCTGGAAAATTAAGAAAAGTTCTGTTTGGGTTCCATATTGTCATCTACTGTGGGCGAGACCGTAGAGAGTGATATGGCGTTTGTACACAATAAACCTTCACCCTCCAGCATCAAGGATAATAAGATTCAATTGGGCATTGACATTCTCCGCCGCTTTCCAACAAGCTCTCATGGAGTTTCGCGATCACTATCCAGATCCTTGGATATCACCTAAGATGATCCGGCATTGTCTCTCATCCACGTGCTCTGGGCTCCAACACAGTCGAACCGCACGTACCCTGACAAAGCTGTCTTCTGGAATCTGCGCCAACGGCAAAACACCAATCCCTTTGTAAGGGGCTGATGAATGGCATAACTGGTTTAGTGGTTCTAAGTTGCGATGGGAGATGGTTGGCATTTTATTCACGATATTTGGGATGGCATTCTACTCTCGACAAGAGTGGGATCCTGTTTTTGGTTTGCCAGAGCAAGGAGATAGAAATCGAAAAACTGCCCCTTCGTTCATGAGAGTATGTGCCAGCGAGTGTCTTCAAATATGCAGAGAGACCGATATTAACGACATGACCGTCGTATTAACGAAGAACGTTGGGCGACTGGAAAGTGTTCTCGTGGGCGATGACAGTTGGATTTCCCGATGTTCATCAGTTCCTTCATTTGCTAATTAAAAAACTGTTGACAAAATAACTGCCTGCTGTGGCTCTTTGATTAGTAGCTTTATTGCGGTTGGTCTCCACCGACTACCAAAACTAATTACCGTGACACCTCTTTCCGAGTGGCGGAATGGACTAGCGTCATCGGCATACAGCTTAGACAAGTTGGAGTCAATATTCTATGCTCGACCCCCCTACTAAATCGGTTCTACTGCACTTACTAAATGCCGCTCGATTTGGGCGATGATGAATTGTATGGTGGGCATGCCGTTTTTTTTTGAAGCAGCGGTGAAGAGTTTGGATGCTAACGGATGGAATACCAAAAACAAAATCTACACGAACACGTGGAGCAGGGCAAGGTGCTGTCTTGCACCCATCTGGGAGGATATACTCGAAAAGTCTTTAGGTGTGGATATTGCATTTTCCTGTTCTGATATTGAGTAAGTGCGTTACTGAACCTGGTGTCTTCTGGGGTATTTCAAGAGAATAAAAACTGAAAGTTAACGGCAAGGTAATTGAGAAGCTCGACGAGATCGAGGAATCATATCCTCGCCATATTCGGTACTCCGATATATCGGAATGGTGGGAACAGCAGGGCAGGTCTTCGGAAATATATCTTACAACGGGAATACATTTGGATATTCTCCAATGTCGCTTCCTCTTAGAGAGATTAAAACTGTCCAGCGGCTTTGCATCTGGACAAAAACTGCTCGAAGTGGCGCAGCAGATGATGGCAGCGGTTCTGCCATTCTGGCTGAATCGTGACCGATTGGCGAATCATCTGGCTTCATTTGACTGGTTGGTAAGTTGAACGTAAATACACACAATCGTGACACTTCAGAGTGGCTGATAAATATCTCAGGTTATGCGCTATGGTGTTCCAAGCGCTGGGGTGCTCTGCGTGGAGCTTCTCAAGTCTGCCAAGGGCGCACCGGGCACACAGGCTCAACCGGTACATTTTTCTCGTTCCGAAGTCGTCCAGTCTCTGACAATGTTTCTGGGTTTCGTGGAATGGATACGACCAAGTGACGGCAATTACGGGCTCTGCCGGAAGCTTCGGCAGGTTATCAAAGGGATTTTGGATTGTGTCCTGGATTCCACATCACTACCTCGATCCGATCCAATCCCAGAAACCGACCGGCAGACGGACAGGACTCCAAGCGATGGAAATGGGGAATCTCTTACTGGACTACATGCCGATGCCGATGATTGACTGGCATGCAACAGACTGGCTGAACACGATCGATTGGGGCGCAGGGCGACTGGCTTGACTTCAACATAGCAACGCTGCATAAGGTCTAGGCTCTGACGGCCCGCGCCCTCACAGCCAAGCGATACAACCAAAGGCGGAGGCTCTGCCCCAATCAAGGAAGCATGCCCCAGTTTACCACCAAGTATGCCTTCCGGGTTATGTTGTGGTTGTGGGGTCCGGTTTCTAGTAGTGTAGTGATGTCCGGGTTGGGGGTGATAAGCCGGCCGACATTGTGACTGACCCCTTCTGATAAGCGGATTACTAAGCACCAACTATTGTTTAAGGGGCTACGATCCTTGATTTCCCCCTCTTTTTCTCTTTTTCCCCGGTCTTCTGCTATCTTCCACTTTTCTTATCGATCATCCACTTCGACTTTGGCTGATCGACCTACCCAATTAGCCCGTAGACCCTAAATTCTCTATATTTCCTAGATCCAAATCTTACCGCCCGCAGCTGGGAATTTTACCGTGGTGCGAAAGCCGTTGGCCTAGTTTGTCGTTTGAGCAGCACAAGGCTGAGATATCTGGAGATCATTGAGTGATTGATATATCGATTTTTCAAGCATATGGCAAAGAAGATGAACTAAAGAATGAGTAATGCTACGTTGCTATCCTTAGCACAATCTTCTAGTTCGCACTCATCTGTTGAGGATGATGAGACGTTACGTGTCCCAATATTGCAACGACCAGTGAATACGAAGGCACCCAAAAGCACGTATGTCCATCGGGAAGTATAGCAATAAAGCGAGCAGTCTCTAATTAATTTCTCTAGGAAACCCAAGGGGTATATTCAGCAAACGCAATGGATCAACTATAGTACGAACAGTACGACATACAAGAGCGACAAGTTAACATTGAGAGGTGTTCGCCAACATGTTGCGAATCAGTCTTCTCGGCGACGTAAAGCGCAACAAGTCTTGACAGCTTTCTACCAA
This sequence comes from Coleophoma eucalyptorum, assembly GCA_026120035.1. Classification (NCBI taxonomy): domain Eukaryota; kingdom Fungi; phylum Ascomycota; class Leotiomycetes; order Helotiales; family Dermateaceae; genus Coleophoma; species Coleophoma eucalyptorum. The sequence goes on from JALRME010000015.1 coordinate 28,126, forward strand.
GCTAACCCAAAGACAATTCGCCCCAATGATAGCACCAAAGACGTTTCGGCAGTAGTAGCAGGAGCTGCTGCCTCACCTTTGAATAACCGGCTCAAAATCACTGAGGTTGATCCATTTAGAGCTTATCCAATATCTATGAACCATCAAAATCATCGACTGCTCAGAAATCGTAAGCAAAAAGAACCCTATATCACACCAAGTAACGCTAATGACCTGCAATTATCTAAAGTGTACTCTGATTCAATCGTTTGTTTCACGGATCTGAGAGACGGAGGATTATTTAGCACGATTACAGATTCAGCCGCATTTACAGCTATGTTATCTATGTCTTCCTACCATTTGTCATCAGAAGCCTCATTAGACAAAACGGTACCACTCAGACTGTCGATATCAGCAATTAAGTCGCTGAATAACGTGTTAACGTCTATCCACGTTAATAAAATTGATGATGCGGTGATTTGTTTAATAATTTTCTGTTGGTATGAGGTAAGCCAAGAGATCTGCATGCTACAAGGCAAGTAAAGCTGACCATGATTAGATATTGAAGTTCGATATGGAGGCCTATAAAATACATGTTAATGGCCTCTTAACACTTGTGAAGATGAAAGGAGGAATCGAAACACTAAAGCACAACAAGCTTTTATATAGTTACACTCAGATGTAAGCTGGGCCTTCTTCGTAAAGAATCTCATACAGGCGAAATCTTATTAGTGCCTTCTTTACCTTCAAATTATAATAATAATCAACAGGTTCGACAAACACCTCGCCGAACTCGGGGGTACCGACCCATTATTCCCAACCACTCGAGTTGATTACATATCTAGACCGAGAGGACAACCACTTTTTGAGACCAATATGTCAGCTTTGGGAAGTTCTTATGTTCTACGTATTATTGAACCTTGCTTCATAGTACTCGAAGAAGTTCGAACCTTAGCGCAGAAGGAGATGCAGCGGAGAAAGCTACCAGGAAACAATGTTCCTATGGAGATAGACTGGCATCCGTTTCTAAAGCGACTTGATGCGGTTCCTCTTGACGAAGATCTCTTTGACGCCCTTCAAAGTGATTTCCGAGGCTTCTGCAAAGTCGCATCCATAGTTTTTATCATCCAGGTCCAGCGGAAGCTATCATCACGGCCTATTCCTGGCCTAAAATATGATGAGTTTTACCTCTTACGGCTCCAGCATTTGCGCCATGAGAGTCTTCCCATGTTTTACATAGGAAATTCAATTCCCATAAGACATCCCGTTGGGCCGCTTTATTTGTGGAATTCATTTATGGAGGCGTCATTTGCTAACGAATACTATATGAAAGGATTGAATCAGCAGCTCTTTGCATCAAGAAGGAGAGGATTGGGAATTAAGTCATTAGTGGAAGCCTTGTCGATGCTGAAAAGATTTCCTTGGATGGATGAAGTTCAAACACCTTTGCTTGTAGACATTTGGAATAATGTATCACATGTATATGCGTACTATGGCTAACTGAGTAATGTAAATTTACCAAATGATCTATACAATGTATTGCTATTCAATTTGTAGATAACTTATAACTAACGAGTCATCGAAGTTTAACAGTAATTAAGGACATTAAAATTGTTATAAAAGGAGCAGAATCGAAAACATAGAGATGATGAAGTCTGGCTACTATTAAAGCTTTTGGAAGAGGAATGTGGACATGGGCGTGGTCATAGCAATCGCAAAAGAGTTTGTATAAGAACTTCGACAACCTATATAGACCATAGTCTATGTCGCAGGTTCCGGGTACCGACTTCGTCAAGCAAGGCCCCTGGGCTCAGATACTAGAACAAGATTAGCTCGTAGGAAGGCTGTTTCGCCATGAAAAGAATTGAAGCTCATCTTTTGTAAAGCTACTTTTTCAATACGATAAAAGAATTTAACATCTAGATAAAATACGAGAGGGCGAACACTCATGATTTACGTTCCAGGTAGCGGAACAAAAGCCGCCAGTTTCAAGGACTATAGGGTTGCCAATAAAAATAGCTTCTATGCCTATAAGCACGAGGGTGGTTTTAGGTCGCTGCAAAACAATGGCCAGGGAAAATCTAGACCGGCCCACCCTATAACCTCGACCAACCCATGGCCCGGTAGGTCTCAAAGGCCTAGGCACGGCAAGCTAATATGATATATCGTATAAGAGGGGGTCTCGCTCGGTAGTATTCTATTACGTTCTCTTTTAACTTTTCGCGCATTCTAGTCAACTCACAACAAAGTATATGAATACTCTTCCTTAAGACCTCTTTTTTATCCTTGGATATTATTTTTAAATTAAGCATAAGAGGATGACGGATTATAGCAAAGTAAGCCGCCAAGTAGCTTTTGCTAACTACTTTCGCGTGTAAGCGAGGTAGTCAAGGAGCCTATCTCTAATTAGAAGACTTTGGCTTGTAGGTCAAGCTCTAGACCAATTGAAACCCTACTCATTTTTGAAGCAGGCCCTAAATTCATCTTTGAAGTGGCTGACTCAAAACACCAATCATCCAATGCTATTTCCCATATCTAAGCTCAAAGCCTTGGGAACCCAGAAGGAAACACTCTCCTGTCGTATTCAATTCGCAGTATTCAGCAATACTACGAGCCGGTTTCCGAACAGCCAAGTATCTATCCTCTACATCATTATGTGAAGACACAACCCGAGGAAAGTATGAGGAAATAGAAGCTTCAATATGATGAAGTCTTTTGTCATGAAAAGGTCAGCAGCGCGAAGCGAGCTCGAAAAGCACTGGGTATACTTCTGGATAAACATTCTGTGTGCCGGCGGAAGGATCAGACAAGAGGTTGGCGATTGCCAAGATGGCCTCCGTATACAAAGGCGCTGAAAGGTTCTTGTTATTGACGCCTCTCTCCACGCCTACGAATATAGTCCGTTTAAGAATTTGGCGGTCTATTACTAGTAGCCCATTTTGACTCAAATTGGTTCAAGCAATATACAGATTTCAGCTTAACATTTAGGCGAAAGAGTTGAATTAATTTAGTGAGTTAAATTAATATCATTTTCGTTCTCCTATGAACCAATCGGTCAAGTTATTCTATCCCACGTCAAAACTATACAAGATCTCAGAAAGTACACAAAAGTGCAGCAGAGTCCATGTGAGGCCATTGAGCACCTTGTGGGCTCTCATACCTCCAGTCACCTTGTCGCTACTGAACACGCCACTTTCATGAACTAAAGAAACACATCCCTTCTATATAAAAAATCTCGGCCACGAAGCATAAGTCCAATACGTTGTGGAAGACAGGCAAGCTACAGAGCTACAATCTTCCTCGCTATAGCTACGATACGTTACTACTTCTCCTCAGCTTCAGCTCCCACGGTGCTCCTCTCTGGCGACTCGACACTCGGACCAATTTCCGAATCTCTATTCTTCCTAACGCTTTTCGAGCTGTTAAGGTACCATACCGCTAACAAGACAATGTATGCTACTCCAATGATGCCAACAACAATACCATACGCCTTCTCACCACCAGGAGAATTATCTCCCAGATCTAAGCCCGTACCACCATTGACTATAGCCACAATGATGAGTATACGGCCGAACCAGATGTGTCCCTGGTGAAGAATATTGTTGATTTTGTTGGCTTTAAAATTCTTGTGGTGCCATATGCCAATAAACGGTTGAATCAAGAATAGCCCGGTGAGGATAGTGCCGAGGACCACATGACCCAAAACATCATTGTACACCTGTATATCAATTAGTGCCAATACACCATGTCATTTTCATCGCGAGAAAATCCAAAAGAGAGTAGTGTTTCGCCGAAGAAGGTACTGATTCGTATTCAATATAACAGTCCTCATTACGTTTCCACCAAGCCAGCTATAGAGACATAAAAGAAAATAAACATACCTCGTCATGCAAAATGGCAACCCAGACCCCGACACCGAATCCAACAACCAACATTGCTAATCCGAAAGTCTGACAGCACACATGGGTCCAGAATAAGGCGCGAGGACTCAGGACTCGATCAAGCAGCTTGCCCGACATAGCACCCAAGGGAAATATCAAGGCGACGGTCAGGCCCATGATGACACCATGGACTTTGTCCGAGATATGTCTAAGACTCTTGGGATATTCCCGAGTCGACAGCGAGGAGCGATCATAGAGCGTTTCTTCATCAATTGCTTGAGCGAGGTCAAAAAGCGAGTATATAACAAATAAGAAGGAAAGGCTTCTCAAAATAGTGGACCCCATCGTAAGTAAAATGCTCTCTTAATCAATACAGCCCCAGCCTAAATCCTAGAAGGGTGAAGAGTCAGTCGAAAAGGTCTTGATTGAACTTGGATGCTTTGCTCCCCAGAGCGATAGGACAAGGACTAGATTAGAAGTTGAATAAGTAGCTCATCAGCGTCAAAGAGGAGAACCTAGTAGTCATATATATAGCTTTTTGAAGGGGTTTGACTCGTAGCCAATCCTAGTATTGAGATACAGAGCTAGGTAGTTCTGCGACTATAGCGGCAAATTTGAATACCAAATTGAAGCTAATTGAGAATGGAAAAGGAACAGGACGGAATAAGAGCCAGGGTATGTATTCTTGTTCTTGATATTAGCACAGCGCACTTTGCGTTAGCCTTCTAGTGCTTCACCAGTAAAGGCACACGACGCATCTGTAAGTGGATCCCGTGCAATTGCGGCGGCCATCATCAGCTAGACGACAATCGTAGCAACAAGCTCAGAGATGATTCGCAGTGCTTGATATGGGCCAGCATTAGGAAGGCAGCTACGGTGAGATTCTATCTGATGATCAGATAACACCTTTCCCAGTCCAGGAACGCGTAGCTTGGGCTAAGATTGAAAACAGAGCTGAAAACCGAGAGGGTACAAAGTGCTTCGATAGCCTAACATGATAGGGCATGATATGACACCTCAAATTGAATTGATATAAGCAAGGCAACTTAGCTTCTATTAGACTAGTAGTGAAAATTGTGTCCGATCAGAACATCGGTCCAAGCCAGGATCTAATCAGATACTGGGAAGCGCCAGTGCCCGAGCCAGGATCTAATCAGATAGGAAGTGCTGGTGCCTCAGCCAGAAGCCTCGCGATTACGACACTACGACACCGCGAATGAAAAGGAGGCGGTGACATTGAGGCTCGTCTTGTGGCGACCAGTGGTGAAGGAAGGGCTGGAAGAAGAATGGTGATATTTCAGGAGGCTAGTACATATTAGGCAAGGCTGGCAGCCACTGGCTGTTATTGGATTGTTGGCGGTAAATGCGCCGTGGAAGGAGCAGTTGTAATGGACACATGCAATTATTCTTCTCCGCTTGGAATGTACTCTAGAGTGAGTTAGAACAGGATAGCATAACAGAAATCTAAAAGGAGACGGTAACAAAAGCCGGGTAAAAAATGAACTCGGATCTGAAGTGGAGACTGAGAGCGAATGACCCCGCCACGGTTATCCCCCAAGGCTTGCCGAGCAAAAGCTTAGCAACGATCGTGTGAGAATGCTTGTTTGATATTAAGCTTTAACTCGTTTATACTACGGAGTTAAGAAGTGTGGAATGAAAACTACCTGCTTCAAGAATTAGGAAGCGGAGAAATTACAAGGCGGACTTAATTCCCCACTCGCCCTCAGTGAGGATGTCTCGTGAAAAGCGACAAAGTCAAAATAAAGGAATAAGGCTAAGGAATACACGGTAGTATAGACTATTAATGCCCTGATTTTCCTGATGTTAGACAGGTATACGGCCGACAATACTTAAAATACCTACAGTAACACGTATTCGTAACATCTTTCAGCCTTGTAGTAGGATTACTATTTAAAAAACAAGGACCTACTATAAGTACGAAATCAACTTTATTATCGTACAATTTTATAGTAGGTCGTAACTACCTAGCAAGGTCTTATAAGAAAGCACCGGTTTCCTTTGAATTACTAGAAAAAACGTCAGCTACTGTACCATCTCATCGGCACCCTCTATTTGTTCTTCTTCTAGATTATATATCTTAGCTCACTTTCTCTCCCACATATACCATAGGCCCATAATAATCAATGTTACAGGGATGGTGATCGCCCAGAAAATCCAGAATCGTGGAGAAACAACAGAAGCCAAGCTAGGTGCGTCATAAAAATTGAAGAATGTTGTTGAAAGTATTGACTAAAGGCCCCTTAGGAATTGCAGTTCTGGTCAGCCACAGGGTTCTTACTGCTAAGAATGTTCCCAGAAGGAACACAATACCAAGAATAGAGATCGTTTTCATTGAAGAAGAATCACGTTTGCTTGCCAGTGTAATCTTCCTTTGATCCTTTACAATTTCAAAATTTAGCTTGCTGTCTCTCTGTGCAATGAGGTTCATGACCTTTCCACATAGTATTAGCCATGAATAGACGTCATGGGTTTGAGACCTTGCAATGCCTCTTTGGATCTCCAGTCTCTGTAGGGTCGTGCTTGCGTAAGTATCTATGCCAAGCTATCTCCTCTGATAGAACTCCAAACTTGAGGAAATGCTGAAGTGTATCTTCTGGAGTGTTTCTGTCCTTCTAGAGTCGGGCAGATTGCTTTGAAAGCTTTCCATTGTCTCTTGGAAAAATTTTATGGCCTGAAGATACCCAATAGGCCGCTTCCACGATACCTGTGCATGGCATTCAACTAAATCTGCATTGATAGAGTCAAGGTCAACGAGCCCTGAGTTGAGATCTCTCTTAGTTTCCGAAATATACCTGCGCATGTGCACAGCGTGTTCCAACTTGCGCAGCCAGTCTCGACCCTCTCGCTGCTTTATTTCCGTCTTGAAGGATACTTCCTGGCTAAAAGCTATTATAGGTAGCAGAATTGGATGGCTAGCCTCATGGATACGAGCTTTGAGGTGCTGCGCACTTTTCACCAGTTCTGAAGTGGGAGTGCCTTTGCAAAAGCCTAATGTGATGCCCGTCATCATTTCATGACTCAGCAATACCTCGAACCCTCTCGTCAACCCTTTTTTCCGCGCATCGGCTTTCCGGTAAATAATCTCTAATCCCCGTTAACAAAGGGAGTACAATAAGAGAGGCCGTTGGTTGCTACACACGCAAATGTGGATTTTTTCGTCATTGTCAAGAGATGATCAAATTAAGGGGCCAAGACAACTCATACTCTCAAGAGCTCTATAGGCTAGATTAAAAAGCTTCTGTCATTGTTATATATTCTTCTGGCTTGAGACTTATGACGTGCGGCGCGAGTGTGTCAGGATGTTTAGTGTTCTGCTGAAGTCTGAGATGTATCAATCTCAGCATCTACGAAAATAAATGACTGACACTAAGCGTACTCCCGCGATCAAAGTGATTCCAGGTGGCAAGATTGGTGCTTCAAATATTCCCTACGTTGTAAAGCCTTATCGGTTGAAGCTGTTCCATAGGTTTCTCAGCTGAAGATTTCTTACTCTCCTATATAGGAAATTTTCGAATTGATCAGAGGGCAATGGATGCTCATCGACTGTGTCAAGGTTTGGATCTTATCCTTTCATAAGAACGTAGTCACGTTGGCCCGCAGAAGCGTCTACCTTACAGAGAATGAAAACAATTCGAGATATCGACACTCCTCTTCAACGATAGTATATTGCTTCAGGTTCTTCTGGGTTATATAGTTTTCCATCGTTTCTCAGCTGAATAAAACGTTGAGATCCGGTTACTTGAAATCTACTGCCTTTTGCCGTGAGGAAAGTTAATTAATCACATGTTAACAGTCAAATCAAGAGCTATCGGAATTCTTCGTATAAAAGATTCACAGAGACCTAGTAAAAAGAGTAGTAAGATAAGACGATATTAATCAGATTTAATCACAGCTTTAATAGCCTTTGGCTTATGTGAAGAATCTTATTATCATCCCAGGGGCTGTGCAGTGGCAGTGCAAATGCCCATGATGCAAGTAAGGATTCACGATATATACCACCACATATTTGTTATATATTTTTTTGAAAAAAGATCAATACCTGTGGAATATTCATAGGCTCAATTCCTTACTAGCTATAACCTGGGAAACAGTATAACATTGTTTATTCGGTTACGATAACTCTGAGGTTCTTTGGGTATTTACATGAGGGGCAGAAAGGAAGTAGCTAGTCCAGTTAGGACTAGTAAAACTGCCTTTCAAAAGTTCTCTAATGGTCCTTAGCAATCGAGTACCCTTCAGCGAATGTCATTCTCGGGTTTTCTCTAACTAAAATATCAATTTGTCCTAGGACTTTTTTGTTTCATATTTTCATCGCTCATTCGTCGTTATTCTTCAAGTTTAGATTGGGTATAGGGGCAACGTGTCAGTTTGTCTTCCGCAATTTTGGATGGGATGATCATACTATCCTCCTCGCATTGGTAAGTTCATGATGTATAATTTATTGCTGGTATATAGCAGTATCTAATAAGAATAGATCTGTTCCATTGGAATGGCTGCGTCTGCAGCTCTAGGTATCAAGGATGGGGCCGGTAAACATGAGGGCAACCAAGACGAAGTAATCAAGGTATATATCCTAATAAAAGGCATATTTCACGAAGAAATTACTGAATTATTATCAGGTCAATCTCATTCTTGAAACATTTTACACTTTTTCAATGTATTTTGTCAAATTTTCATTTTATTGTGCTATTTACGTATCAGTGAGTTTTGTCGCTTGCATTTCAACGCTGTGACATCAAACGATAGTAATCAATGTAATAGCTGCTGATACCAAGAGGATACTCGGACGAGTTACCGAAATTCTGATAATACTTTTCTCTCTTCAAATCATTGCGATTTCAATTACAGTTGGTTTGCAATGCCGACCAGTGTCATTCAATTGGAATAAAGGTCAACCTGGTTCATGCGTCAACCTGGAAGCATTTTTCTATGGTAAGGGAATTCTAAGCCGTATCTTGTACAAAAGGCAAACACAAGCTGACAATAATCCAAGCTATTAGTGTGTATACTATCGTTACAGATGTAATCATTCTTGCACTTCCGATTCCGGTAATTTCTGCCCTCAAAAGAACATTACCACAAAAAATATCTCTCTTTGTCGTCTTTATGATGGGAATTTTAGCTACTGTCGCAAGGTGGGTCTGCTTCAGAAAGGAGATACTTGGTACTATGCTTTAAACATGCTGACATGTCGATTAATGGCATTCGCGTGTGGACTATAAGAATTTACACCACATCAAAAGATCTTATATACGACATTGCTCCTATTAATATTTGGACTTTCATTGAACTAAATTTGGGGATTGCGTGTGCGTATGGACTGGGTTAGTTTCTCTTACTTAATCATTTACAAGGACGACGATAGGCAGGAGCTGATTGTATTTAAAAGCCATGAAAGCAATTGCCACGCACCTTAGCGGTCAAATAAGTTCACGACTACCAAAAAGCACCGTATTCGTTGATGCAGATAGTAGCTTCAGGTCGAAAAATTCCCTGCAACCATCCAAAGGGCGGAATCAAGGCCATCAGAGCCAAGCATCACGAAGAGTTATTGAAAACTTTTCAAAGTTCATATACCGAGACAGAAGGATGATTTCATGAATGACTTGAACATCTCTATTATATTCTCAATTGATTTTAACGTTCTTTATGTGCGAGACTCCTGCAGTGGCGTACAAGGGTAACCAGATGTAGTGTATCCTAATAGAAATAGAGGTTTGCTTCTTTCAGCTTAGAGTCTACCCTCACCTCCTAGAAATGCAAACCCAAAAATTAGAAATTTGCTTCTAATAACCTAGCCAGTCGGCAAAATTATTATTTTAGCAGTGATGTTTCTATTAGTTTATAACCAAGTTTCCTATACTAAATGGCTATTTGGCATATAGTTCTATGCCATATGAATGATTTTTTTCTCGCGACCTCTTAAGTGGTTTGATACCGTTCAAAGAAGCTTTCTTTTCGCGACGAAACCATCCCACTCTTGTTACTGCCAAAGACATTCATTACGCACGTTTGAGGCCGTATTTTTCTCAGCAAATCCGTCCTCAGCACCCCTGTTCCGGCGCTTTCTCAAAGCTGTGGTGCGTGGAGCATCGACCATTGCCGCGGGGCAAACGCACAACGGGAAATATCCGGAATAGCATTGCATTGCACCATGCTGACTGTCTATTTTCTCCGTACTCTCCTCTAGAAACCTTCTCGTCAACACTTCAAGCTGCTATTTCTGCGCGCTTAAGCCCCATGAATTATAGGAAGCCAAGCAATACGTCGATATTGCAATCCGAAAAGGAAAATGGCATCCAATACTCCCTCGAAGAGTTTCTAGAGCACGACAAATTATGTTGCCTACCGAGACCCCAAGGCCTTGAACCAGCCTCGCATTGGATCACTGGATCTTCAGACTTCGTAGATACAGCCATTATCATTCTAATATGGTGCCCCTTTATCAGACCTATATCAAGTGATCGAAATCGGCGATAACAAGATCAAGAGTTATAGAGAAAAAATTTCTCTTTCCTCAGTGGAACTGCTTCCGCCAATCTGCGGAAGAGATGTTCTAGCGGTAGGAAAAAACTACTATACCTACGCCAAAGAATGCAATTCCTCTGGATACGATTCATTAGATAAGGTGGATATACCTACTATAAGTCAATATAGCTACTTTGTGAGTGCACAGAATGATTGACCGGTGTCTAGCATCCTGTTATCTTTACCAAGCGAGCCACCAGTATTATTGCAAGTGGTAGGCCAATCTTTCCCCATCCCGACTTCACTGAAAGTCCCGATTATAAGGGAGAAATTGGTATCATCATTAGAAAATCCGGTTTCCGGATTAGCGAAGCTAATGCTATAGATTATATCTAGGGATATACTATAATCAACGATTTAACTACTCGGGAACGATAGTACGACCACAAACAATTCTATATTGGAAAGTCGCTGGATACGTTCTATCCCATAGGTCCAATCGCTGTTTCTGCGAGCAAGTTACCTAAAAACCTATAAATTTGGACCTAAGTTAACGGAGAAGAGAAAGAGAGGCAGAGTGCCACAATCGACGATTTGATTTTCTCCATCCTATTTCTGATCAAAACTTTGTCGGAGGGTCAAACTATCCTTCTAAGAGAAGTAATTACCACTGGAACTCCCGTAAGTATGGGCATTAGGAAGAAGCCACCGGTGTTTTCTAAACCAGGCGATATTATTAAGATCTCTGTCACAGGCTTAGGCACTCTGACGAACTAGATCGCCGAAAGCTCGGCGTAGATTTACGTAGGGCCTCTACAAGCAACACAGGTACCGAAAAGCAACCTTAATAAGATATATAGTGGAGTGGGCCTTATATCTATCAATAATAAATCGTTGTATTTCCGCCAGATAGGAGCTATAGGCCAAACTCCTATTATCTTCATTCATGGGCTTGGTGGATCTTCGGAATACTTTAGGCCTTTAATTTCTATGTTATCACTCGCTAATACTCACTCCATTCTTCTTCTAGATTTGGAAGGATATAGCCTTTTACTAACATCTGCGGTATCAAATATATCTATCTCTTCCTATGTAGAAGATTTTACGTCTCTTGCTGAACTAAGCAAGGTAACAGACGCTATAGTGATTGCTTATAGTATAGGCTTCTTAGTTGCTTCCAATCTTGTAATTAAACACCCTGAAATTGTGTCCAAACCTATCTGCTAGGGCTATTACTATACTCCCGGAGCAGTCTCTGATGTACAAAAAGGTCTCCAGAAGATTGAGTTACAACGCCGAAACCATACTTTGTTGTGTGCAGGAAATTGGGTCGCCGACATCGCCCCTGTCAGGTCCGCGAAGTATATCGAACCCAGCCAGCACCAGCCTGTATGACTGCAACTCTATATAGGAGTCAAATTTCTCTTGCACTCTATCGTTTATTTTTCACAGCCTACAATCATGTCTTTTCTGCGTAATACGTAAGAAAGGGGCGCCGTCCTCACGAGTAGCTGAAAAGAGATGCTAATTTTTACTGTTATATACTAGTTTTCAGGTTGTTTAGAGTTCAAAGGATAGACATACGAGAGCTATATTTGTAGAACATTGTTACTTATTATTTATGTTAATGCAAGGTAAACTAGAGACAAATTTGAATCTTGTATGATTTGATTGGGTTTAAAGGTATTGTAAAGGTAACCAGGGAGTACTTCAAGAGAAGACAATCGTAGAGCTTTTGATGGGACAGATAAATCACAAATCGACTTGCGATAATCCTTGGTCTCGCATTTAATTTTTTGATGTAATAAAATTCTCTTCCCAACCAGAAAGTAACCTTCCAAGTAACTCTATTGAATAAGCCACTTCAGCAAAAGCCCAAGAGGCTTCCAGCACAATAACAGCTGATTTGGCCCCAGCTGTGCAAGTCTCAACCGCCGAAGCTGAAAAGCAATTATTCTTACCAGAGCCTTGAGACTCCAAGCCACTAGATCCAGGTGCCAGGGCATCCTCTACACTGAGTTGAATAAACGGGAACTTGGTACAATGGCTGAACCATAAAATCTCTTGCAGGCACCCTCTTCGGAATTGTAAACTAGATGGCGAAACTTGTAATCGCCAACTTCACATTCACGAGACAGATTATTAGAGTTCTGGCACTGTTATCTCGTCTTGTCTACCTACCATAGAACGTCATTGGCTCGACATTTTAAGCTAGTGCCCGAATATTCCTGCCAGTCCCACCATGCTCTGATCAAAAGACAAGGAGGAATTTCGCTGTTTTTCTTCATTGACCTAGGTTTCCAATTGGACTTTTATTATATAAATCAGGGTTGAGTTGGTGAGGAGCTGAACGAGAGCCCCGCAAGTTCAGCCTTCCGCCAAGGCCTTGGAAAATTGCTAAGGTCTTGGAAGAATTCTTGGGAAAAGTCTTGACAGCGGATCTTGCCCATGGAACGTCCGCTTTTATTATGGTTGATTTCACAACGCAGGGCGCGTAGAGATTTCCACCGACCTGATTCAAGGCTTGATTTGAGCTTCAACATGTCTTCCTTGGGAGCACCTTGGGTGGTGTTGTAGCTACGCTTTAATTCGGTTTAAGCCGCACTCGGCTCGCTCCCACACCGTCCTTTCCAATTCTCCTGCGTTAGAAATCTTACGATATAATAATCCATTATGTACATATTCTTCTCCATTGGCTATTTTAACGTGCCAAAAATGTAGGGTATAAATCTAGCGGCGAGCATTCCAAAGTGCCCATAACCTTTTAGACCAAATATTAAAATAGTATATCTAGCATTCCGAATAGGTTGGGTAAAAATCGTATAGTACATAATCTTCAGCAGTTTGTTCTTTAGCCGCTGCCTCTCACAGACTTAAGCCCTCTTTGGACATCAGGTACCCTGCGTATCATTTGATTATTTGTTTCGCAGTGGTTTGCTGTACGGCTAGATTGCATTTTCAGGTTCCGTGTGAGGCTTTTTTAGGGGGCAACTGTGACAGCCACAGTGTGTAGTCACCAGCATGGGGTAGTTGGGTAGTAGTGCGATTTCACTTCTTAAATTATGCCAGTCTGCCCCCTCGGCCTGTTCTGATCCGTAAGACGCCTTTCACTCGTTCAAGGTTGTTCAAGGTTGTTCAAGGGATTCTGTTGCTACACTCTAGGTCATCAACTGGCCAATAATAAAGGTCTTTTCAGACTCGCCGACGCTCCTTTTCATTATATGTTTAGTAGTTAGTTGCCTCACGCTCACCGGTTACTACTGACGTGTTGCCTTGATACGAAATATCATGTAAGTTCCTGCCGCTTGACAGAGATAAATCTAGTTTAGCATTGAGTCTGACGTTGTCTTGAAACAGGGCATCTCAAAAGTTGTCATCTGCTGCGAAGGCCATAATTCTGGCGGCTGCCTTGCTAGTCCTTTCCGTATCTGCTAAACCATTTGGCACCGTTGATTCGCCTTTTCTTCTTAACCAACACGCGGAACACGAGCATGTTACGAGAGTCGCGTTTACGTGTCGTACTAGAGAAACCGCCGCTGACGGCAATTGCTTCGAGCCACTCTCGTTAGACCAGATCGCTGGTCACAGCGGAACACTTGGAGCTGTTGGTCGTAAGTGCACTTTTGCTATCTTTCGCTACATTTGTAACTTCAATACTTCATACTAATGAAAATCTCAGCTCCGGACTCTCTCACCCCAACCCCTGAAGGACCAGAAGCTCATTGTGATGAGGCGGACCATATTGCTATCCCTGGATATCCACAAAGTCGCGTGGACGCATCTGTGGCGCTTCAGAATTGCGTTAACCATCTTCATAATCGCTTTACACAAGGTATTAAATTTGCTGCTGGGCTTCTCGACGAGAAGAAGAAAATCAGACCTGACATGGTTGAGCTTATCGACCCCAATGATGGAAGTCAAGATGACTGCACCTTCGCATTTACGACCGGGTTTCCAGGGGCGGGACGTGCAAAGTGTTCAGCGATCGAGGGTCTTGGTCGAGCTCTGCACGGTGTCCAAGACTTTTACTCCCATAGTAACTGGGCTGATCACAGTCGAGCAGCTGATCCTATCAGCGATATCAATCCCCCAGGCCTTGGCCTCACTGGCTTGACTGGATTCTTTGATTTCACTACCCCAAACCCGGCGTCGGTAGGAGGGATCAACGCTAACCTGTCAACGGGATGCTTTGATGGATTCTCATCCGATGAAACACCCGGCAAGGGCAGGTGTGTGGGAAGAGTAACCCATCATACCTTAAACAAGGATCATGCACTCATAGATGACAATGGGGTCGCAACCCTTCCGACAGGCACCACTTTGGGGCCTTCAACACCTAGGAGTGAAATTCCTGGAAATCTCCAAGCCGCTGTGTCAATGGCCGTCAAGGATTCCAAAAGACAGTGGACTTTGTTCAAGGAGAAATTGAGATACACTTATGGGGCCGAAGAAGGAAATACCATGATCTGTGCTATTACTAGAGATAGCCCACTGAAATCCTGTTATGGCAGGAGAATTGCCTTGGTCGTTGATTCGTCTGGAAGCAATACGATTACAGATCCAAGCGATTTCCGAATTGCCGCAGCACAACAGTTCAACTCCAGGCTAATCACTAAGGCGAGTGCAGGCCCCGGGGAGCTTCCAGACCAGGTGACGGTTATCGACTTTGATGATAGTGCTAGAATTGTCTCCCCAATGGGAGACCCGCCAACAGCGTCATTCGCCGGTATCGATTCTTCTGGCGGGACAGATATTGGTTCTGGAATGGCACTTGGAATTGACGAGCTCATCAAGAGCCAACCTCCTATCCCAGCAAATCAAGTTTTACCCTATGAGGAGAACAAGGCAGGCTTGATTGTTTTCACGGATGGCGAAGACTTCTCTCCCGCAAACCAGGTCGCACAGCTCAATCGCGCGCAGAGCTTGAAAATTCGGGTTGCCTATGGCTTCTTGTCTGCTCCTAGCAACCCTGTCCCGGTTCCAAAGCGTAGTCTGGGTGTTCAGAAACGTGCCATCGATACCACTATCCTGACTGCAATCCTACAAGGCGGGGGAATATTTGCGACCATTGACTCTGCTGAAGCACAACAGAATTTCGTACAGCTAGTGTTTAAGAGGGGTATCACAGGCATTAACGGGGCCCCTAGTGATGCTATTGAGCTGTTGCCTGGTTTGATCCTTGATCGTATTACATCTGGTACCGCTGATCCGGAGACATTTTACTATATTGCCGTTCCTGGAGAGCACCTGCGACTTACAGTAATCGACTTACAATAATCGACTTGAATACTCAATCACTCGTAGTCGTTGTCACCGACGTAAATAATAACATTGTTGTGTCAACTGGCTTGACCACTCAGACGAATCTGGAGTTTACATTTATCTCTCCAGGTAACATCGTATACCGCATTACTATCACACCGCCATCTTCAGCACCTCTTAGCGTATACTCTATTGGTTTTGCTTCAAGTATTCCAATTAGAGATCCATCATTGAGCCTATCGTCATCTTCATCTTCGTCTTCTACTGAATCTTCGTCGTCTTCATCGTCTTCAGCATCATCGTCGTCATCATCGTCGTTATCGTCTTCATCGAATTTGTTCTCGTCATCAATAACAAATTTATCAACTACTTCGACTTTAACTTCAATAACATCGGAATCAGCTACGAGCTTCAACTTTACATCTACTACTGGAGGCTCGAATTTCTCTACCTCAGCGACTAGCAGTACCTCCATAGATACGCTCATAGCTGACCCGATAACTGCTTCTACTACGGCTGGCGGTACTACTTCAAATACACCCAGCATCATTACTTCTACAACCCTCACCCCTACTTCTAATCTAAATATCACTACAGTATTTCCTATCCCGATTAATTCTTCATATACCACAGTTATGTAAGTAATACTAAAATACCCATCCAACAGTCTTTATTACGTTGAGGATGAAATCATTCTTCTCAACAGAAAAATCAATAGCATTGATGTAAAAAATGCTTACTTTACAAATAGAACCACATATTATACTACAGTCTGTAGTGTAACCCTTACGAACTTTGATCCTTCAATTACACAGCTTATCACTACATTGGCCACCTCCACAGTCACCTACATCTTGACTACAACTGTGTGCCCCGTGTGCCCCGTTACTAACGGTAGTGGCAAGGGAAGCGAAGGGGTAACCGCAGCTCCAAAGCCCGCAGGGCCTACGCTCACAATCCAGCCTTCACCATGTGCTCCAGTATGCTACAGATGTGGCGGTCATAACTTAACCCTAGGTTATGATCCTCAAATGCCAACTTCCGGTGGATTCGCACTAGGATATACAGCCATTGGATCTCCATCTACACCCAGTAATGGCCCTATTAATAATGGATTAGGCTTTACAACAGGATATGCGGCAGCCGGCTCTCCATATGCACCGACCAAGAATGCTATTTTTGATGGATTAGGCTTAACCACTATAGAGGGTCATGGTAGTAGCGTGACAACTTCAGCACCTATCGTAGTAAACCCGGTACCAGCTAATCTACCGATACCAGCTATTCTACCATATGATTCGGCCTTCACAACGGCTCTATACCCTCAGCTTAATACGACGTCCAATTCAACTGTTCCATTGCCAGGTGGAGGACTAGTGGCCACAGCGGGGTCTACTGCTGGAGATTACTCAGGACAGTTCACGGGTGGGGCTATACTGCAAAATGGGATGCTAGGAAGCTTGCAAAGCTTATGGTTGGTCACATTTGGGCTAGTTCTTATACTACAGCTGCTTTAAAATAAGGGTATACATTGACAGCAAAGCAATTTTAGTTGTTGGTAATTCTCTATAATATAAATTAGATGTAAAATAAACTTATAAGTTAATGAAGTTTCAAGTAACGTGCATGATAAGCAGATGGTCAGGATAAGCGAATAGTCACCCCTAGTCAAAAAATCGCCTTTTTTTCTAATAGAAATATAAATAACTTTATAATAAAACCTTCAAATAACTATTCTATTATAGCCTCTAAATCGTACGAAACTGCTCTATTAGCCTAGTAGGTTCGTCTATTATAACTAGTTTTCCCGTATGCTCTATAGTACCGATTATATAACTCGCTTAGATTTCTTCTTCGTTCATTTTAACCTTGTTCGGTCGAAATTTAAGTCTGAACTACTATATTTTCCTCTAATTCTTAGATATCTTTTAGATTAAGAGTTCCTCCTTGTTGGAGTACCTTCCTTTTCGTACGACGACAACAGCTTAGTTCTTCATTTGTAGTTTAAAGTCTTATAAGCTTTACTTTAATAAGTATAAGTTTATATCCTATTTGACTTATACTTTTTTGTAATCGATCGATAGAGGTTAAAATTAGAGTCGGAGAGCTACTCTAATGTCATACGATTTTATTCTTAATAAGAGTTACTTATTTAGCTACCTCCTTGGTTGTTTGTAGTGTTTTATAGATCTATAAATAAGAGGTTAATAGACACGAGCTTTTAAGTTCTAGAGTTAATAACTTAATATCAAGCTTCAATAGGACCTTCTCTAGGTCGTATGGAATAAGGCCTACCCCTCTAAAGCCTCCTTAGATGTTTGCTTTAGTAAAGGTAGCCTTAAATGTCTCTATAAATACTAATATAAAGGATTCCTTAGAAATATATGAAATTCGGTTACGTATAATATTCTTAATTTGATATCCATATAACTTCTTTAAAGGTCTAAAACAACCTATATCCAATAGCTAGAGTAGGTAAGATAAATAAGGAGGTATATAAAGTATAAGAATAGCATTCGTACGAGTATTCTTGAAACTTAGCTAATATATAACTTTTATAGCCATCTAGGATAAGGAGACGATATTTCCTAATTGCCTTCATACGAGTATACTTATCAAAGTACTCTAGTTATTCTAGAGATAGTTCGTTCGATATCTAGCTATTATAAATAGTGATATATGGTTTAAGGTAGTTTAATTCATTCTCTTGGGATTGTATGGACACAGGTTTGATCAATGGCAGGATAGAGGTGTTTGGGAGCACAATAACCTTATATTGACTATATCCTATAGGTCTCGTACGAAGGACACAAAAAAGATAAGAAAAGAAGAAGAGAAAGAAACCAAATTCCATGACATGTCCCTCTTATATGCTTACTGGGTCCGAAACCCCTCCGACTCTGCTCATACTCGCTTACGCATACTGTCTTGGGTCACATGACATGTGTTTGATCACATGACATATATCTGGATTCCCAATTGTCTATTCTAAGCATGTCAGGTTCTTACAGATACTATATTTAGCCTTCGTGTTTCGTACGAGTGCAAACCACTCTCTAATAACCTTTAGGTCTTCGCATAAGGCTCTCTTATAGTCGTATCTACAATAGAATCGTATCTAAAGCTCTGGTTGACGTTTTACAAAGTTGGAAGCCTAGAGCTTTCCGATAGGTGATACGTCGCGTACGTATAGTAGTTGATTTGCTATATCTTTAACATTACGCAACCTAGGCCGTAACGATCGTATAGAGAGGTCAATAATATACTAAACGATAGTCTCTTCTTCTAGTTCTATAAGCTTCTTCGATTTAGGTATAGTATCGCGCTTCGCGGATTGGCTAGTGACGCGTCGTAGGAGGGTCGTATGTATAACGTTATAGGCCTTAGCTATAGCCCTAAGGCTTAATATAGGCTTGTTTCTAAGAGATTCGAGGGCAAGGTTGATCCTACTTTCGTATGGAAGTACAATCATATTGTGTTGTTAAGATATAGAATATTAAGTATAGTAAAGGCGACGCGTACTAGAAAGTGGTGCACTCGCATATATGGTGCACTCGCTTATAAGATACGTTACACGTACATAGAGAGAATCAACAACCACCTACAACACACTGCATACCCTGTAATTGAAGCCTATGGTGAATTTACGAGGTCTGCACGTTGTAAATGCATACCAAAAGTTACAAGTGTTAAGGTAAAATGTATTATACTATGTACTCGTCATGCGAAAGTGTATAAAATATTTACACGGCCAGAAACTTGTCAATTCAGCTTAAACCTATCCTAAGCTGTATCTATCCCTATTTCCCTGCTCCTCGTCCGACACTTTCCGGGATGAATATATAGTTGGAGCAATGCTCTTTGTTCTCGGATTCTGAGATATCTCGTTTGAGTTTGTCCTGTGCGCCTTCAACCAGAACTCACGGCTAAAAATTGATGCTATTGAAGGAGTACATAGCAAAACAGTCCAGACGAGCTTTATCCAACCAAGCAAGTAATATTAGCAAAGATTCAATTATATCAGTGCTTAAATCAAACGGGAACCGTACCTTTTCTCGATTCACCCATAACTCGCCAATGGCCGGATTATTTGAATTTATAAATAGCTCGACAAAACTTGAGATGCAAGCTGTAATTGTGAAGATACCACTACATACACAAAAAGAAAGAAGGATTTTGCTTGGCCGCTATCAGTGTCCAGATCTCACAAGCAGTGGTATAGAAAGAGGAAGCTTACTGGCCGAAAGATAAATGAACTTGGAAAAGAGTATGTATGATAGGTAGTGGAATTACTAGAAGGAAAAGGTCCGTGCTATCCAACAGCCATCAGCAAGTTTACTAGTCGGGTGAGAGTAAACAATTACTACTTACAGAAGGTGGCAACTAAATGTTGCATATAAATTTGGAATTCCATATTGGCAATTTTCTAAATCCTTTAGTCTTCTATATCCTAAGTGGCGGCCATAACTAACGTGAAGGTACACTGTCTACTCTCCAGTTGTTCTCTATAGGTCTGCATTGTCCTAATATCGTACATACAGAGGCGATATAGGTAACACCAACTAACCAAGCAGTTATTTTAATAAGACGCGCCTGATGCCATATCTTTTGAGTACTATGTACAGTTTTTGTTAGACTTCCCGGCACTGAAGGAACATGCGGTTCTTACGTAAAACTACTATAATAATATAAGAGGCATATTTTTGCCAACCATATGTTACTGACGTAAACGAACCAGGTCACGAAGACAAGTTTACTGCCCAATTCTGTGTCGGGTTTCTGAGAAGGCTCAAGAGTGAATAATTGTTCAGGGCTTATACTTGATATGGATCCCAGCTTAGCTATTCTTTGTGTTAGAAAGTACTCTTCTGGGATGTCATTTGTCATTTAGAAAGATAAAAACTTACCTACTGCTTCAGCAAGCCCACATCCAGTAACCCATAATAACTGTGTTGTATAAGTCATGGACATACTAAAGAGAATATATATAGTGCTCACTATCAATAAGATGATCAGATAATCATCTACTCTGAAATTTTTCACTCCAACTATTTTCCATCGGGAACAGATACGAATCAAGACGAAAAGAAATCCGATGGCTAACTCCGTCCATATCTCAACATGAAAAGCTGAGCTTGACATTTCGATAAACAGTAAGAAAGGGGTTTCAAAGAGACATGGTGGAAATGAACTGTCAAAATAAACTATATAGAAAAGCTACACTACTAGGGATGGCACTTTTCATTTCTGCTTAGACAGAAACGATCTGCTATTTCGCAAGAACGAACTTTAATTCTTAGGAGCGTTATCCGACTCGACAATCTTCAATAATTCCACCAGAATTGTAGGCTAAGGGCGAAGTGAAATAGCTGAATGCAGACAGTCGAGTCGAAAACGTATTAGATAGAGTCTGGTCTAGTCAGATTCGTAACCCGGTGGTGCATCACGTGACCAATAATTTTGTCATTACTTTTCAGCAACTCAAAACTATAGCAAGCTCAAGATATCTCAATTGGCAGCAGAAGCGATTATCCTAAGATATTATTCACAAAACTCTGTTACTTTCTAGGTTCTGTCAATTCAGATACTCCACAGTTTGAAGCACCAACTATGGAGAATTGAGGTATCTTAGTTTGGTGATCAACAATATCATACTGGTGTACGTTTAACGGCATCTATGTCAGTCGTTACAATGATCGTTGCTGTGGCCCAAAAAGGCTCAACTCAAAAATGTGCAGGAAATTACAAAAACTAAACTCAGCTCTATATAACATATTTTTTTCTTTTAATTTGGTATTCCGTAGGGAAAATTTTGTACAAACAATTGGGAGAAGGGACCTAAGCACATTTAAAGATGAAGTATTCACTAGCTGTTTCGTGCTTGGAGCAAGATCACATTGTATAGGAAAATATTAGAATATCAGGTGGCAAGGATTTCATTGAATGACTCGATCTTTATTATGCGGATGTCATTTATGCTAGAAGCGGTCGTAAATAACGGTGGACAGGGCATGTTTCGGAATGGATTCCATAGAGCGCCTGGGGTTGTTGCGTCTTTTGCGGGAGCTCGGATCCGATTTTCTAGTCCCACTGATTATTACAAGCTTCCCAATACTTTCACCGTATAAAACACCTGCAGACAATCTCACCTCGCCTCGGTTGATTGATAATACTATAGACACTCCTTACTTTTTGCTGGAGTTCTTTTCTGCATTTCTAATTCACCTTCTAAATAATTATCAAAGCTTTTTTATTATACCGCCTGGTTCGACTTGCGACTGCTAAACTGGCAATGGCTTTCTCTCAAATCTCCTACCGGTCATCACTATGGAACCTATCTAGATCGCGCGCTTTTCAATCTACCTTATCAGCTATGCTATGATGGATATCGACGCTAGGCTCACAACAAAGGTGCATTCCGGGCTATTTGGACTGAGTTGGTTGGCCCAAGTAACTTGGTAACCTCAAATTGTGCGGGAAATGAGGGTAGTCGATGAGAATGAAAATACTTACTTAACTCTGTCTCACCGTTAGCAATACTGAAGTTGGTCAACTTCTAGGTATTATAGCCAGAATAGGGTCAAAATATTATATTAAGTGTTACATTAGTATATCATTTCCAGATGCCTTGCTCTAGAAAGTCCTCCCTGTTAATTAGATATCAAAGTTTTCAAAAAGTTTATTTGAAATCAACCTTCCTCATCTACCTAGCCGGAGCTCGCACCTTGTTTTGGGAATTCTAGACCCTTGAATATCATCAACATATCATGCAAACAGATTATCGTGAATATTGATGTCATCGATATGTTCTTGAAAGTCGCAGCCTCGGCGATCTCTTGGGGCTACGACACAACCATTCTGCGTCCCCTCTTACTGGCGGTCCCCGATGTCATATTTCACCGAATACAAAATACCTTTCCGTCATTGGATTGCGAGAATCCATTAAATGACTTCCCATCCATATGGCCATCCAAATAGGCGTCCCCTATAAAAGTCCAGACCTCAGCACCGCTTTCTCTAAGGACAACGGGTACTCTGCATCCATAGAGCACACAGATCACATCTCCTGGCATGGCATGCGAAGGCACAAGACCCTCCGGCCTATTACGTGCCATGTGAGCGAGCTTTCGATTCCAGCACATGTTATTCATCTGCGTCTGGAACCGTATCACATCTTTCTTTGAGCGCTTCTTCGCCCTTCTCGGCTTCTGGTGAGACAAATTGACGGGATAGGACGGCTCTGAGCCTAGAACATGTTGCGCGTAGGTTTGACGGAAATCATCAAATGCAAAAGGTCGTGAACCGCGGTCCCAGTTCCCGATTAATGTGCGCCAGTTGTGCACACTTTTGAGCCAGTCGACGAAGGTTGGTCCTGAGGATTCGTATGTGGCGCTTAAACTCTCGATGACCGCTACGGAACGTCCCGTGGCTTTTAACTGGGAAAGATCTTTTGAAAATGTGACGTCTGGAGTCAGGAAGCTACAGGCGTTGTATGGAGCTTGAGCGAAACAGAAAGATGTCCACGGAGAACTCCAGTTAGGAGTCCACGAAGGTAGATTGTCTCCGGAGGTTGCGGGAGGTTGACTGGCGCAGATGATCGTAAGGTCCTTGTGTTGTTTTACGATCTCCCGTGTGAGGTGTTTGTAAACCTCAACCGTGGGCTTTGAGTAGTCGGGTAGAAACTTCACCGTCGACATATTGGAGGCAAGACCAAGTAATGCATACACGTT
This sequence comes from Coleophoma eucalyptorum, assembly GCA_026120035.1. Taxonomy (NCBI): domain Eukaryota; kingdom Fungi; phylum Ascomycota; class Leotiomycetes; order Helotiales; family Dermateaceae; genus Coleophoma; species Coleophoma eucalyptorum. The sequence continues at coordinate 51,467 of JALRME010000015.1, forward strand.
GTCCCTAGGATCTGATGAATCCAGGCCACGATACTGCAAGAGCAGATCCATCATTTTTTGTGGCGAATTATACGTGAACTGACGCCGTGAGAAGGCTCTCTCAAGGGCTCTTTGATACTTGATGGTCTCATCCAGAGGTGCTTGTAACAGAGCCTTACTGCCGTAGATGCCCTTCGTAAAGGCCATGAAGGTGGCCCACGATACTTGGGAATGCCCACATTGGATTCTGACGTCCGAGTTCACAACGGCTTCTTGGATAACCCAAACTCTCGACCACCAGTGTCGACTCAAAAGATCACTAAATCCTTTGAGCAGGTTGAGTCGACGATCTTGGGTCGCATGTTCCTCACTTGCATCGCTCTCATTGTCGATGGAGGTTTCGGGGGTGCCGTCCATGATAGTCCTCGCAGTAAGCTCCAAATGCTTTAGGTCCTCTTCCTCGTCCTTAGAATGGCTCGCAACCCAAGACAGAACACGATCCGTTTCTTTAGAGCTCTCCCCAAGCCATACAATCACCATTTCAGCAGCCTGATATATGCTGCGCATCTGAGAGACCTGGCGCATTTTCTCTAGTGGATACGATTGATTTATGCATATAGCGTCGACCCATAAAACCCGGTCTGTATCTGCGAGTCGAAGATGTTGTAATGCAAGGTACAAGTTAGTTGTGACGGTAAATAATTTGTTATTGAGTATAATATGCTGACATTTGCTCGAGCGACCCCATGTATACGATAGGGCTTCGTAGCAGAAGGTGGAGACTTCGCGGGAGTCTTCAAACAGGGTGCAGTGAATTGGTGTATCTCCGATTCCTGGGGAAAGACTGAGAAGTCGGAATGCACCCGAATCGTCATCAAGCTGCTCATATTCAAAGCAGTCCATGGTTTTTTTTTCGCCTACCACAATCTTCGAGGAGAAAGCCTTCAAACGAAATTTCTTTGAGAAGTGCGGAGCAGTGCTATGTATGTAGAACGCAATTCACCGGTCGCGCGGCAGGCCGGTACAACGTTTTACTCAATCTTTCTAATGACCAAGCCTCAAAAATATGACTAGAACGATCCGGCCAAAGAATAGAAGTGCGAAGGTGAGATAATAGAGAAGATTCCTCAAGCACTCATTATTACTAAACCTCTGCCCGCTGACGTGTAGAGGTAACCTGCATATACACAGCCCCCGACCACAGCCACTAGAGAACGACCAATGGCCACCCATCCCACTTTGTGTAAGTAACATGCAGGATATTGGTTCCTAGATGCTTCAGTTGCTTCTGAAAAAGATACTATGAAGAAGGTGTCGCTGGTAAGCCACTTCCCAATGGTTAATAGCGTCAACCCTGTCGTCCTCTGTAATTCCGTGTTTGATAGAAGCCTCATGGAAAGAGACGTAAGTTATATCGGAAAACTTTATTTAGCGAAAGTACAATCTGGAGAGAGGGAATGCATCAAGACTTGCAGATCGGTGAGTACACCTACCTCTTAAATTAAATAAGTGTATGCAAAAACTAGAAGGTATACGTTGAGTTTGTAGCAATGCGTTGCTGGTTATGCATCCATCTTTTCACGAGGTTGTAGGGGTAGCTTTAGCTTTACCTTTCTCTAAAATCAATAGGAGATTGATGTAAGGTTTCTTTACCTCGTAAGGCCAAATATATGCAGTGCATTAGGTTAGTGTAAGCCCCTTCGTACCTTTCTCACCACGTATTCGTAGATGCTACGCGCCGAACCTTATTCATTGTACAGATTGCCAGGTTTTCCAGCTCGCAAAATGGCGTCATTAAAGCCGGAAGAGGATGTCACAGGCAGATCGTCCTTCATCACTGAGTATAAAGGAAAGACTATTCATGAACATTGTTTGATCAATCGATTTGAAATAAGCTTCGTGCTGATCACAGTCAAACATTAAGTAAAGTATCAAGAGACGCAGTAAGGTTCCTGCGTATGCCAAAAAATGGGTTTACCGTATGCAATTTCCTTCCTTTCGTCTCCATCAGAAAACCAAGAATTAATTTCAAGTTTCTAGGGTAAATGATACCATCTCGTGGCAGAGAATCACCAAGTCAGTCGATCGTGTGCGAAAGTCTGCGACCGAAGTAAGACAATGTCTGCCAGCGCTCCAAAAACAAACCTTGGAATCTGACCCGGTTCGTACGGCAGCAATTGATATATCTATGGAACCAAACAAAAAGCTTGGACGACTATCCTGCATACTGGGGAGATGAGGTAAGTCTTTAATAAGCTCATACGCTGCCTTATTGATCATGACGGCATTAGCTAGAATATTGTATTGTCAAAATAGACCAACAGACTCATGTAGCCAAGCTTGTACTGTGTCAAGACGATATATTGAACGCTGCCAAAAGCCATTGCGACTCTATTGCTCATGGAGAAGATAGTATTGAAATTTTGAATGAAAAGAGGTAACTCTCTCTAAGACAATCGGACAAAATCTAAAACATACCAGGCAATATGAGCAACTTACTCTGCAGCCAGAGTTCGCAAAATATATGGTTGAAAGTACACCAGGAACGCCATACGGTGGTGGAATGGAAGACCTATTAAATGTTGAAAGTAACATGCGTCATAGGTGAGTCTAATGTAATTGTGAATTCGAAAGCAATAGCTAAGGACCACCTTGAAGACGAAGCACAATACAGAAGTACATTCAACCCGATGAAAGTGCTATGACATTGTCAATGTTTCCAAATTTAGGTGTTACGGATGTCATTCGTGAAAAGAATTCGGACCAGATGGCTGCAAAGAACCCACTAGACGAATTAATGAGCGATCGCGAGCGTTATCATGCACTTCATGACAATATATACGCCCATCGACAACAAAAACTTGACTTCAAAGTTCCGGTATTCTGTGACCAGAACACTTCCAGTCAAAACCATCAATTCAGAGGCCTAAATGGTAGCTGTGACCATCTCCAGTCCAATATCCCGTATATTCCCCTGGACAACATGATATATGGTGTCGGCGGTTGTGGATTACAGGTTACTTTTCAAGCAAAGAATATTGTAGAGGCACGGGTGCTACACGATCAACTCTGCCCCATCGGGCCAATAATGCTCGCCTTGACTGCAGCGACTCCAATCTACAAGGGGCTTCTGGCTGATACCGATGTACGGTGGAATCAAGCTGCTGCAGCTTCAGACGATAGGCCTGAAGAGGAAAGAGAAAATGTATACTTCGACCCTCACAATGACCAGAGAACTAGTCAACTAACTTGCCAAAGAGCGATGAGAATGGACATTGTACAGGTTCAAGATGGTCGCTCGCATCTAGTTTCATCGCTGAGGATCCTCGACTACGACCAGAGTATCAGAGATACTTTATCAAGGTTGATGAAGACAGCAGAACCAAGCTTGAAGATGCAGGCATGGACCCTCTGCTATCAACACACTTTGCACATGTCCTCTCCGCTAGCCCCCTATTACTAACAGAGGGTGACCTACGAAGCTCTTCCCAAACCGATACCAATCATTTTGAAAGTTTCAACTCCACAGTATGGCCACATATTCGTTTTAAACCTCCTCCAACCGATAGTGATATAGGGTGGAGAGTTGAATTTCGTCCTATGGAGATTCAAATCACAGATTTTGAGAACGCAGCATTTTCAATATTTATGACACTCGTACGCCAGGCAATCACATATTACGACCTCAACTTCTATATCCCAATCGATAGGATTGAGGTCAATATGGAACGTGCCCACCGCCGCGACGCTGTCCAGAAAGAAGTCTTCTTCTTTCGTAAAGAAGTGTATCCACCGGATAATGTTCGTAACGGCAGACTTCAGCAGGTTCCAGTTGGTCAAGAATACAGAGAGATGACCATCAATGAGATCATGAATGGAACAATTCCTTTGTGTCAGCCCAAACATGATGCATCACACTTTCCAGGTCTGATCCCTATTGTGAAGGACTACATCAATGAAACAAACCCAGACTTGGATGTTGAGTCTAAGATTTATGAATACCTCGATATCCTTGAAGGGCGGGCTAGCGGGCGGTTATGGACTGCAGCGCGGTGGATGAGGAACTTTGTCCACACACATGAAAGCTATAGGAGAGATAGCATTGTAGGAGAGGTAGTATGCTACGATATGATTGCAGCTATGAGTGCGATGGCGAAATGTCGTAGGAATTTCGGCCCTATGTTTCAGTCGAACTAGATATACTACTTATGATAGAAGATATATTAGACAGGAAAAACATAATTTCAATATACCTAGTACTAAAAGCCAGCGGGAAAGGAGGAGCTTCATAGAAAACCCTCGATAATACGATTCAACGGATAAATCCTGTGTTAAATAGGTCATTTCAATCTAAGATAGAGATTTCAAAAATCACGAATCAGACATTAAAGTTGTCAATGTGACTCATATTTTACATCTTGATGTCGAGAGATTTTAGGTTTTTGATAGTAGCTTGGAGAAAGAAATTGATATCAACCATTGGTAGCCCTACAATAGTAGGACCGTGCCAAACCGCTTTGTGCCTCGCGGCCTTGAATTTATCCAGCCATATATTTGCTTTTTCTAGGACATCTATTGCAAAACTAGTTTGACCATTGCAGATAAATTTCCACCACTTTTCCAGAAACTCGATCTTCTTCTTTTTCACACTCGCTAGCACATTGCTTAAATCGTGTAACAATTAGACATGGTGAGGGCTTTGGAAAGCTTTAGGGGTTACAACAATAGACGAGATATTCTTCTACCCATTGCAGTCGTCACAAGATGCCAGTGATGCACTGCAGTAGTCACCAGCCAACCACGAAGCCAAAGGTAAACCTTGTCCTCCATAGCACCCTTGCGAACAGTCTCACCAATTAGGCCTTATATCTGAGCTTTTTTGATGCCAAAGGTACTGACGGCGGGAACTACGGTAAGCTGCTGTAACGAGTTATCAGTTAGCCAGGGAAGAAGCGAATCAAGTCCAATAGGCCTACACCACTTCGTGTGCCGAAGTCGCATCACAGGGAAGCAAGTCAAGGTTGGCCAAACGTGGCACAAGAGATGAACGTAGCCGACTGCGATAAGCTCATAATGCACCTGTTTTCGTGATCAATGAGGACACGATAATTGGCCAACCACGGTGAGGTAGACAGCGGGGTGAAGTGGCAAAGGCAATGTTGGACACACCGTTGTTCCCCAGAAAAAATTACACCGACATTTTTGAGGACTTTGGACTTCGACCTATTTACACTTATACAAGCATCACATCACATCAGACTACGTAGCCTCGAGATCACAGAATATTACGAATACACCATGCCTTCGAGTACAAGTTCGAAGATTCAACCCTGGAGGGCACATTGGTCTCCCACTGCACCTGCAGCAATCCCAGCAAGCAAGGTCGAGTACAGCGGGAAGAAGGGAGAGGTTGTCATTTTGGATGGCAGCGGAAACGATTCGCTTCACCCATATAACACATATCCTAAGCCAAAGCAGCAGTTCCATCGCAATACTGCTTCAAAGGCTACCAATTAATTTTACAGTTTTCGAGTTTGCGTGAGAATATCAACTTTTTGGACCCGGAATCCCATGCTGACTTAAAACAGGCATGCCGACTGGTGATAGGAGGGAGTGGTCTGCTTATTGAAACGAGGGTTGTTGGTCGATTTATAGCTAGCCTTGGGCAGGATCAGGGGATAAAAAATGTAATCTTCAGAATCAAGACCAATTATTCATCCATTATGCCAATTTCGTTAGTGCAGGTGGAACTGTGCATATTTCTGCAGTTTGAACTTCTATTTGGGCAGTTTGTAGTTCATGAGTCCTTCAATCATCCCAGATTACCAACATTCGACATTCAATACTTTCTCGTTGAGCATCACCAGGTGACGAAAGTGGGTTCGCAAATGAAGCATGGGGTACACCTGTTAATGGTTAGATTCTAAACAATCAAGTAACACGGTTGGAATTTACCTGGAGACGCCCAGCTAGTGGATTTGCTGTCGGCATTTTTGAATACAAGGAGTTCTGATGGATGTTGATCTTTGAGATAGTACCACTTCTGGTTGGCGTTGTAATGAATCTGGAGATTCTCGCTCGTGCAAGTTCGATGTACAATATCTCCGGGTACCGTATCATGCGTAAAGTCTACTGTCGAAGCATCACAAACGGCAAGAGGCCAGTCTTTTGTTGGACCTCGAATTGGGTGCCAGGCACTACAAAGTCTGTCAATAAACACACTTATCCATCATATGTGGGACCGCACTTGATACATTGCCAGCGCGCTTCCAGCACTTCCTCAGCGTTCTCTTCATATAAATGGCGGATGATCGAGACCATAGACTCGTGTGTATAATCTGCAGGCACTCAGAACTAAGACAAACTCGGTATGCTTCAAAAGATACCAATATGGGCCCTCGCTGCTGGCTGTTCAAACGAATATGTTTCGCCCGTGGCAATGGGCCAGCTATGGTGCCGACGACGAACCTGAGAAAGGTTAGAAATCATTACACAACTGAGAGACCTCACATACAACATGCTCTAGAGTATGGACAGTGTGTGCTTTGAATACATCCTTCAAGCATGCTTCAAGTTCGGGAATATGGATTGTCTCGATTTTGCCTTGGGGATCATTGTAGTCTTCATACTGCATTTGGCTCTCGAAATTAACAACACGAAATCCGCATTTATTGTAATATAGCTCGTGTAGGACCGGACGCAAGTTATGGAATGTCAGAAGCTGTTGTTCTCGCTTGATGTTTGTCTGCGGAAACCCCTCGCCAGGATCATAGCGAAGACTATAGGGCTTGTCTGTTTCATATAGTGGATCCCTAGACAAAAAGAACATTTTGGCTTCGAGATCATCGTCGCGCTTGACTAGGGGCTTATCCGGCATGGCCATATCTTGAGAAATGTCTTAACCAAGACGACAATGAGTACTACAGAAGTGGAGCTCACGTTGGAAGAGACGTCAAGTGGAGAGGAACGCCAAGTGGAGAGAAACAATGACTTCACATACAAGCCAATATCGTAGTAGACGCGCACTACAAAACAAAGCCACTTTCAAGCTACTGATGATTTGCTGAGAAGGTAGCCAAGGTGAGGCAGGTCAGCTGTTACCGGATGCGTAGGTTGTAGAGCCCGGGGTATAATACTGGTAAGCTTCTTGCATGATGCACCTTGCCATTTGGCGGACACTGGTGATTTGACCACTAAGAAGACAAAAAGTTATCGTGTAATCACATTTTGTATTTCGGAATCTTGTGTGCGTTTATTGGTGGAGTGGAGGTATTTTCTACGAAAAGTTTAGTCAATTTTCTAATGGAGACATAGAGTTATGAATTCCATACCCTTAGTAACCCTGTACGGCAGTAACTCATGTGATAGAGGTAATGCAAATGCTAGATATCTTTAGGCTAAGCAATACGCACCTATATTTAAGTTAGACCTGTATTAACGAGTGATATTATGAGCTTAATTTGCTTTTTTGGATAAAACAAATAGTGTAGCCTCGCTCTCATCTATCTAACCTTGTAGATAGAATTCTGATGTAGCTATTTGGAATAGAATCGACTATGTAAGATTTCAAGTGGGGAACTTTGTACTGTTGTTGTCACGTGCTTATAGCTATTGTTCACGGCCTGATCATCTATGCTGACTGGCAGTCTTCAACGGCGTGGGTGATAGGATTGAAGTACTATTCGACCACAAATGGACACTCCGAGCAATTCTGTGCGCCCTGCTAGCACTCCGAGTACATATGGAAGTCTCGATATCAGTCTCAAACCACCAGCCCCCATGGCAATACCGTTCCCAGCCTTCCTCCTGTACTTCATGGGCATCCACTTCCTCTTAGCTATTTGCGAAATCATCTTAGTTTTTCCACTGATTAAGCTCTTTGAACAGTCATTGTGTTTTATCTACTACACTGCTCACAATCCTGGCGTAATCGACGCTGGTGGGTCCATTCCTGAGGCTCTGCAAGATTGTCGAAATCCAACACGCACTCGCTACGATCAGAGGTTGGAAAGCTTTGCTGGACATTGTTCCAGGTAGATCAGGACTACATTTTGATTTGGCAGGTTTTTAATTATATCCCTACAGTAATCCTTGTCGCTATTCCTACTGGAAAACTTGGTGACAAGTATGGCCGCCGAATGGTCATGACCTTATCTCTGCTTGGTACAATGGGCTCCTTGGTTGTAGTCTTTGTTGTTTGTAAGAGCTCCTCTCGTCCTAGCTACCTGTTTAGCTTCTTAGATTAAACTGATAGACTTGTTTGCAAGTTTGTTTCCCCAGACTTTCCACTCCGTCTGGTCTGGTTGGGTTCAATTTGTCTGCTCTTTGGCGGCGGGCTGTACACAGCTACTGCTTTAATGTGGGCGATGGCTTCCGAGGCCTGTGATGATAAAGGAAGGCAGGTATTCCCAACTATATATCAGAACTTGAGTAAGATAGCTAATAGTTAGAACCTGCAGGAGCCATGCCTTTTACTACATCTTCTCGACTTTTTACATAGCGGAATTAGTGGCTTCATTTATAGCGTCAGCCACTACGGAAATCTCACCCTGGATCCCATGTAGCCTCTCCTTTGCCTCTCTCATGGTTTGCATAGTACTGCTTGGAATTATGCCTAAATCTCGAATGCAAAATCCAGTAACCAACATTACTGTGGCTGAGGAAGTGTTGAGGCAATCGCAAATGAGGATTATGAGCCACCTTTATCACTTTATCAAGCAGTCTCATAAACTTGTTCTCGAAAGTCAACATTATACTTTCAATATACGTTTTCGTTGTAGGAACTTTACGTTACACTACTTTGAACGTACTTATCCAGTACGCGTCAATTCGCTTTCGATGGAGGGTATTTGATGGTGCGATCTTCTATCTGAAGACTGCTATTGTTAATATATTCCTCTTCATTTTTCTCATCCCTTTAATTACGACTAGCTTTCGAGCAAAGTATAAGGTGTGTCCACAAGTCATCGATCTGGCTTTGATGCGGACCTGTGTAGCTCTTCTAGCAACGGGAGCACTAGCCTTAGGCCTATCTCCATCTGATAAAATGGTCTACCTTGGTATGCATATAATTTCTCTTCCTCTGATCCTTCCTTCCAATAGTTATGATTTAATTTACTGCTGACCATAAACAGGTGTCTTTATATTCGCAGCTGGCTTTGGCTCACGTGTCTCTACCTTCTCATTCGTCTCTTATATGATCCCTGATACTTCAAAAGCAAGCTTTTATGCTTCAATCCCTGTACTTGAGAATATTGCTCACGCATTTGATAATCCAGCGATGCAGCAAATCTTTGCGGCTGTTCTGAGAGGGCCGCAGTTCTGGCTTGCTATGCCATTCTTCTTCGCTACTGTACATTACTCTTTCATGTGTCTCTGGGTACGGAGCTAATAAAAACTTAGGCATTGTATCTTTTAGCCGGGATATGTGCGTTGGTCATACAGATAGATTGGGAAGACAATAGAGAGATTAATCAATCTGAGAGTCCAGGAAATGAGATTTGGTCACAACCACTACTTGAGAACTTCGAATAAACTAGTTTTAGAATCATTTTAGAATCTCTATAACTCACGTGCTAGATTTAGTCCTTTCGCATACTTACATAAACACTTAGGCGTCTCAACCCTCTTCAAATTGTGCTCAGTGAGCTAACCGGAACCACCAGATATCTACCTTCTGCTAGTATTCGGTATTTCTTAGTACGGAGATGGTACAATGAACGGGTCATAAGCCGTCTGTGAGAGTACCTACTGCAAAATTGTGCATACGGTAAGCAGTGTAGCTATGAATCAAGGAGCTAAGGTGCCATATCTGACCATCTTTTACCGTTACCTAACGTAACTCCATTGGCCTCCACTGAAACTATCGATCTCCGTACAGCATCAATCAAAACCCTTTAACTTGCCATTCGTGATTATCTCCGAGGCCTAATATTTGCACGTTCTGTGGTTGACTTCCTAAACCTAGTCAGGAACGCTGTTCAAGATGGGCGTGGCCTCTAAGGAGGCGTTTTCGTTGTGAAGACATCTACAGTAAACCCCGATTGGGTCGGACTGCAAGTTATGTTGTCAGCAATGTCATCCTCGCCTGGGTAAAGTTTTAGTTTACGTATATGAGGCTTCGGATCGAGAATCAATAGGTGTAGGCTCATTTTCACTGTTGTTTTACAACAAGGCAGAAATGAGGCTGTGCTTACGAAGAGAGGGGAAGTGCGACTCCGCCAAAGTTCCGTTGCCATACTTGACACTAGTAACTCAGCTATCCGGGAGTTACGGCCCTGAGATGCTGGTGCGGAATTGCACAAAGTGCTATCTGTGATTTATCCATACAAGGTAGGCTATGATTAGCAATATTCCTACAGAGCACTGGATTCAGGAAGTATAACATCATTAAGTAACACACCACTAGTTACACTGCCCGGAACCCTACACCAACGTACGAAAACCTAATTGCGCTACTCTGGATTCTCTCACAAGACTCCTAGATCTTCGGGAGTAATATGAAACCCATTTTTCAGTTCGTCTTCCAAGGGTACAACGACTCGCTCGTAAACCAGCTTCCTGAAGCCTTCGTCATTGAGACTAACAACGCCAACATAATCGATGTTTAGACAGGCCTGGATTGCGTTTCTGTAGCCTTCATAAATTTCATCGCCCATCTTATCCAGCTGCTTTTCCGCTGTAATCCAATTCGTATTTGGGCCTTCCATACCATTTTCTGTATCATCAAATTCCCACAAAGATTCGATTGGTTTCGATAGGTTGAGCTCCAATAGCAATACTCCAAGAGAGAGCAAGGCTGGGCTTGGATGGCTGTACATATTATCCGACTTCCCTTCTGAACTCGTGGATAGTGGTTCGAATTGCGTTACGAGGTATGGTCTCATCAAATCGGGGCCTTTGCTATTGGCAAAGAAATTCACATGCTCCTTGTTCCAGTTATCTAATACCCAAGGACTTTCGCAATAGTGGAGAATAGCGTGGGCAAGAACTACCGCTAAAGCCCTCTTTTCCTTTAATTTCAATTTTAGTTTCGACTCTGAATCGAGCAAGGTCTTGAGTGGAATTCCGATCTCCGGCTTAAGGACGACATGACTCCCACTTGATCTCGTTTGCCAGAGTTTCTCTCCATCGAAGACTAGCTCCAGACTTTTGTTGTTCTTATGAGCTTCTTTAATCAAGGTACATACTGACTCGGTATCAATGAAACGATGGGAACCCCTGGGACTCGGCATGTCTTGAAGAGGGAATCTCTCGTCCACGAACCTCACAGCTGGAATGGCACTTGTTGCTTCCTTAGCTAGTGGCCTGACATTAATCTCTTCCCTAGAAATCCATTAGTTAATGTCTTACTGATAGTTACTACTATCTTGACCTACTTATTGAGGAGTATCTGGATCCTACTTTCTAGCCAAATCTCATTGGCTTGGTCTGCACTCGCTATGGAGACTAGAAGGTCGAGGTTCATGATTGGATCTACATCTTCTTGACTCATCAAACACTTTAATAGACCCAATCTTGCTTCATGGGGTGATGGACAAGGGCAGGACCAGTTGCGTGCAATTCTTTTATGGGCGTCAAGGGAGGCCCTGCGAGACCTATTGGTAGGAGGTCTTGCTTTCCGTTGAGAGCTCTTCTTAACTTCATCAAAGGTTCCAGTGGGATAACCGTGTACAAGCCGTTCTAGTTTCTTATTGCATTTGGAAATTCTCTTGATGTTCTTTTGACGCCGTTCAGCTTTGTTAGTGAACTGGAATCGAGAGCGGAGGTCATGAATGGCCGAACCATTTTCCATGTCGTCACGAAATCTCTCAAGTTTTTTGAAAAGTACCGGGGAGTTAGTCTAGGTTTGACCGTGTCAGCATTAGTATGGCTCTCGAGGCTATTTACCTACTATATCGGAACTGATGAAGCGGAGAGATCTCTCGCTCACTACCTCATCCAAAGATTTCAGCAGCCGGATGAGGATGTCTGTGAAGGCATTCTCTGCACCACTACCCAATCTTGTCTTCAACGCAAGACTGACATCCTCCCGCTTCCATTGTTCTCGATCAAAGTTTAGTAACTGCTCTCTTCGGTTTTCAGGGAGTGTTGTAAGGTCAGAAATCAAACACCTTAAAGTATGTGCAAGTAGAGATACCTCGTCGTGAAGGTCTGCCACAAAATCTTCAAGTTCTTCGTCTGCGTCCTTCTTAGATGCTATGGCTTTAACTTTGCGATATAATCTTTGGTGGTGCTCAGTGGCTGCTATCACCAATGGCACTATTGCGAAAGCCAACTCAAGGCCAATGATCATTTTGCAGTCGAGGTCTCACAACAGAATAAGTGAATATAGAATAAATTTTGAATGGAGTGGAGATTCCACTTGCTTCTTAGCTGAAGGGTCGAGTTGTATATTTGAAAGGCAGCATCGTTGTTGCAGGGCGTACATACTCGCCCGAGATGTGTGAGATGCGTGGGGGGATGAGAGGCTTAGAGAAGTCTTACAGACAGCGGAATCAATAAGCAGCGCCCCCACCGCACACCCTCACTTTTATACAGTCTTGCAACGGGATTTCATGGTGGTGTGCAGCACGAGGCTGCCCACTAGTCCCCGCCCTTTTTCAGTTGGCTACGGATGGATCTTCGTTCTCTTCATTCTCCACTTCTCATTGAGCTTGTCTGTTCTGTTAACTACAAGCGATGGACTTCTTCGAGATCCGCCGCCGTGCTGACGAATGTCTCTCTGAATTTGATGTACTCGTAGTTGTGCAACCGACACCTGAGGATGGCCGCAGCGGAGACGATCTGGATGGCGACGAGCAAAGAGCACGATTTCTTATCTGGTCAGCGAACATTGGCGTCTGGGCAGATGGTCATGGTGAGTATTTACTGACTCAATTGTTGTTTCGTGAAGATGAGTTGGGGAGCTTCAAGACTGAATGTCTCTTGACCCATCTCAAATCTCCTAGTTCTGCCCCAAATAGTAGTGTACTAACCGTATGACCTTGCGCAGCCTCTCTCGACTACAGGTTACGAGACAGTGTAGAAGCCAGGAAATTAATGTTTGATCTGTTGACAAGTCTTAAGAATTACCTCCGACGAGGTTCGCAGCGCTCCAGTCCCATCTGAAGTATGAGAAAACTGGCTAATGCATAGCTAGCAACGGTCACTGTAAGACCAAGCGACGTTGAGAGAGGCCAATCCATTTCACAAGCCAGCTCCGAGTATAGCTTCAGTAGAGATAGTCTTCATCGAGCGTCATCATCTTCGGCCTTGTCATCATCATATCGTGCCTCAGAAACAGATGACTCGCTTTCAGTTTCAGTCGACCAAGACCGAACACCTTTCGAGCAACGACTTCATGGAGTTGAACAGACTATTGATCGCTTATACCGACTTTCCGTTGCTATTCGAAGGCCATCAATCATTAGTCAGAATATTAAAGCAGCAAATTTCGCCATTAGGGATGAAGATGGCAACGATATTGGCGAACAATTCGGCCAGTTTGCATTGAAATGGATCACCCATCAATTTCCTGAGGCAGCTCCAGTAATTTGTGAACGTCTTGCAAAATCTGTCACGTTGCGCAGAAAACGCTTTCTATACCGCCAAAGCCACCAAAGGAAATTGAGCACGAAATCTTATCTTTCGCCATCACCTGAAGCCGCAAGGTTTCCTTCACGGGGGTTAGATGGGGAGTCAACAGTCATAGCGAGAACCATCATCGAGAGTCCCACCCAGATTACTGTCAATAAACACACTAGTTTTTCCAAGCCAAAAGGTCAATCACAGACCTCCGCTTCGAAAGTATCCGGAAAATTCAATGCTCAAGGAATCTTCGAGCAGCCACCATCAAGGGCACCGACGGTTTTTTCTGGTGCCTTTACAGAGTACACTACCATTGCGATACCGAGTCCACCGAAACCATCAGCTGGTAGTAAAGAGTTTGAATGCCCCTACTGCTGTATGATACTTCCTATGAAGGAAGCCGTATTGTCCAATTGGAGGTAAGTGGGCTATTCAAGAACGATGCCACATCTAACAAATTTATACTAGGCATCATGTCTTAAACGACCTTGAACCATATGTGTGCGTCTTTGAAGACTGTAGGAGTGCGCAAATATTGTTCCGCGACCGGGCGGCTTGGCTTTCGCATATGCAAGAGGCTCATACAAAACAATGGACCTGTACAGCAGCGGGCCACAAACCTCGTATCTTTGAAATAGAACAAGACTTTGAAGATCACATTCGATTGGATCATAGTGGAGGCTTCAAAGAAAGCCAATTGGTCTGGTATAAGAAACGTAGTCAAGGACCATCTGCAAGCACGTTCATTTCCTGCCCTCTCTGTGGATACGAACCAGCCGAGGAGAAAATTACAACTCTAATCGCTGCAAAAGGACTGCACTACAGCGAGAGGCATGAGCGTTGTAAGGCTATCTCAGATGACGTTGCTAAGCATCTATCTTCACACTTGCAGACTCTATCTTTGATAGCCCTACCATGGCAAGAGGATGTGGAGGAGGAAGCTCCAAGTGAGAAAGAAGTTTCTAAGTATGCGGATGAGGGACATGAAAGTGATGATGATAGATCGTCTTTCTTGCTCATTGATACCACCGCATCGCTCCAGTTCGAAGATGAACCACAGCTCGCTCGGGAAATCGGATGGGATTCACAGGTTTATGTGGTCACTGAGAGCGAGAACCAACTTAATTCTTATGAAAGTTACGAGGAGGAATGGGGATTTATTCGAAGGCCAGAATATTACGGCCATGATAGAGATCCACTTCTGCAGAAACTACTCAGGAGACTCTACCTCGACTCTTCATCGGCTGCAGAGCACCGCACTGGACCAGTACTACCCGTCTATATGATGCCTCCAACTCCTCTCAACCAGAACTTTTTTGGTCGTGATCACGCTTTGAAAGCAATTACATCAGAACTCTGCCCAAAATCTGTTTCTGAACCAGCAAATAGTAAAGTAGTAACATACCCGCTTGCCTTTACAGTTTGCGCACCAGGTGGCATGGGCAAGACACAAGTTGCTATTCAGTTTGCCCTCACACACCAGAATGACTTTGACGCGATCTTCTGGGTTAATGCAGACAGCGTTAATGAAATTGCTCAGGGATTCCAACGAATTGCTATACATCTTGGCCTTATCTCAGCGGGTTCTGCAGATACCAACGAGCTCCTGTACATCCGTGAGATAGTGAAACGCTGGTTGGTAAACCCACAAGCCCGTGACAACGATGGAGAACAAAAATCGGGTAAAATCATATCGTGGTTGTTGATCTATGATGGGGTACAAGACCCATATATCCTCAATGACTATTGGCCGTACGATGGACCTGGTTCGGTCCTCATTACAAGCCGCAACCCCTACTCCTGGACAAGGTCATTGACACTCATGCCGTTCACATCAAAGGAGGCTGTCGCCTTTCTCTTGCAATTGACTGGCCGAGATATATCTCAAGTCGATCCGGAAACTGTCGCCAGTGTCAGTAAACGACTAGGCGGACTTCCTCTAGCCTTGACACAGATGGCTAGTATTATTTTGACAAAACAGTTGACTTTTAGAGAGTTTCTTGATTCTTATAATGAGAGGGAGAACCAACGAGAGTTATTGCAGTTCCAGACAGAGCTCAAGTCGCTGAGCTACGAGCATACTGTTGCCTCTGTTTGGGCATTTGAGACTCTCAAATACGGGAGGAAGTTACTGAACGTGCTATCAATGATCGATCCGGATAGCATTCCTGAGCGACTCCTTACGAGTGCTATGAAAGAAATCGACCTTCCTGGCTACCCCACCACTATCGAAGAATACAAGAATGCAAGAGCAGAGCTTCTCACCTGCTCTCTTGTAACACTGAGCAAGCAGGATAAAAGGTTGTTTATCCATAGACTCGTTCAAGACGTCGCGAGAGCCCGGATGGGCCAAGTAGAGCTTCAACAAACGCTTGCTGCCTGTGTGAAACTGGTCGCATCTATTTGGCCGTTCAACAACTTTGTATGGCGTCATGGAATTGCACGTTGGCCAATGTGTGAGGAGTTGTTTCCACATATTGCAAAGCTGCGAGATATTTTTCCTACGGTTCTGCCTTCATCGGAACTTTCAAAGGATTACGAATTTGCTAGGTTGCTCACCGGTGTGTACTCTCTCCTTCTTTTCCCTCATCATAGATTGCTTCAGATTAGGAAGACAGTCTTTTCTTTAATTACTTCTCTCGAGATGACATCCTTCTCTAGAAGCATTCTCGATATTCCTAATTCTTTCCACAAGAAAAGAATGCTGACTCGTAAATCCCGAATAGATGCTGCCTGGTAAGCTCTAAGTCTTCCCCTAAAATTGGCTATACTGACCAGTATCAGGTACTTACATGAGCGTGCTAGACCTAGCGATATTCACTTGTTCAACGACATGGCTCAGTCAATTTGCGAGTCCCTCAAATCACGACTTACTGAAAATCCTAGTGCAGCTTCTTGTCTCGGTATCACGCTTGTAGAACTTGATTACACCTTAGCTGAACTTTACTACAATCGAGGTTGCATTGCAGGTGAGGCCAACAATGCTATCGAAGCGATGAAAAACCACAAGAAATTCCATGGGATGATGGAACAGGAGCTTGGCAACGAGGTCCAGCGCACTGATATGCGACTAGGTCTTGCTTGCCACGAACTTGGTAACGCCTACATGCTAAAGGAAGATTGGGCACAAGGTGAAAAGTATTTTCAGCGATCCATGAACTTGCTGCAACAGCTCGACAACTTTGAGCCGGTTTTGGTATCCCTGCCGTCAGTCAGTCTTGGTTATACATTCTGGCTGCAAGGCCGACTAAATGAATCATTTGCCGTCCTTGACAAAGGACTGAGTGATCGTGAACAAAGGTTCGGGATCGATGACCGGATTTCCTTTACGTAAGTTACAGCCTTTTATCCAACCCGCAATAGCAACTTGTGCTAACCTAACGTTCTGCAGCTCTGGAAGATTTTATCACGCACTTGGAAACGTAGCCTACGATCAAGGCTTTATAGAAGACAGCCTCAGTTACCACCACAAAGCCCTTCTGCACTACAAAGCGACCCTCGGCAACAATCACCACCGTACAGCATCCGTCTTCGTCAAAGTTGCTGAGCATAATATCCGCGTACATCAATATGATACCGCTATAGCTCTGTTAGACCACGCTCTCAGGGCCTACTCGATGTCAAATAATTACTTACCCGAAATAACCCGTGCTTCGTTCAAGAGGGCACGTGCTCTACGTGCCTTGCGCCACGTCGATGAGGCAGATAGTGAGCTTCATAAGTGCTTTAAAGTTTATTCTCAGCTAGTCGTGGAGAAGATTGAAGTGACTGGAAAGCAAAGGGTTATAAAGCATAGGGCTGAGAATCTCGTCGACAAGGACTTCGATGATCTGGTTGCGTTCTGGTCGAAATGATATTTTGAAAAGCAGTATCAATATTGGTTTTTTCCTTACCTGGGGAAAAAAGCAAAATCTACTCTTGGGGATTGTTGAACTCCTGGTTCTCGACCAGGTTCGAAATATGTAATGGTCTGCAGAAGCTACTTGGGACACATACCCGTAGCCTCTGTTCTAGGGTGCTCTATATCATAAGTGGACAAAATCTGAATTTCTAGTCAACACGATTCCAATATCCATCATTATCTTTGCAAACGCCTGTATCTTTCGCTGAAACATCTTGCCTCAGCAACAATTGACTCAAACTAAAACTTCTTCAAAGTAATAAATGAGGGATCTGGGAAATTACTAATCCGAATTTTCAGAGAGACGAGTCAGATTTGAGGATCAACCAACATCAACTATGAACCACAGCGGCACAGAGTCTTGTGAGAACTGATCCTAGTAATTAGTGCTGCTCGCTTGTTACACGAGACGATCATGGTGATCAATTCAAGATTTAACAAAGAAGTATCGGCAACTTCGGATACCATACCCCTGTTTCAAACTTAACTGTATTTGAGAAGGATAATTTCACTGCCGTGTGGGATCTTCCTTGTTTGTAATATAGGATACGAAACTTTAGAAAATTTGTTCTATTCCTTTGCTGGTAATAATCAATATTTAGACCATAAACCCCCGCACCGGATATCCCTACTATGAATATATATGTGCTTCACTTTTAACACCGTTGTTACTTCCCCTGGCGTTCCTATAGCATTGACTGCCTGGCCAGGGGAAAGTTCCAGAGAAAAAGAAAACCACCCCCAAACAGGCATTCTAATATAGTATATATTACATTATCATTGAAAATCATTTGATATGTCTATTGTCATGATGGATGGTACCCAATACCAAACTATAAGAAACCGAATTCTAAAAGAAAAAGTGCTCTATGGCTTGTTGAGTTGAGCTTTGCGGAAGAACTTGATAAGATGTTAGCTGTAGTCTTTGAAGGGAGTCGATGTGTAGAGATGTGCATACCTTGAAATATCCAACACAAATAACAAGTTGGCATATAAGACAAATCCAAAAGTATACACTCGGGATGAACGTGTCACCAAAGTTGTGAAACACGGGTCCCGGTCCAATCTTGTTCGGTGCTGAGGCTCGAGCTATGATTGTGATGAATGCGCCCACGATTTGCGCGACGATGAAAACGAATGTGATGTGGACTCTGGTCAGTGTCTGTAAGAGAATCATACCGAAGCCAACATCTTGTACAGCATGAAGCACTCCGAGCCAGAGCCAAACGGAGCGACTAAAAAGTGCTCCGCCAACGGCACCAAGCCAAGGAATATGATTTGCAATCCCAGAAATACCCCAGAGCATTTGGCACCATCCTGGTGCACCAAGACCGATAGCAAAGATAGGAATGAACCAGGAATGTTGTTTGGTGAAATGGCCAAGTATTGTTAGTATACCTGCCCAGACGACCACGAAAAAGAACAAGATGAGAAGAGCGATTGCCCAGCCTGGCGCGTGTTGAGAAGACCAAAGGAATAGCCAGTTACGGCTGGTGGTTGGCGACATCCAGTAGCCCTGTAAGATGACCATAACCCAGAACCACTAAAAAGGTCAGTATAAATTTGTTAGATTTCATATGTATTACCTACCAGAACAACGCCTTTTCTACAGACTGCAACATAAAACGAAGGTATAGCGCCTGGTCTCTGGCGGTAATAATCGGGCAGGCCAAAAAACAGACAGATGCCAATTGCCCACATCAAAATAGCAAGGGGTATCGTAACAGCGGTCAATACAGTTGAAGAAGGAGTATAAACGGGAATTGATGTTCCCGAGGAGCTGCTTTGTGTCAAAGCGGCTCCGAAGAACCAAAGGAAAGCGATGATGAGTTGCTGAGTGCCAGTAATGACACAAGCGCGGAACGCCCATGCCTGCGGAGGAGTGCCACCTAAAATAATTAGCTTCGAAGTCACAACTCAATTTTTAGAGCAACTTACCTTCTGTGCCGAAGTTCATAGTAAAGTAAAGGGATCCAGCGGAGGAGCCAACTGTGTAGAAGCCAGTTGCAACATTATACACCCAACCTCTTGAGGATTCACCCTTTGCGCAGATTGCCATGCCTAGCAGGAAGAAGCAGAATCCGATAAAAGCAAAAGGCGCGGATAAGACATATACAGCTTTCACTCTACGAAAGAGTACCCACCATACCAGTGAGGATGCAGCATAAAGACAGCATAAGACGTAGAGCTTGTTTGTTGGTTCACCAACGGCACCAACAAGCAGTGTGAGTTGCAGAGAACTTGCAGAAAGAATTTGACCCTAATAGGGAATTAGTAAAGTTGGGATGGGAGTTAGATTACATACCAGTGCAAGCAAGAATGAGTACACAAACCATGTACCAATCTTCTTCTGCATCAGCAGCTTGAGACCAGATGGCGCCTCATAACCGTTCCCAAGATATTCATCAAACTCTGCAAGTGATTCTCGCCTGTTGCTTTGGGTGTTGCCCTCGCTATTCTTCTCCTTTTTGTTCAAAAGAAGTGAGTTGGTTGACATCGATGCTCGATGGTAATTGTTGAACCATTCTCTCTGACTATCCACAATATAGTCTTCAATTGTGGTCTTTCCATTGGAAGACTTGTCAGCAAGCTTGTCGAGCTTCTTGGAGAAGCTGTCGTAATATTTGTTATTAGAATCGGTGAATAATGGCATGGGGTTTTGCTGCATCGCATATTCACTCCCTGACATGGAGATCTCTCCAACACTGAGACGCCGTCCAGGGGTTGATCGTCCACTTTCGAGCCCGCTGGGAAAGCCTGAATAGACGGAGCCTGCAGGACTATGAGCAAATGGCCGAGGGGTTCCGGAGCCGCTTGCGGGTGCAAAAGTAAGAGAGGTATCTCGGCTGTGCATGTCTGGACGTGAAGCACCCATGGGAAGGCCGGAGACAGAACCACCAGGACTATGCATGAATGGGCCAGGAGTATTAGCACCACTTGGGGAACCAATAGTGAGAGATGCAGCACGGCTGTGCATATCTGGATGTGGAGTATTGGCGCCACTAGGGCTACCGCTAACACTCGCCCCAAAGATCTTGCTTGCAAAGCCAGGAGTCAGATTTCGTGGGCCGTCACCTGAGGGAGTTCTTGAGCCAGAGTGCGGAAGTGCGAGAGACACCTTAGAGCTCATTGCGGACAGTTTGGCATACAGATCAGGTCGTGCTTTGGTCTTTATGGCCATTTGAATCGAAGTGGATTGTAGTTCCTCCAAGTCCTCGATCCACTGAGCTACCGGAAATCTCTGTATAACGGAGTAAGCACGCATCAAGGCTCTGGTTTCATGGTCGGAAGCAAGCGCTGCTGAGATAGCGGATTTGAACTGCTTAATCATATGCTTGGATGTGACTGATTCAACCGTGAACCACCAGCCGGGCATATTTCCGAATCCACCAACTCGACTGCCGACACAGATAGCACCCTTGCAGCCGAATTCGACAGCTACGAGTCCAAAAGGCTCATCACGAGAAGGCATAAGTGCAAACTCTGCGCCGGTGAAAAGAAAGGGTGGGAGTGCTGTAAATTCGGGTTTAGAATAGACACGGCCGGGATACTGGTGCATGAGCTTTTCCAGCTTCAGTGCTGCAAAGCGACCATGAAGATCGATGACTGGACCAACACAAACCAGTTGGACCTTTGGATGCTTCTCAAGGACCGAGGGGAAAACATCAGCAATAATATCGATACCTTTCTGAAGCGACCAGCGGCCAACGAAGATGAAGAGTTCAGCCTATTTAGATAATTAGTATGAACTTTGCCACGATAGCAGCCAGGACGGAACTCACTGTAGCGTCAACGTTAAGCCCAGCCCATTCTTGTGCCTGAACTCGGAAAAGAGCTCTTTGTTCTTCTTTCACAGCATCAACGTGGGCCTCTGGAAGTTTGGCATTTTTGTCAAACGGAGCGATGTCTGATGGATCTGGGTTGGGCAAAGAGCCGATCTTGTCCAGACACCAGAAGATAGGATAACGCGCAAGTGATCGTTTACCATATTTCTTTGATACACCAACAGCGCCGAATCCCTATACGAAGTCAGTCTGGATTCAAATCACCTCTCTTCAGTGACTTACCGCTTGATGAACATGAAGATATCGCACAGCAGCGTGGAGTAGATTGAAAACATCGCCAAACTGCACATACTTCTTGACTACATCTTCGGACAAGTTGAAGACACCGCAAATTTCCTCCATTTGTTGGGCCGTTTTAAGTGCCCACATGCCTTGGAACTCTGCGTTGTGCAGTGAGAGACAGCAAGGTATGGTGCCCGGCAGCAAATAGAGAGGAGCGCAAGCACCGTGGTAATCGTTGATGTGGTATAAATCTGGGTGAAAGCGGCGTACAGTTTCGGCGATACACTGGTTCCAGGTGGAATAGTATATTCCACTCTCCAAATCATCCATTCGGGGAGGATACGGCTCTGCCTTGGATCGCTTGCGGAAAATGGGTGCATCTAACAAGACATACGTGATGTTTTTAACGACATGGTAATGAACAGTAACCTCGTACATTTGTCCCGAAATACCGACTTGCATAAACTCAGCGCGCTCATCTATAACTCATTAGCCACGCAATACATCCCACTTGAATTAATTACTCACCTGGTTCACATGGGTAATCAATACCACCCACGCATGGGATGACCCAGATCAGGTTCTGATGCTCGAGATTCTTGCCCATAAGAGATGCCATGACACCCAGACCACCGATCTTGATTTTGATGCTCCATTCTGCAATCTCGTATTCCATGGTAGCAATCAAAACTGTTCTCCGACCGGTCGATCCAGCAGCAACTGCAAGCGCACCAACTTCGCCACCCTCACCGTTGCCGCGAGTGGCATCAACATCCGAGGTGCTCGTGTTTGCGCCGGCTGAGTACCCATCTTTCTTTCCCCGCCATTTGATGGTTTCCAACATTGGTAAAGCCATTGAGAATGGGAATTTGCTCTTCTCAGCTTGCATACCTATTTTGTTAAATTTGACCTTGTAGAATGAGGCTCTGAATGCCCAGATGCCAAGGCAGGCGGAAATGACTGGAATCAAACAAATAAGTACAAGAGTAATCATCTGAGCTAAAGTCGAGCCATATGGCACGAGAGTGTAGCTCCAATTACCATCATTCACAACAAGCTTGTATGCCAAATAACCATGTGCTGGAGCCGCTGAGATATTGATGACGTTGTTTGCAAGACTGTCGGGGGACAGCCAATCAAGAACTCCATCTCTGTCAACGTCTCCATATGCGGCACTCTTATCTGGCTGACCATCAGGATTCATACCCCAAACATTGACCATGACATTGGTAGGCCATTCAGTGAACAGGTTTAAAGTCCATTCCCCAGCGCTATTTTGCGATAGCTTGTTGTGGAGGCCGGCATCGTATCCCCATTGGTTCCAGGTGCCTTCTACCCAGGCATGTGGCCATCGACGGATTGGTTTATTGTCCAGACCAACATCACTGTGTTGCTGATGATCACTACTGCCTGCCAGGCGACTCCAATACTGCACGACTACATGCTCTCCATCCCATTCCTGTGCTTTGGTCCCAGACCAACTTTGCTTTTCGATTGTCATGTTTCCTCCAGTATAGTTCTGCCAGTCACTGAAGCTTGATCCAAAGTTGGTAGAATATCGCATCTTGTCTGCACCTGCAGCCCTGGGGGAGAGATACAATGCTCCTGTGGAATCTACGCCCAACAAGCCTTGCGTGTAATTTGATGTAGCCGGAAAAACCATTGGATTGTCGGATTGGCCAATGCGGAACATGAACCTGTCTCGAGAGCCGGTTGAGAGGGTGCCATTCGTGCTGCTGTTAGCAGCCGCTGTGGCATTGTCGACAGTAAAGCTATGAATACCATTTGCGACATTCTGTAGCTCCACCGAAATTGTCCAGCGTGTGGGAACTTCGCCAATATATCCTGGGGGCTGTTCTGGCGCAGCAACTGTGGTACAGAGTTTGCTTGTTTCGTTCAACTGGGCTGTGATACCTAGCTCGGTTGTGGAATTAACGACAAGCGAGTTGAATACTGCATCACAGTCCATCTCAGATGAGAATCCTATTTGTAATTGTATTGATTCTGTATCCTCATAACCCACTGTAGATGATATTCTAGTATCATGGCTAGGAGATACACTTGTGATAACCGGTTTAGGCTGTTCCCATTCGTCGACAGGCACAAAAGCCTTAAACTCATAAGGACGGAAGTTAATGGAGGAAATGCAGCCTTGGACTGTAGTTGATCCCTCAAGCCCAAGACTGAATTCTGAGGATTCCAGAGTGTACTCGTCATAGGGGTAGAACAGATTCTTTATCGTTGTACCTTTGGCGAATGCCGATATAAAGGCTCCACCGCGCGCAGAGTTGTTGGTGCTCGAACAGTCAAAGGTGTAAGTGATGTTGTCCGGTTCGTTGTGAAAAACCTCCCAGACCGACTGGTTGCCCCGGCCAGTTCCACTTAAATCCTGTACATCGGTATTGCGACCTCTGTAAATACTCCAGACACCGTGGGGAGATGGCATTCCCTCACTACCTGGCAGATAGATGTCGTAAAGGTGGGTTGACAAAGTCTGAAGTTCATAACCATCGTTAAGCACAGGATATTGTTGTCGCATCTCAAACATTCTCTTGATAATGTTTCTGAAAGGTCGCGAAGGGTCCCGCTTGTCCCGACTCACCCAATCATCGTGACAGCCTTGGCCTGAGCTATTGTATGGCATATTGACGTACAATTCTTCGCCGAGACCATAACATCCGTGAAGTTGCCAGGCCGGGGAGGAGCCAAAAGGAGTTCGACCGAAGACGTAGTCAGGCGCCAGGTTTTCCAAGACATAAAACTCCTGCTCTTCGCCAAAGAATATCATGGGAACGCCGGGCAGCTCCAAGGTAGTTACGAAAAGTCCAAGTAGCTGCCGATGGGTGCCGTTGGCCAAAGCCGGCCAACGAAAGACATCTTGATTCGTGGTTCCAAACATATGGCGTGGGTCAAAGAGGCCGGTGTTGGCGTTGACCATATCGTGTGCAGAGAGAAATGTATTCCACATTTCAACCCAATCAACACCCAATGAACCCCAAGGACCATCGAGACCGAGGAATCTTGTCATAGAGCCGTAAATATCATAGTGAAAGGCAGCACCGTCGAGCGCTGTGTGTCCAAATTCCCTAATAAACGTGGAGGCATCGGTTTCGTTGGAAGTGTAGACTGCCAGAGATGAATTTGATAGCTCTTGATCCGGTTCTTTGCCTCTTCCAACATAGACAGCCGCCAACCTTGGATCCGCTACAATCTCGCCCACCACCAGAAAATTATCTTTTCCCAGCGCTTTGGCACATGCCCGCTGGGTTGTAGAGAAGTTGGCCAGAGCATCGACCGTTACCTGGACGGCTTTATCAATACGATACCCATCTATGTCCAGCATGGTCATTTGTAAACAAGCCATGTTGTTGATTTTTTCGAGAGTTTCGGGCCGCCATTCGCGGAGTCGATCCTGCACAGACGCAAATCGAGAGAATTGGTTGATATAACTTTCATATGAACCGGTACTTTTAATGTCACCATACATGTCGAACTCGCTGTCGCGGCATCCATTATACTCAGCCGAGATATTCGCAGGTAAGAGGTATCCGTTCTGCTCCCAGATTCGGGGCATCTCACACTCGGGATTTTGCTCGTTGCCAATTTCGAAATCGAGATAACGTCGATTGGGATCTTTCCAGACGGCATTATATTCACCAAAGTTGAATGGTACAGTCGCATTGAGGTATTTGCCTTCGAAGGCGAGAAGGTTGCCCATGGTCGATACAGTGTGGTCGAAGACTATATACATACCCCGGCTATGAATCTTGTCGGTTAATGCTCGCCACTCTGCAATTTTGCCATGATGAGCGTCCAGAAGAGTAAAGTCCAATGGTCCGTATCCATCGGGTGACCAAGGCATGTTCAGCATCATACTGCCGGTAAAGTAGATGGCCTTGATGCCAAGACCTTGGATATAGTCAAGATCGCTTTCCAGTCCAGCAACATCGCCACCAAAGCGGAACTGGTTGGACATCCAGTTCTTCTCGAAAACAGTGCCATTGGCGTTGTCATTAGTTGGGTCGCCATTGAGATAGCGATCGATGGTTAAAACGTAGAAGGGAAATCTCCAATTCTCGGGAGAAGGCTGATAAGTGTGGCCGTCCCATGATCCCGAAAAGTACTGGGCTTGGGTTGCGGTCTGATTCTCATTCAAGTTGTATCCGACGTATGCCGGGTCATATCGCAAAGCAGCACAGCACTGCAGCAGCAAAAAAACGAATGAAAAGGAAAACATTGAAAACAGCATGACTGAGAAACGAAAGACTGGATGAACGAGAGTTGGGGGATCGAGAGGAATCTCTGGTACTCAAGTGGTTCTTAACATGGCCCCGTTGTTCCCACCGATAGTGATCTGCGGATCTCAAAGGCAATCATGACTATTTGGGGTAGGATGCAAAGGAACCACAAATTTTGGCCGTCTATTCTGGATGTGCAGGGAATGAGCTCGGCAGCAAGTCGTCTCTGTTGGTGATGCAGGCCGAGGCCGCCTTGGCGCTTCCTTCCAATGCGCAGCCCTTCGTATGCTTCGTAAGGGAATTCTGGGTGCCATGCATATCACATAAAACTGGCCCTACGGCACTGTGCGTACCAGACGATATCATATCGTACGGCGGTGGCTGCTGCTGCTGCTGATGCTGCTGCTCCTCCTCCTCCACCACCACCACCACCATTTTCTCCTCCTCCCCCCTCCCTTCTCTGCCTTTCTGCACCTCGCGAGTGTACATCGGACTTTACTAGACGAGGCAGGATTTTCGTATAGTGAACTCAGTCAGGCTGGATTGGTTGGCTCTCGGCCCTTGGAAAGCAACTTTTGCCCTACCTACTGCCTGCACCAGCTCACATAAGCTTTTCACTGGTGGCCAGCTGGCAAGTGCATGCAATGTATCTCTTCTAGCTTGCATTAATTGCTTCTGGTTCAGTGACCCTAGTTTTTTTTAATTCTACTAGATCATTGTGCTGTGCTGAGTTGTGTTGAGCTAGGTGCCCCTGAAGGATGGAAAAGGCTCACGCAATCCCATGCGATGGCCCCTATCTTGACATATGGAGACATGTGGAGAGTGGATCGAACGGTTTACTTATGGCCCAGTGGGAGGGACCTTTTACTCTCTTCCCCGTTGCTCGTCTCTGCCGCATCAGGCCAGCGCCGCCCACGCCACGAGATCGCACAACTCTATCTTCAACAATCTTTCGTTCATCTGTCCCCTAACTGGCGTAGTGCGGGCACAGACAGCGCTTGCAGGTACTTTCCGATCCAAGTCGGAAGCTTGACGCCCCACGGCTTCTCCCAATGTAGCCTATTGTACCGGAACGCACGTCCTGAAACACGACTACTGCAAAATGGACGGAGCTGGAAAACTCTGTTAGGACGTCGTCGTCGTCGTCGTGTTACGATAGGGCAGTTTCTCAGCTCGTCAACAACCCCCGTCGTCCCAACCTGAGCTCTGCTGTGCCGTGTGTCAAGGTCGATGACAAGGTGGCTGGCTGACTGGGTGGGCACGAATAATGGATATCATCATGGCACTGCAAAAGTCGCCTCACGAACGAGAGCCGTCGGGGCTCTGCCGCACAACTTCTGGATCCTGGTAGTCGGACTTTACACGATTTTCAATCTTAAGCTAGTCGTATACAATATGCTACCCCCCAACCCATGCATCCGCAGTCTCGCCTATACAACGTGCTGGGAGTTATTCGTCCAAACCCCTCCAGACGAGCGTGCCGGCAGGGTTCCTTTATCTTCAGAGGATGTCTTCGGCAGCATTGGCAAGGATAGATCTGGCAGTCTTACTGTGCTCTCCTGTGCTTTACTGTGCTGTTCGGACGCAGCTGTGTGCGCGGCAAGGTATCGCGATTTCGTCTGGTTTATCTCAGGCACCGTTTCTCGTGTCCAGCACGCCCCGCCAGGGAATAGTTCCCTGCCGGTGGACCCCTTATGTCAAGCTTGTTATCACATCGCCCACTCTATGCACTCTGGGACCCGCGCCCGGTTTGTGTTATTTGTCGATAAAAATAAGTATCGCGATTTCAAGCCCCATCGCTGCAGCTGCTGCTGCCGCATGGCAACACGAGAGACTGGGCATGGCCAACGTATAGTGCCATAAGCAATTCCTTGATTTCCGTCATTTCCAGCAGGAGGTGCAATCCTTGATCCGGTTTGGGGGTTAGGCCACAACCGTTACAAAACATCTTTTCGGTGTTCTTCGTAACACATCCAGTGCTGTACCAGCTTAATTATGATCCATCATGCTGAGCACATTCTCTTCGCAATTATTGCCTACTGTCTCGGGAGCTGCCATGCCGCTTCTTCGGCTGAATGGCGCAACCGGGCCATCTATCAGGTCTTCACCGATCGCTTCGCCAGAACAGATGGCTCAACGACTGCCTCCTGCCCCCCTGGCTATGAGGGATATTGCGGTGGCTCCTGGAAGGGCATCATATCCAAATTAGACTATATCCAAGTGAAGCTTAACAACCATTTCCGATTAGACTGATCATTGACACGATGCGATTCAGGATATGGGCTTTACGGCCATCTGGATCTCCCCCGTGGTCGAACAGGTTTCTGATGAGACCCGGGCATACCATGGTTATTCGGCCACCAATATTTACGCCCTGAATAGCCATTTTGGCACGGCTTCAGATCTCACAGATTTAGCCACAGCGTTGCATAATAGAGGAATGGTACGCGGGAGTAGCCTCGTCCCGTGTAGTTTATTTATTGACCCGGATTGCGTGTAGTATTTGATGGTTGATGTCGTTGCAAATCACATGGCATACGATGGAACTGCTGAGACGGTGGATTATAGCAACTTGAACCCCTTCAACGATCAAGACTATTTCCATAATGTCTGCTGGATAGACAATTACAATAACCAAACCAATCTGGAAGATGCATGTCTCAACCCTCCTTCACTGACGAATTGGCTAACCTCCCATCTAGTGCTGGTTGGGATCGGATGCATATCCCCTCCCAGATCTAGATACCACATCAACAACTGTGCGGGATATGTTCAGCAGTTGGGTAACAGAGCTTGTTTCCAATTACTCCAGTAAGGTACTCCCTACCTTGTTGAGCTTTTAATAACCTCTTCAGTTGACGGATTGCGCGTGGATACTGTGAAGAATGTTGAGAAAGAGTTCTGGTCGATCTTCAACAACGCTTCTGGCATCTACAATCTGGGAGAGGTTTCCAATGGAAATGTGGACTACTTCTGTCCCTACCAAGCACATATGAATGGACTCATTGACTACCCAACGTGAGTCTCTCGCTGGCGAGGACGAGTTCTGGCTCACAACATTAGATATTATCAGGCTACACAGTTCTTCTCCAATACTTCTGCGACGTCGACGAACTTTGTCAATGAAGTTCAAGCATTGAATAGTTCTTGCAATGACACAACCTTGCTTGGGACATTCTCCGAGAATCACGACCAGCCACGTTTTGCGTCCTACACGTCGGATATGACGGTACGTTCGGCGGGAACACCCTTATCTTGTCCGACTTCTAACTCTAGCAGCTTGCCAAAAATATCATCACGTATACCATGCTTTCAGATGGCATACCGATCAGTAAGTGTACCCAGCATACTTTTTAAATGCACAAAGCTAAGCAATATACAACAGTTTATCAAGGACAGGAACAGCACCTCGACGGAGGCACGGATCCTTACAATCGTGAGGCAGTATGGCTTACGAAGTATCACATGCACTCTGAGCTTTATAAGACGATCAAGAACCTGAACCTCATCCGGGCGGTGGCATCGAATCAATCCTCCGCCTTTTTAAACTCAACATCCAACACCGTCTACTCGGATGATAACACCGTTGCTTTCGGGAAAGGTGATTCCGATCATATGCTACTAACAGTAGTGAGCAATCTCGGCAAACATGCCAAAGATGCAACGATCACGATTCCCGCGGCTGGACTGCCCAAGAACATCCAGGTTACTGATGTAGTCAACTGCAAGTCAGTGGACGTGGACTCCAATGGCGGGGTGGAAATCAAGATCAAGAAGGGAGAACCTATGGTGCGTACTCCAGACTCATGGGGAGGTGTTTGGATCATCCGCTGACAGTCTGCGTTATCAGGTCTTCTATCCACGGTCGCTTATGGAGAGTACGGATTTATGCAAGGGCAAGAAATCCGCAGCTACACCGACTTATAGACTGTCGGTAGTCAGCTTGGGGCTTGCATTCCTAGCCTGGCTTCTGCTAGGCGATGGCTTTTGAGGGTTTCCTTTTGTAGGTGTATTAAAAGAGATCGACGGCAGGACTGGCCCGGAACAGCATATACAGACAGCGAGCATTATAGACAGCGTGATATTTTTAATTCCCTCTGGGTTAGAATGGTAAAGTTTATTAAATTGTAGTATACCAGTATTCTTGATTAATCAATACATATATGCCCTGCATTGCCTGCATTGTGTTGGTGTGAGGGATATGTACCATGTACCTGTCCTGCTGAGAGGCTCTATAGCGAATGCAATAACATCCAGGCGTCATGCAAGTATCAGGAACCACCCCGCCTCAGCTTTCAAGCAAAGTCCACTTTCCAGCCCCCGGGCATCAGATTGGTATACACTTTTGCAGGATCATACTTGTCGCGAATGCTTTGCAACTTGGCAAGATTTCCACTCCCATAGTTTTGGAAGATTTCTTGGCCATACCCCGCATCGTTCATGTACTGATACTGGGCCCTTTCCCCAGCCGCGGTGAGCTTCGCATCGATGGCAGTCGTGACATTGACGGCAAAAGCATGAATCTTAGCATCATCGGCGGAGCTAGTCCATGAGAAGTTCTCGACCATCCCTAAAGAATTAAACTTCCCGATTACAGTGGGGGGTGGTGGGAGGAGGGGCGGGGTATCCGTGAACGATCTGGAGGGGTAGAAGGAACTTACAGAAATAGGGCGTACCCTCGACATCAACAGCTTGAGGATTTCCGCCTTTGGCAATCCCTTGCTGGATAAAGTTGCGCGCCACGGGCTGGAAGGCAACACTGGCCTGGATGCCCTCGACGTCCCAAATGTGGTCGAGGACCATCTGCACAAAGGCATCATGCACAATCTGCAATGCAGCTGCGGTGGCAAAGCTGCTCAGCACTCGGAATTCCTGCCGCGTCCCATCCCCAATCAGCGCATCGGTCCCGGCTACATATGTTGCTAATGTTGTCGCAGCGTATGAGTTGGCAATGGCGGGGATCGCCGTGAAATTTGATAGCGCTGGCTGGGTGCAATTCCCAGTAGTGTCGTAGAATAGCGCGGTGGTATAGACGGTGGTGTTGATGGAGCCGAGCATGAAAATCGAGGGGATGACGGCAGCCTTCGCATCGGCAGACCCGTATTGACCAAAGTTGGCGACCGCTGCCAGAAAGGGCTTCTGTTGGTCCAACGTATATTCCACTATCCCGGCGCATATGCTTGGGGAGGAATACGTGAGGAGGTCGAAGCGCGTAACAATTCCAAAGCTGTTCCCACCACCTTTCAGTGCCCAAAAGAGGTCCGAGTACTCAGAAGCCGTTGCAGTTACTATCGCCCCGTCGGCTAACACCACCTCGATTGCATATCAATACTAGATACCGATGGAAGATATTGACAACGCATTACTCACTTGATAAGCAACCACATTGTCAGATGCAAAACCATACTGGTTTGAGTAGAAGGAGATGCCGCCTCCTAGAAGCAGCCCTGGAACGCCAACAAGGCCAACTCTACCACCAAGTGCAACGAGACCATATGGTTGCAGGTAGGAGTAGACTTCTTCCCACCTCCGCCCCGGACCAACGGAGACGTATGAACTGTCATTCGAGAGACTGATCTGATTGATTTCTGGTAACGCGATCAACACTCCTCCGTTGATATTTGCATAGCCCGGTATTGGCATGTGCCCTCCTCCCCTCACCGCGAACTTGGCATTCAGTCTGGAAAGAGTCCGGACAGCGAATGAGACATCGGTAGCCGACGAAGGCGTGAAGATACACAGTGGCGACAAATAATCGGTTGGCGTCCAGAAATCTAAAGATATGTTCTAGCATGCTTCTAAAAATAAAAGGGCACACACCACTGCAGAAACATACGCTCATTTTCGACCGTGTAATTGGCTTGACCTGGAAAAAGAAGCTTCTTGGGAAACGTCACTTCTAAGGCAGAGCAAGCGAGTACGGATGCATTTGCGTGAGTCCAGTTGGGGGTGCCTTCCCCAGGATATTGGGCAGCAGCCGAAGTGTCAGATGCAGTAGAACTCGCTGTTGGCCATGCATACTCACTTGAAGTCTGGCTGCTAGCACCTGAGTGGACTAGGCAAAAGACCGGCAAGATAGCGGAGAGAAGCATGTTATCAAACATGCTTTAGTTGAGAATAATTTGGGAGGAGAAAAGAAAAAAGTCGGACATGGTTGATACAAAAGTACTTGGTACGACGGATAATTTGTTCCATGGCTTGGGCTAAAATATTGCGCCACATAAGAATTTCTGCTCGAGCTCCCAGGTCCGGGTACTGCAATTGCAAGGGACTTGGATCGAACAGCCCTGTGATTGCTTCGGTCGGTAAGGGATCTCGGGTTCGGCATGCAGGTAGCCATGATGGGAAGGTCATATACCCGCGATCAAAATCCGGGTAACTGGGGACCAAATCTCAAGAGGAGTATCACCAGGTTGCACAGAGCTAGACTGTATTAGAGTATCTAAAGGTACACGCATATCATCACATTGATTTATCTAGAGATGTACAAACAGCCATCTACTGAATATACAGATCCATCGTCCTCGAACAAGCTGACAACTGTCATACAAGCTACTTTTGTGCTCATTCTCCACAGTCCAAAACGCCAAACACCATCTATGACTATCTACTCTGGGGCTTGGCCCTTTGTACTAGTCGCTTAAGATTTCTCTTCAGCAGCAATCTCTTCAATCGCCTCTTTAATTATCTGGCATCCCTTTGCCATGTCTTCCTTGGTGATGTTCAGAGCAGGGATGAATCTCAAAGTATCGTAGATTGAGGTCGTCAGGACGAGCATGCCCTTCTCCATACACTTTGCTTGAACCTTTGCTGCGTAGCTTTTGCCGGGTGTGAACTCTGCAGCCAACATCAAGCCCAAACCTCTGACGTCCTTAATCATGTGGCTCGTCTTGGGGTCCTTCCAGAGTCCATTAAGCATAGCCCTCATCTCTGCTCCTCTCGTGTTGACATTTTCTAAGATCTTCTCGTCCTTGAAAGCCTTGGCAACCGCAACACCAGCCGCACAAGAGACCGCATTACCAGCGTAGGTTCCTCCCATTGATCCGGGTGGTTGGGTGTCCATCAATTCCTTGCGGGAGACAATGGCGGAAAGAGGGAATCCGTTAGCGATGCCCTTAGCCATGGTCATGATGTCGGGTCTGACGCCCCAGTGCTCAATGGCAAACATCTTTCCCGTTCGGCCAAATCCGGATTGGACCTCGTCAATGACCATGAGGATGTTGTGCTTGTCGCAGATCTCTCGGACCCGGCGAAGGTAGTCGGCTGGAGGAGGGACATATCCACCCTCGCCCAAGACTGGCTCAATGAAGATAGCAGCAGTATCGGATGGGGCAGTTTCACGCTTCAACAACAGCTCAAGCTTGAGAATTGGGTCGTTGCAGCAGTTCTCGAAGCTGTACTTTCCATCTGAAGCAGATGAGATTGCACATTGAGAACAGTATGGGAAGTCTACGGAGAAGACTCCTGGCATCAATGGACCGAAGTTTTGACCATACACAGTCTTTGATCGGGTCATGGCCATAGTTCCGAAGGTTCGGCCATGGTACGAACCCTGCATGACAATGATGTTCTGCTTCTTGGTAGCATGGCGTGCAAGCTTGACGGCAGCCTCCACCGCTTCAGCTCCCGAGTTCCAGAAAAAGAAGGTATCCAATGACTTATGAGGCATCATGGGGAGAAGGGACTCGACCAACTCAAGGTATGGCTTCTGGAAGGCGATGTTGATTTGGCCATGGACAAGCTTGCCGACCTGGGCTTGAGCAGCCTTGGTCACAGCAGGATGGCAATGGCCCAGGTTGGCAACTCCAATGCCAACGGTGAAGTCCAGATACTTGCGACCGCCAGCCATGGTGACATAGCTGCCACTGCCGCTTTCGATGACTTCAGGGACCAGTCTGCCAACCCCTCTGGCAATATGCCGAGTGCCAAACTCAGCCAACTTAGAAACCGACATCGTGCCAAGAAATTGGAGCTTAATGTAAGTATCAATGTAAGGGACCGGGATTAAGCGAAGCGATCAAGAGATTGAGTCGGGATGGGCCAGACGATGTTGAGGCCTTGTTCTTGTCAGAAAGATGGGATTCACAGCTGAAAAACACGGAAAGGCTAGAGAAAAGAAAATGAGCGCATAACAAATGCCATACCACCGCGGGGTCTTCGGAGGGACTGACCGGCCAATCAACGGCGGCGGAAAAGTCAGCCACGCAAGTAAGCGAGTCAATACCGAAAAGGCTGAGGATTCTTCTGCTGCCCGTTTTAAGGCAAGGCTTGTCTGAAATGCATTCTTATGCTTTTTTGCATTTTAGATCTAGCTAATCCGATAACGTTTTCTCTTTGAACTACACGATATATCCACTTTGCTGGGGACCAAGTATTTATTGGATAAGTATCATGCCAACTCTCCCACGATCCCATGCTCGCTCGCTGGAGAATTCCCAGATGGCCATCCACTATTTTTATCCACTAGCTTGCATTACTTTCGCACAAGCTTTGGGCACCCTTCCAGTCCCGCTCGCTTGACCTTTTCTGCCGAAGCCTTCAAAGCAACACAGCCGGGGGATACAGGTATCCGTCGTGGTGAAAATCGAATGCTGGCTTTCTTCGTTATAATTGCGCTGTAGTTGCTTTAGTCAGTAGATAATAATGGAAAAGATGTTGGAGACGACACCGAATCTCAAGTGCCGGTATATGCTGAAGAAAACGTATATCTATTCTTGGCATGTGATACTACGTAGGTAGGGCATAGATAGAAGATAATAATTCTCCCACGTAAGTTAGATTTAGCAATATTAATTTAGATTATAACTTAGTTGTAGTAATAGTACTTTCCTGTACTATTCTAACCTAGGGAGGCACTTCTAGGAAAGAAACGTTTATTTGACTTGGATGTTTGTTGTTGCTATTGAAATTGTATAGAGGAAACTTTTTCTAATAGTTCTAGTGCAACTAACTTACAGATGATCGGATGGTATAAATCAAAGGTAGAAATACTTCTCAAAGTAAACCTAACCAAATTCAACCTCAACGTAATTGATTTCAGCGTAATTAATTCAGCATAATCGCCTCGGACCTTTTTTTTTAAACAGTATAATACTGATAGGTGTCAATGCCCTTTCTGTGCTTCAAGAATTTTTTTCTGCTTCCTATCTCTAAATTTCATATTGTGACGTAAGATTGAAGATGAAAAGAACACCTTAAGAATAGTAACCATGCTTTATTTGCCATGTGTAATAGCGTTTAGCAGTAAGTGGTGGAATGGGAAGTGGAAAGAGGTCAGCATAATGTTTCTGACGCTCAGGAGATAGTGCTTCCCATTCTGCAGGAGATACAGCAGCCCCAGCATCGAGAAGAAGCTTGACAACTTCCCTGTTGTTCGCAAAATCACCGTCAGTGATCATGTTCACCAATGGTGTCTTGAAGCGCCATCCGATCGCACGTTCGATAATCGGTTTGGCATCCAGTATGAGTTTAGTCATCCGTGGTCCCGACCATGCTGCCGCATGCAAAGGTGTTGATTCTTTTTCAGAGTATCTTAAATTGCTCTTGTTGGCATCATATCCGCTCTGAAGGAGGGCCACCATTTCCTCTTGACCAGACCGAATACCAATTATAAGTGCGTTAGAAGATCCCGACACAGGCTCGTTAACTCCCCCGTACTCAAGAAGAGTCTTTACAATGTCCATGCGTTTATGTTTGACTGCCATTGATAATGCTGTGATTCCGCTGGTACGGTTCGACCTTTCATGCACATCCTGGCCATTCTCGAGCAGCAACTTAACAATGCTTTGATGTCCTTTTTTCACAGCGATGAAAAATGCGGCTTCCCCAGTGCTTGACTTTTTGTGGATGTCCTCTCCGTTATCGATCAGGATCCTAGCCAAGATCTCGTGGCCAGCTCGAGCAGCTAGATGCAATGCAGTTGTCCCTTTAAGGGAATCATCACCTGCATTTGCGTTTTCAGCAAGCAGTACTCTTATCTTCTTAGCATCTC
This sequence comes from Coleophoma eucalyptorum, assembly GCA_026120035.1. Classification (NCBI taxonomy): domain Eukaryota; kingdom Fungi; phylum Ascomycota; class Leotiomycetes; order Helotiales; family Dermateaceae; genus Coleophoma; species Coleophoma eucalyptorum. The sequence goes on from JALRME010000015.1 coordinate 87,212, forward strand.
CCTCTCTGGCTGCCTCAAGAAGCTCAAAGTCTAGTTTTGTTTCATGTCCTCTTGTTGGTTTTGCTTCCCCTATAGCCTGCTCATAGTAGATGCGTATCGGATCGTCGCTGGGTAGATCCGCGTGGAATTGATGTTTCTCCTTCATGTGCTTCAATAGATGATCCTTGCGACTAGATCCACGGTATCTGCAGTCCGAAACCTTGCATTCAAATCTCACTCCAATACGTGCGTGTGTCAGCTTGTGACGTTCCATGTCGGTATTGAGGGCAAATGCTTTGCTGCACATGGCACGGATATGGCCGCTCATGGGTCTTCTTATGTCGACTTTTTGGCAATGATAAGCAGATATGTTCAAAAGGTCTGCGGTAAACTTACTTATAGTGCATCCGTTTGTCGAATTTTTTTGAGCAATGTGCGCATCTGAAGTGTGTACTATTATTGCTCTCCATTTCTGCGATAGAAATGATTCTCCAAGCCTCGTAAAAAATCAAGTCACGATTGGAGGGTAGCAAGTAGAGCTGGGCTGAAGAAAACTCGTCGGGTCACCGGGTGAAGGCGCCCACTCCGCTCTATATATTCAAAACCGCTGTGGGATTAATGATTGTGATTGATGTTGAAACCAATGCAATTAAGATATCTGGGAGTAGGTGAGGGCTGGGGTGATGATATGGAAAGTTTAGGCTCTGATGGTAGGGGGTGCGCAGAGTAGGGCGCAGAGTAGGGCGGCGGCATGGAGCGGGTTTAGAGTTCAGGCGCATCTGCGACCAACTCTTCCACATTTTCTCGGTGTTCTCACTCTCTCTCTCTCTATCTCTGTCGTCTTTCAACTTGCCTTTCTGCTTTCTTCTCCCTCTTCTCTTTCTTTTTCATCACTTCATCTTCATTGATTCCATGTCCTTTGACTTTACTTGTGCCAGCATCAATTCAACAAACTACCAGCCGCCAAAAAGCTGGAGGATTAGGATATCACCAAGCTCGCTTTCGCACACCTTACGCAAACACCACCCACTGCCCAGCACCGTTGCTATTCAGAATTGAAACCCTTTGCATCAGCACAGCTCCAGGACATCCGTCTAGGACTTTCTCAACAATGGTACCGAACTGGAATTCCGGCCATTGCCAGCTACCTTCTGAGCACTTGCAACCTTCGTCCGACAACGTTTCCCGCGACAAACATACTGAGTGAGACTTTTTTTTTTCGTCAGCTGACGGTATGCCCTCGGAGGGTTGGCAGTTCTCCAACACTGCCCCTCGGCGCCCTCCGCGCCCGACTTCTACAACACGCCAAAAATGGACAAATTAGCATCGATCTCGTATTGGCAGAGCTGGATGGCCTCCAAGCTCGCTTCCACCCGTTGTTGTCCACGTCGACATCGGCATCGGCTCAGCCCTGTCAGGCTTTCCAAGGATCCACCCAGGGCATCCTTGGATATGGTCAAGATCATCACAACACCACGGTCGAGAATGGTGCTGCGCTGACTTCCGCCAATGAACCAGCAACCAACAATGCATCATGGATCCAAGCCGCTCCTGGATTTGCACAATACCCAAGTACTGTGGGTACTGATAGTGATCTCACACAACTACTAAGAAACGACTACCAGTTCGAGAATTGGGATTATAATGATGTCTCCTTCATGCCAGGCTCTGAAACTAATGATCAGAGTCTTCCAATTTTCCCAACCAGCCTCGATGTCACCTCGAGTACTCCGAACCAATCCATTGGCGCTTTTGACACGCCAGGCTTTGGTGAGGCTATCAGGTTCGAACCTGTTAGTGCTGGGTACGACCTGGACGGATCCACTGGCGCAATCGACACACCAGTCTTTAGTGAGGTAATCGGGGTCGAACCTGTTAGCACTGGATATAACTTGGACGGCCTCCCTGCCACCCCCAACATGCAATACATTGATCCCCGCCTCACCTGGGGCCAGGAACAAGTGCAGCAAACCAATGGCAACGCAAGCTCTGCAACTCCAGCTTTCCCTGCCCCTGCCGACCCTACATTAGCTGCTAGTCCCGGAGCTGCCACCACTCACAGGTATCGATGCCAAAATTGTTCAAAGCTTTTCACTCGAAGCAGTGATCGGGACCGCCATGCGAGAAAGCATGATCTCAATGCTCCTCAATTTGCTTGTCCTGCTCAGAACTGCAATAAGACTTTCTCGAGAAAAGACAAGTTACTTGACCATCAACGTCGTGTGTCGCATTAGGGGTTGGGCTTTCATCACTGTGGCAATGGCCTTGATAAAGAAATTCAGCTGGGTGGCCAAAGAAACCGTTCAGAGTTGAGAATTGTAAGGGGTAGGAACCAAGTAACTGGAATTTAGTCGTATTATTTCAGGTGCTTGCTTGTTTAGGTCATACAAAGATCCTTTTTTCTTTTTGTTGAAGGTTTTGGATCTGAAAATGTGAGAACAATTGTGTGTATATTTTCTCGTATGGAATTGGACTGTTGAGCCACTACTTGGGCTCTTTCTCATACTAATATCCAAGTTGTAGGGTGATCACGACTGAGATAACTCAGAACAGTATTATACGGGTTTTGAGAATGTTTCAATCCCAACTTTATTGTACAAACATCGTAGACCATGCCAGCATGATCCTTGGAAGTAACGTGATTCTTGTAGGTCAACACTTTTCCTTTCTGTCCTTATTTTGTTTAGAATTACACATTAGAGAGCGTACGAATGGGCCTGGTGTGCAGGATAGGGCATTGAGAGGAGCATCCTTTTCGGGTTCTTATCCCCATGGTTTATATTTTCCTCGTAATAGAATGGGTCTTTTCGAATTGCCTCTTGTATACTTGAACTACAATCTATATCCACTTTACTGGGGACAAAGTATTTATTTGATAGAGTATCATGCTAACGTCCCCACGATCCCATGCCCGCTCGCTGAATGCCCAGATGGCCTTCCACTATTTTTATCCACTAGCTTTATTCACTTCTTTCGCACAAGCTTTGGGCGCCCTTACAGTCCCGGTCGCTTAACCTTCTCTGCCGAAGCCCTCAGGCGTCTGCGACCAGATCTTCCACAACCTCTCGGTGTTGGCTCATCAATCCATCTTTCTACTTTCCACTTTCTTTTCCTCCTCCTCCTCCTCCTCCTCCTCATTTCACCTTCGTTGGTTCCATATCCTCTCCCTTTACTTTGCGCCAGCATTGATTCAACAAACTACCAACCTACAAGAAAACCGGAGGGATTAGGAACTCACCAAGCTCACTTTCTCCTTCGTACATCTTACCCAAACCGTACCACTGCCCAACATCCCTCGCTATTTAGGGTTTCAACCTTTGCGGTCAGCACAGCCCTAGGACAACTTATCTAGAGTCGTCTCAAAGATGGCATCAAGCTGGAATTTTACCTATCGCCAGCAACCTCCCGAGCACTCGCAACCTTCTTCTGGTAGTGTTTCCCACGACAAACTTACTGAGTGAGGCTCTATTTTTTTATTTAACTAGCTGACGGTATGACCTTAGAGCGAAGATTGGATGACTTAGACCTCAAATCAGCGCCTTCCATGCCCGACTTCTGCAGCAATCATAAAATGGTCAATTCCGCCTCGATCTAGTATTGCCAAAGCTGGATGGCGTTTAAGCTCGCTTCCACCCATTGTTGTCCACGTCGACGTCAACATCGGCTCAGCCACATCAAGCTGTCTAAGGGAGATATAGCTATCGCCCTAGCTTCCCTACCTCTGCCCAAGGCACCCTTGGATATGGCCAAAATCATCCCAATACCAATTTCGAGGATGGTGCTACTCTGACTTCCACCAGTAAACCAACAATCAGCAACACATCCGAGATCCAAGCAGCTCCTGGACTCGCACCATACCCAAATACGATAGCTATTACGGTCATTACTTAAGTGATTTCACACAACCGTTAATTCTTTGTCGCTTGACTGACCACTAAATCTATACCGCTTACCGTGACAAGGCCACGGGTCGGGACGCAGCAAACCCCGCTAATAGAACTACACCATTGTGGCGCTTTCGACTTTCTGTCAACTGCGTCCAACCCATCCAGATCTTCTGAATACTGCCTTGTTTAAATCGCGAGTCGTTGGCCGTATCGCGGCCGAGTCATGGCTGCTCCGTCCTTTGGTTTTTCATTCGGCGATATTGTAGCCGCGATCAAGATCCTTAACGATGTTCGCAAAGCCTTGCGGGATACCGGGGGAGCCACGGATGAGTTTGAACAGGTCCAAATTGAGCTTCAACATTTGGAGATCCTTCTAGAGTACCTAAATCACGGTGCTTGGGGCGATGGCGCTGATGCTGGTCATCTTAATGCCATCAAAGGAATGGCATCCACTTGCCAGGCTCCATTGCGAGAGTTCTTAGCGAAGATGCAGAAGTACCAGCTCTTGCAATCCAGCAACCTGGGAAGTTATCGGGACAGGCTCAGAACCCAGGGAAAGAAGGTGCAGTGGGCTATTGGTATGAATGAGGAAGTAGAGAAGTTCAGGGCTATAATCGTTGCGAAAGTTGTAGCCATTAACCTACTCATCCAGCCTTACATAATGTAAGTGTCCATCGAACGGTATCCCGCTGTCAGGTGCTGGCTAGTCTAACAACCCAAAGGGCTACGATGTTCGAGATAGAAGCTAGGTCTCAAGCGATCCTTGACAGCTCCGCGGCTTCTCAAACCTATATGCGAGAGTGCCAAGAAGAATTCAACGAAATGACAAAGGAAATACAAAATACAGCCACAGATCGCACAGTTTTGAACAAACACAGTGATAGACTTCTTCGAATATGCGCAGATACGAGTGTTAAAGTGGAGGACTTCCGGAAATTCAGCCAGACCTGTCACGTACAAACAAGTCGCCGTCTCCGGCGGCTACAGCACAAACAGAACAGTGGCTTTACAATGCTAGTGTCACAATTCCGAGTTCTTACTTCGAGTTTGAAGAGCCTAGAAAATCATGTCCGCCATCTTGTGACGTTGTTTGGAGGGTTCAGCTCTACTGTTCTAAAGACCCTCACTCAGTCTCTAATGAAAAATTTAGAAATATATGCATTGCTGAGCGAGGTCCACTATGCTATATTACGACAGCCGATTGTTGGAAAAGATGACTCTATACTTTTCACAGATGCTCTTGGGCGGACTCGGACACTCCCGTACGAGTTCTTTCAGCATTGGGAGGTTTTTGAGTCAATGCTTAGATGCGAATTCAAGCAGAAACCTGGCGAGCAACTGGTGAACCAAAGACAGTATCATCTTCTAAGGGGCTCGAGGACAAAGGAGCTTATCATAAACAAGAATAGATGGGATAGAGTTGTATTTCCAGGCTCTAATATTAGTATGTCTATGATTATTGCAGGACTGCTATTTCAAGAAGGTCTATGTCCAAGGTTTGCGTGTAGGACACGAAACTCAACTCCATTAGATGGTTCTACCCTTATAGTCTGGTTGGTATATCTCTCTTGTTAGGTGCAAGTACTAACCAGTTTTAGCTCTACTTGCAATCTAGAATATCATTGCGCAGAGGCGATTCACCCAAGTCCACAAGTCCTGGTCGAGCCTTTGGGCGAGAAGCTTGTACTCTCTCAGCAGCTAGGAGAAGATAGATGTAATAGTAGAAATTTCGAGGAAGTAACAGATGCTACCCCATCAGAAGATATACCCTCAGAAAACCATCAGCCAGTGTTCACGGCTGACGAATACTCAATTGGGGACGAACTTGAAGCTTTCAAGTCTATTCATATTCAAACACAGCCTAAAATTGAGACACTTAAGGCAGAAGAGACTCTAGAACGCAAGAGCTATAGCAAAGAGACGGAGCATATCGATGAGAAGACCCACCAGACTATCAGCGAGAAATTAGAAGTGGAGAGTGAAAGAGAAGAAAATGAGGGAGAAGGGATTCCAGATTCTGCCGCAAAAACCATGACCTCACCGTCACCGCGCCACAAGACCACTTCAAAGATGGTTTCAACTTCATATCTGCTTTCAAATATGCACTGCCCATCATGCGTATCCCATATCCAGAATATCCTTCACGCTCTTGAACCCAAGCCAGCTGCAGTATCGCCGTCTCTTGTCTCCCACTGGGTGACCGTAGAGCATGCCGAAGCCTTACTACCAAAGCAAATCTCGGACGCTCTTGAAGACGCTGGGTTTGACGTATGCAGTGTTTCCACTAATGATGGGTCGAGTGATGATGCGTTGGGAGACCTTCCGCTTGATTTTGGTAACGAGAATAGAAATCTCGATCTAGTCTTACATCGGTGGAGATCACGCAGCAGTGCAGCTTCACGACGAGAGAGGCAGTCACATAAGAATGTTAACAACTGTAAGCAGTGTCGATTAGCTATTAAGGGAAAGTACAATGCATCTGCAGTGTCATCAAAACCTACTTTAATAGAGCAGCAGTCATCAGAATCCGACAGCGATGGGTATAACTTGGACGGCCTCCCTGCCACCACTCACAGGTATCGATGCCAAAATTGTTCAATGCTTTTCACTCGAAGCAGTGATCGGAACCGCCATGCGAGAAGGCATGATCTCAATGCTCCTCAATTTGCTTGTCCTGCTCAGAACTGCAATAAGACTTTCTCGAGAAAAGACAAGTTACTTGACCATCAACGTCGTGTGTCGCATTAGGGTTTGGACTTTCATTACTCTGGCAATGGTCTTGATTCAGAATTCAGGGGAGTGATCTAAAGGAACCGCTCGGTGTTTTCAGAGTTAAGTGTTGCGAGATGTAGGGAGTAGGGAGTAGGGAGCAAGTCACTGGAAGTTAGTTGCAGACCTCAGGCGCTTATTCAGGCATGATATTATTCTTTTTGTTTCTCTTACCTCTTTTCCTTTTTGGGAAAAACTCATTAGGTAGCTTACGAGTAGTGCTGGTGTGCAGGATCGGGAATTAAGAAGAGCGTCCTTTTCTGGTTTTTATCACTCTGGCTTATGATTCTTCATAAAAAAATCGGTCATTTCTAATTTCCTCTTACCCGTGACATGCAAATAAGCTTCTCATTCAACTAGTATAATCATAACGGGCACGAGAGTTCATAAAAGAAAAATTTTGCTTCATCCACCTACGGACGAAGAGGTGAGGGATGTCGACAACTCAAACCCTCGTGAGGAAAGCTATAAAGTCGTCCTAAATGTTACATCTGTGAATAAAAACAGTCTGCTCTGATTTGCAGGAACCAGTGTATATCATACCCGTTCTACTCTCTTCGAAATGGATGCAGGGAGGTTGCCATTGCGATGTAAATATCAAAAGGAACTGTATCGATATAAGTCGTAGAACATATGTAGTTACTCTTGACTGCACCTTAACATGACTCTGAGAAATATTTTTCAATCTTGTCCAAACCACGTGTTATGCCACTTAACATCAAACCTACACACAACACAGATCATAAACCTTATACGAATTTTACTGAAGATTGTGAAGCTTTGCTGCAAATTCATTTAAAGCATTTAACAGATTTCGAACAAAGCTATGCTCGGTTTTGTGGATATATATTACTTACTCTATTTTAGCGAATGATCAGAGAAAAGGAGGGGGGGGGGTAGAATGTGAGAAAACCAAGCTTGCCACATCATTTTTAACTGCCAGCATAACTGGTAATAAGAATAGTCTTTTAGTCTTTCTAAATATATTTATATAATTGCTGAATCTAGAAAAGCTCCAAGAAACACTCACTTCTGCACAAGCTGTTTCACCCACCAAGCCTCCTCTTCCTCTATGGCTCTCCAGATATTGCGGCCAATCCTAAAGCCATGGCCTTCTCCCTGAAAGAAGATAAGCTTTACCACGCCCCCATTTTCCCTGACAATGCGCTCCATCTCTATCGCTTGGTTCGGCGGGACGACATGATCCTCCGTTCCTTGCAAGAGTAGTAGCGGAGCTACGATCTGATCTGCATGATAAAGCGGACTTCGGTCTCGGAAGATCTTATCCTGCTCTTCTTTTGTGGCGTCTTCACCAAAGATCAATGGTTGAAGGTAGTGGCTTTCGAACTTGTGGGTATCGGCCATAAGCATCTTCAGATCACTCACGCCATACTCGCTCACACCACCGCTGAACACGTCGGGGTAATCGCAGAGCGCTTCGAGGGTTGCGTACCCGCCACCGCTCCCTCCTCGGATTCCAACCCGGTTCCCGTCTATCAGTCCTTGCTTAGCTAGGTACTTGACACAGCTAGCAGCATCAGCAATATCGACAATGCCCCAGTTGAGATTCAACTTGTCGCGGAATGCTCGGCCATAGCCCGAGGAGCCAGTGAAATTGAGTTCTGCAACAGCAAATCCTCGCGATGTCCAGTATTGCATACGAAGGTCCAGACCTGAGCTCGAGTGGCCGGTAGGTCCTCCATGGACACTGAGGATAAGAGGCGGTAGCTTTCCGGCCGGGCCAGTATACTCAGGATTGTGAGGTGGTAGGTAAAAGCAGTAAGCTTCTCCCGTTGTGTCGGTTCCAGAGCAACGTGGGAAGGTCATGTGCTGTGCTACTGAGAAAAGCGAGCTTGGATAGCCGCTTTCAACCAACATTGCTGCTTGGCTCTTGTCTGATTTTATGTCCAAGACGTACAATGACTGTAAGGAAGTAGTGGTTCTTCCAACCATTACGATGCTGGAGCTACTTTTCCTCGTCAGGCAATCACCATTGGGATTCATTATAGGCCAATCAGGATACATATAGGTCTCAGAGTGCAAGTCAATAATAACCATCTTAGTGGCGGCGTTTTTCGTCACACCAGCAACCAGCTTTTCAGAAGACAATGGCACATATGTGCATCTGCAATGGATGAGTAAGTCTCAGTATACCATTTGTTTGAGATTCACCTACTGCCCAATTATCCAGTCAGGATTCGAGAACTCAGAGGTTTCCAGTCCCTCCAGAAAGACCCTTTTCGGCTTTGACACGCCCTTACGGAGGAGGTAGAGCTGATGGTATCCAGTTTGATCGCTGCTGTAGAAGAGAGTTCCGTCAGGGCCCCATCGGGCCTGGCTTACACTTTCGATTCGTGCTTGACCAGCGATGTGAGTCGCACCACTGATTGAGCCAGCATCCCAGGAAGCAGTGTACAACTGCGTTCCGGTCCAGGGCATGTCTGGGAAATCAAACTGGATCCAGCATATCGTCTTGCCATCGGGGCTGAATTTGGGGCTGTGGTAGAAATCGGCGCCCTCAACAATGACCTTTGAATCTCCAGTCTTGGTGTTGATAGCGACCAGGCAATTCAGTACCGGGCTGGTGCGATGGTCCTCTCGAATCGCCAGGATCCATTCTGGCGCCGTGGGGCAGAAATCGAAGTTTGCATAGCGCAATCCCTCGTTAGCTTCTATCAAAGACTCAATCTTACCGCTGGCCGGATCCAGAGAGAAAATGCCAAGAGTATTGGCATCAGTGAAGATTAGCATCCCGTCGGGACGGATAGACAGAGCCCCACCACCGTACTCGTGGACCTTGGTGCGGGCATTGTACTTTTTCGGGAGGATGTCCTTCTTGTTTCCGTCCACGTACTCAACTATGCAATTGCGCCCCTCCTCAGATGCTCTTGATTCAAGATAGTATGCGGCTCCCGTGGCTTCCTGGTCGCTTCTCAGCATGGCCTGTAGCCATCCGGGTGTTCGCGACTTACATTGACAACAAGCTCTTGGATCAAGTTGGTTTGTGAGGCCAAAATCTCAGCAGCGATGGGACTTTGCCAGGTGCCATAATCGGCGACTTTGGGGGCCATGTTTGCAGTCTCTCGAGTGAGGGAAGAGAGCACGATGTGGTGTTTCTCTTGGAAAGTGAGATAAGATAGGTTAGCGGGTTGAGTAGTGGGGGAGCGCGAGACCCTTCAGAAATCGAATTTATCAAAACGCGTTTTGCTTATTTCAATAGCTTACATTCCAAAAACACGTGGATCGCATCGAAGTACTGATAAGGAGTTTGTGTACGACTCAAGACCATTTTCATCACTTTTAGGATATATCATCGTACTACCTTCCTTCCTGGTGAGACGCCGGTAATCGAAAACCCAGCTTCTACAAAAGGAGAGATTGCGCCGACGTGCTATCTTCCGAATATCTACCAGGCACAATAGTCGAATGCAAAAAGAATACTCCGAGCCCAAAAAAGTCGCCCTATGAACTTTTCATCAAGTATGGATCCAACCCCTGCCTTATTTGGTTCATTGGATATTGAATATTTCCATTATTCTCTCGCCCGATTCAACTTCATCGACCACTTTGCCGTCCATGAACCGATTTACGTATGCGTCGCCTATGATGCACCACGCGTCACTGTCATCCCCTGCCTTCTTCCTTAGCACAATCGGAATAGCACAGCCAGAAAGCACAACTATTAAATCTCCAATTTTAACGCACTCGGGTCCTATAGCAAATTCGGCACCCGGAGTGCTTAGAGCCAGGAGCGTTCTGTCTTTTAGGCGATCCGTTGCACCAAAAACGTTGACCTCCGCGGCGCGATATCTCTCTGGTGTCGGGTCCGCTTCTACTTCAACAGGTCCTAGCAGATCATGGAATTGCGATTCTAGTCCATCTTGCGAGTATCTTCTCACAAGAAGTTTCAAATCTTGCAAAGTTGTCTTGATGAAGGCATCTCTCTCGTTCTCGCCAATATCACCCTTATATAGTCCTCCCAATAAGACAAGATCCAAAAAGCCTCCTTGCCCTTCGAACTTTGCACCTCCGTCCTTGAAGAAGTTTAAGAACCATGTTGTCAGGACCTCGTAGATAGGATGGAATTTAAACCTTCCTGGTTCCATAGCTGGCATCGAATAGCTAGCCTCTGTTACCGTTCCAATTCTGACCCCCGCTGCTGAAAGTATTTTGGAATCGTGAACGATGGTAATTTGTGGTTTGGTTAGTCCTGATGCTGATACGTAAAGCGCAGAACCTCGTTCAGAACCGTTATTGGGCGTGGAGCCTGGCAGTAGTGTTTCGTTTGTAGGCAGAGAAGAGTACTGGCACCAATCTGAAATCCGGGACTTTTGACGAAGAGGTGGTAAACCAAAATTCGGCACCCAGGATGGAAGATCTAGACTATCCAAGGTCACGTCGGATTCCGAATCGGTCAGGAAGTGATGAGAAACGACATTGTCTGGATTGTTTGAGGGGTGTGATTTAGAAGTATGATCACCGGTCATCTTATCAACTGTATCATGATCCTTGTTGTCCGCGAGTATAAGAAGATCCTCCTCATGCTTGATCACGAAGAGAGTTGCTTCGCGAAATACAGTTGAAGTGTCAAGGTCGTAGTCGACAGGGATACGTTCCTTTGCCGGTGCATCGCAGAGAGCTAAGATGGCGAAGACCTTATCTCTGGGATCTGTAGCATCCTTCCTTCTATGTTTTACCAGCATTTCACCTAACTTCCTTGATTGAATTCTCTTTGAGTTTTGGCCAACCTCAACGATATTGGGCCCATCTTGCCACAACCTGGCACTCATATGTCCAATCTCTGTACCCCCAAGGACATCAATGATAATCGCACTATGTTTCCACAGAAGTTCCTGTACTCTCTGCAAATCCCTCCACTCGATGCTCTGACTTCCAACATGGAACAGGACGTCTTGCGCGAACTGCAACTCCTGCAAAACCCAGATTCTCCTCCAATAGTCCCTCGCGAATAGCTTCATGACAGCTCGAGCGTCACGCTCGATTCGATTCGAGCTCCGCCACGGAACCCAGCTTTCAGACATGGTCTTCTCCACCCCACGCTTTAGCACCGAGCGAAAGAATTTGAATGCGTCCTCCGACCGCTCATACTCGTCTCCCAGCCATGTAATGACCCTCGTCGCCTTTTCATAGACCAACTTCATTTTGGAGACCTGGTGATTACGCTCATTCACATCAGACTGGTTGATACAGACGGCATCGGCCCAGATGAGCTTCTTTCTATCATGGTGAAAGAGCTCCTTCAGTGCAGACGCCAAGTTACTCGTGACCGCAACTTCGTGGCCGTCAATCATGATGGTGGTACTGATGTCTGCGTGCCCATAGCGGTCTGACCAGGTATAGCTGAGAGCTTCATAATGGCGTCTCTTACCAATCGCAAGACTGTCGTTGAAATCCAGAGATAGGTGGATGAGAGAGAAGTTCATCAATTCCCCGTGGATAGTTGGGGGCGAGCCGATCTCGAGAAGCCGAATTTCATGTTTTTCTGGGTCTAGCGCCTTGTATGGGTATGAATTATTGATGGTAACAGGATGGTTGGGAATCTGTCTTTGCAATTCCTTCATACGACGGCGTCGTAGATTATACGCCTCGGATTCTGCGAGGGTCATGAATCTCCCCATTTTGGCAGGCGGAAAGGCTAAAGACCATGAGATCTGGACAATATGTGGGCACGCTACATGTAGGAAGTTGGCTAGTGTCTGGAATCGATAATGATTGCGCGCAGTGACGTCTTGGTTGGCGTAGATGTTGATGGTTGGTGGCCATTGAGATGAGAGATCAGACGTGATAGAAGCGGGGAAGATTCCCATGTGCCGGTCATTTTATCCCGTACAGGGTTATCAGAAACCTGGTATCACAGCAACTGCAGTCCTATGTGCATCACTAACTTTTAGCAGGGGGCAGAGAAAGGGAACTAGCGATGCGAGAACAATCAAGACAGGATTTCTTATCCAGTAAATATGTGCCGTATTCCAATTATTAGATTCAATCAAACCACCTTTCCATCCAAAGCTATGCTGAACACCATATGCGACAAAATGCAATAAATCCATAAAACTACAGCAGAAAATGATCCGCTATGTTCGCTCAGCAAACAATGGTATCTCAGAAGCAAAAGTGATCAGATCGAGAGGAAAAAACATCTCGAACATGCACCAGACTCCTAAACACCTTTCCCCCATGTTACCCGCTCCCAGATGCGCGACAAGTTATCAGAGAGAGTTCCCCCTGTTCGTGAAATGCTCCAAGATAGCACCTTCTGGGGTATCTATCTCCATGTCTTGCCCATTTTCATTCGCCTTTTGGATCCCGCCGAAACTAAGCATACCGGCATGGCTTGTTGGCCGTTCTCTCTCCTTTCCTTTCTTGCGTCGTCTCCGTTCTTGAGCAGCGCCTTGTTCGCTACCACCTGTATCAACCGGGGAGTTTGCCTTAGTAGTATTTGGTCTGCTCAAACCCCTAAACTCCCGAATGACTTCCTGGAAGCCTTCCTCCAAGGTTTTCATCCTCGCAAGCATTAGGCGGCCCATCATGCCTTCAGTCTCGTCGTTTCCTGTTCGTTTTGCTGCTCCAGTCGCCATAGCCATTTGCGTTGCGAAGCTAGAAGGTACAGCACCAGCCAGGTTGTCACCCATACCAAGTTCCGACATACCCATATCCAAACTCGAACGTCGGTGACGCATGCGTGGCCGGTTGCCGCCAGTCATGGTTGAATCCAAATTCATCTTGCCAAAGTTAGGGACGGACTGGAAATTATTGCGTGATGGCATTATCGGGCGAGGCCTGCTAGCAGGGTTTGCCGCATTAAACGTTGATCGTTTTGGGGAGCGTTGGCCAGCTGCCATAGGTGTATGAGTGCCACTTCCTGGACGTCGCACGGTCGAAGGAGTCGGTCGCGATTTTGGTGGAGAAGATGATGAGGAATTGTGAGTAGCTAGAATGGTTTAGTAGATGGCATTTGAATAAGGGTGCTTGACTTACAGGCAAGTGGGTTGAACAGAATGGTATTGGTAGACATATTTCGGTCATGCATAGTTCGACGGGCAATACTCGTGGGTGGTGCAAGTGCATCCGGAAAACGATTCCGGGAAGATGCCAACGACGATGAAAGATTTGATGCACCAAAGCGGGCAGCAGTCGGAGTCCTGAAATAACCACCATTGTCCTTGTCCGAGTCGGCCGGATGACTGTGAGACAATCGGCTGCGTTTATCAAAAGTCATGCCTTCGTCATCATTCTCATCATTGGTAACGAGTTCATCGTCGCCATCGGCATCAGACTGTCCAGCCATCTCATCCGGTGGCATCTCCAAATCAGGTGATCGATCTCGATCATGAAATGCTCCGGAAGACATAAACTCAGCTGGATCACTAGCCACAGATCGTGTCCCAGATATCTCCCGACTCAACCCATGTCTTTTAAACATGCTTCCATTTCTTGCCCGCCTACCCATCTCAAGGCGCTCAACAATCGAACGATCTTGCTCAGGTGGCGAACTGGCGATGCCGTCATGAGTATTCATCCAGTTCTGAACGACATTCTGAGTCTGCCTGCGTTCGAAACTCTTACGCGTATTACGAAGAGTATCAGCCCTCGGCGCTAGTCTAAACACCTCATCTAGAGCCTTGTCTTTCTGGAAGCCAGCCACAGACTCTTGACGCATTCTTACCCCAGGACTGAACACGCTCGTGTCACGGAATGAGACCAGCCTCTTTCGACCTTGACCCGCGTTTTCCACCAGGTCTGTTGGCTCAAAGACGGACCGCGCAAGGAAGATCTTCTCATATGCAAAGATACTGAAGAGAAGCGGGAAATGGGTGACTTTGATGGCCGTGCGGTTGGCCTTGATAAATGATCGAAACGGTAATATGAATCTCAGCGGAGTCAAAATCCAAGCAAAGATATTGCTAGGCGCGACATAAGAGAACAGGGCATCGTTCTTGACCATCGAGATAGTGTTAACGGCGAAGACAAACTGGTGCTCTTCATTCGCATTTGAGACGATCGCCATGAATGAATTTGTAAGCACCGTAATCAAGATGGTCACTACCAAGAAGTGACAGATGAATAAAAAGAGCGCTAAAAGGGCCTTTCCTAGGAAGTTGTAGGTCTCCCAGGCTTCCCAGGCAGCCGGTGTGAAGCCCATCAAGATCTGGAAGATTTTATAGGCGACTCCAGCCGCATCGTATTCGTTCTTGCCGAACGACAATGTGAAGGCAACAAAGAAGCCACTGCATGCAATGAGAATGAGCACGAAAACCGCGACCAAGTCCATAGCCATAATGCGGAAGGCAATAAGTAGCTGGGAGAAATAGCGATAATGGTCCAGTACGCTGAAAAGTCGAGGGAAGAGGAGAATTGCATTCGTTGCCAGCACATCATAAGCCATACTGTTCCAGTCATGTCTACCAACATCCACTAAAAATATGCCATACAACCGCATGGAATAGAAGACGATCAACAGGAAGAGGATGCCGAGATCAAAAGCATTCCAAAAACTCATTATATAAAGCTGGAAGCCTTGTTCAGAGAAACCGACTAATTCATCGAGCATATATCCCGCACTCCAGAACCAAAAGACAATCTCGAGAGTGGTAATCTCAATGGAACGTTCTATGAGTACGGCTAGGAAAAGACCAAGGAGGATTGCGAATGACAAAGTGGAAAAGAATTGGCGATATCGAGGCACGCGCAGTCTCGATAGCTTGAAGAGGGATGCATCCCGGGGGTCATATAAAGTGACAGTACGTCTTGTCATTATGGGTGCAGCACTCAGGCTATGGGGACTGGGGGAGGGCCCTTTATCTGGTGAGAATTGGATGGCAGGAGTGCTAGCAGTGCCATAGCCTGGGTTCTGCCCGGGAACCAGAAGATGGCGAGAGCTTTGGTCCGGTTTCTTGTACATCTGCGGCTGTCGTAGGGTCGGTTGAGGTTGCGAACGGTGAAGATTATCAGCCGCAGAGTGAAAAACGATTGATCCCGCCCAGATCGCTTCTAGCTGTTGCACAACCAATGGATGGGCGATGAAATGTTTAGCAGAGGCTCGAATGGCGACCTCCAAGGTGGAAATCCGAGCAGCAGCAGCTCGGGGCCGACTTTTCTCCCATCCAGCCCGTGGAGTCATTGTTCCAGACTCTGGCGTCAGGCCTTGCAAAGGATAGAAGTCGTAGGATAAAGCGTCGATAAGCTCGCGCGTGTTGTATTCTTTCAACAACTTGATCGCCAAAAGCTCGCATACCAAGGCTCTTGTCCGGCTATTGCCTGCCATACCAGCATTGCGCTCCCCTTCTTTTGTAAATTGCAGGCAGTTGGCCATCAGCGCATAGAGAGTCGCACGCGAGAAGTGCGAGGACCGTATCTGTTGTTGCATAGGTTTGATGAGGAATTGAGAAACCTGTGGAGACCGGAGCTGATCCCAAGTCAAGGTGGTCTCAGTTCGTGGGAGAACAATTAATCGAATCGCATGGGTAAGGTTATATACTGGCAAGGCATCTGCGAAGATGATAGTTAGCTCGGTAGGACATTAAAGGGGAAAGGGAAAGCTGCAAAATACCAAGATGGGCAGCAGAAAAAATTGGAAGCAAGGGGGCATCCTCATCTCCATCCTCATCGTCATCATCACCTTCGCCGTCGTCGTCCTCCTCTTCCTCCTCATCGTCGTCATGGTGGTCCTCTAGATCTTCGTCCTCGTCCGTATTCTCGTCGTCATTCTCAGTCTCGGTGAAGTCTGCGGTGGCATGGCGAATAAACTGCCTACTCCGTTCGGCGACGGGAGAGGAGGGGTCGAGCAACGAAGAATATGGCGAATGCTGCTCTACACGTCGACGTCCTTTCTTGGGCCGCAGCAACGACGACAGCATATTTTGTAAACTATGAACAAGGCTGCCGAAGCAATTGAGCGCGAATCGAAAGTAAATATGGTTGTACAATGGTATGGGCCCGTGGTCGAAGTTGAGAAGAGAAGATAGAATTAGAAGCGAAGTGGAAAAGCAAAGGACCAGAAATTAGAATTAGATTGTTATGGGCGGGTTTGTGATGCGATTGAAAAATGCCCGGGTAGAGTCGTGGAGGGAGGCAAGGTAAACACCCACACGGCTACGGCGCTATGGTCTGGCTCCTCGTGGGGGTGCGGGAGTAGTGAGATTGGTTGGGCTCACCGCTCTGGGGAAAGGGAGGGAGAGGGAGGTGAGAGGGGAGAGGGAAGAAAGCAGAGGAGCGGAGGAGCAGAGAAAGGAGACGAGAAAAGACAAAAGCGAATGCACAAAAAAGTTAGCCCCAAAAAGTATTAATGCAATTGTAAATGCAGATGGGAAATGCAAATGCAGACTCGGACTCAGACTCAGACTCAAACTCAGACTCAGACTCAGACTCAGACCCCGACCCCGACTCAGACATGCCTACCTACTTGATTGCTTGCTTGGTCGCTTGCTTCGTCCTCATCTCGCCCTCTTATCTCGCGCAGACATGCAGCGTGGAGCGAACATGGACATGGGCCGGGGCGGGGACAGGGCTCTATTTTCCCTCTGTGGATGATTCGACAAAGCACATGACGCAAAAAGATGCACAACACAATTCCATCATGACGGTAGGGACAATCCAAACCCCCCCAAAGCAGGCCGGAAGCCGATGTGATATGACATGCTGGCCTGTGATAGAGAGACAGGCGGTGGGATGCAACCACTAGGAAGAGGCAAGTGTGGTAGTAAAATCTGCATTCCAATGCAATGCAGCAGCTTGTTAGTCGCACTGACACGAGCCAATCATATCACCGCTGCGGCTGCACTCCAGATCGTGATGGTGATCGTGGATGAATGGTTGGTCGCTTGGTTGCTTGGGGGGGCCTTTGCCTGGAGGTGCACGGTATAAGGGGTGGTTAGATGAGATGAGATGAGATGTGATATGATGTGAGAAGAGTTAATGGTAAGATGTTGCAACGGCTGATAGATAGTCATGACCGTAGGCCTTGTGGATCATGGTCGGCTTAGGTTGATGGTAATGTCCATGGACCCAGTGTCCTGAAACGGTCTAGAGGGTTGTATCTATGTGCAACATTGATTCACCAAGTATGCTGGCGATAGATAAACCCCCTCCAAAACATGCGTCTCAGTCTTCTCAGTGTCCTCCGTCTCCTCACAGGAAGCGACTCCGTAGTACGTTGTACGATATCGTACTGAGCCGCTGCAGTAGTAGAACTTGGCAAGCGAGCTCCAATCATGGGAATCATCCCATCTTTCTCTCGACCTTCCTACCGCCTTTTCGCCTCTCCTTTCCCCACAAGGCTGAAAATGAAAAAAAAAAAAAGCTGCAGCATCAAAGCACGTAAGACGCAAGGCTGACAACTTTGTCTCATTCGATGACGAAGACGGGGCTGGCGCCGGCCAATTCTTGTTCCTGCGCCGTCGCGTCTCGTTTAGGATTCAAAAAAAGTTTAGAGCCGTCAAATCTTTTTGTTGCTTAATCCTGCAAATCATTGAGTTTGCTAGCATACCTCACCTCATATTTCTCTCTTTTGTTTCTCGCTCTCAGCCTCAAGATAACAAGCTGGCGAGCTAGAGTATATCCTCACTTGTCCCTCATTCTGCCTTGCAGACTGTTGACGGGCAATCGTGTAACGGCTGCTACTTACGTGCTTGGACTCGATCTTCGTCAATTCCCCTCCACGAAGACGCACGCCTGAGAAACGGCACCATGTCTGCCATTCCTCATCCACCCGTGTCGGCTCAGATCCTTAACTCGACTGACGATGATTCTCTCATCAGTCTCGAGTTGCAAGATGGCTCCGTCTACCAGGGCTACAGCTTCGGTGCTAAGAAGAGCGTGGCCGGAGAATTGGTCTTCCAGACCGGCATGGTGGGGTACCCAGAGTCTGTAACTGACCCTTCGTACCGCGGCCAGATTCTGGTCATCACATTCCCTCTGGTCGGAAACTATGGTGTGCCCTCGCGGGAAACCATGGACGACCTCCTGAAGGAGCTGCCGGCACACTTCGAGTCCTCCCAAATACACATCGCCGGTCTCATCACCGCCTCATACGCCGGCGAAGACTTTTCTCACTTTCTTGCCACATCGTCATTAGGCACCTGGCTGAAGGAGCAAGGTGTTCCCGCCATCTATGGCGTCGACACGCGAGCTCTGACCAAGAAGATCCGAAGTGAAGGTAGTATGCTAGGTAGAATGTTGCTGCAGAAGGATGCTCCAGCCAATGGCCACGCCAATGGTGTCACAAATGGCAACACTGCCTTGACATCATCCAAGGATTGGAGATCCGCTTTTGAGATGGTCGATTGGGTTGATCCCAATGCGACGAACCTTGTAGCAGATGGTGAGTCTTCGCTTGTTCTCAACCCAGGATTGTGGGTTGACTTAGTCTCGTAGTTTCGATCCGGGAACCTAAGCTGTACAAGCCCAATCCCTCGAATGCCCTCAAGCACCCATCTGGTAGACCTATACGTGTATTGTGCTTGGACGTTGGATTGAAATATAATCAATTGAGATGTTTGGTGAGGCGTGGTGTTGAGGTTTTGGTCTGTCCCTGGGACTATGACTTCCCAGCGCTTGCCGGCAAGGACTACGATGGTCTCTTCATCTCCAACGGCCCTGGTGATCCTGCAATGATGTCCAAGACAGTCCAGCACATCAAATCCGCTCTGGAGGAGAACCGAACCCCAATTTTCGGTATCTGCTTGGGACATCAACTCTTGGCCCGCGCTGCTGGTGCCACGACAAAGAAGATGAAGTTTGGTAATCGTGGACACAACATCCCATGTACCAACATGCTCACTGGAAAATGCCATATCACCTCGCAAAACCACGGTTTCGAGGTTGACACCGAGAGTCTTCCAGCCAACTGGATGGAGCTTTTCGTTAACGCTAACGACGGCACCAATGAGGGTATCCGACACATTAGCCGACCATACTTCAGTGTTCAATTCCATCCTGAGAGCACCCCCGGACCTCGTGATACCGAATACTTGTTCGATGTCTTCATAAACACCATTGTCAAGACATTAGACGACAAGAAGCTGCTCGAGGCTCCGGTCGAGTTCCCTGGAGGCGATGCTGCGGAGAACGAGAGGCTCCACCCTAAGGTCGACGTCAAGAAGGTCCTTGTTCTCGGCAGTGGTGGTCTCAGTATCGGACAAGCTGGAGAGTTCGATTACTCCGGAAGTCAAGCTATCAAGGCTTTGAAGGAAGAGGGTATCTACACCGTTCTCATCAACCCAAATATTGCGACAATTCAAACTAGCAAAGGCTTGGCCGACAAGGTCTACTTCTTGCCTGTCACTGCCGATTTCGTGCGAAAGGTTATTGTCCACGAGAAGCCCGATGCCATCTACGTAACCTTTGGAGGTCAGACAGCCCTACAGGTTGGTATTCAACTCAAGGATGAGTTTGAAGAGCTCGGAGTTAAGGTTCTGGGAACTCCAATTGATACCATTATTACCACCGAAGATAGAGAACTTTTTGCCCGTAGCATGGACTCCATTGGAGAAAAGTGCGCAAAGTCGGCTTCCGCAAACAACGTTGAAGAAGCCGTCAGAGTTGTCAAGGACATCGGATTCCCTGTCATTGTCCGAGCTGCATACGCTCTAGGTGGATTGGGCAGTGGATTCGCCGACAATGAGGCAGAGCTTGTCGCTCTTTGCAACAAAGCTTTTGCTGCCAGTCCTCAGGTTTTGATCGAGCGAAGTATGAAAGGATGGAAGGAGATCGAGTACGAAGTCGTCAGAGATTGCCGTGACAATTGTATCACGGTTTGCAACATGGAGAACTTTGACCCCCTTGGAATTCACACCGGAGACTCCATTGTTGTAGCGCCATCCCAAACTCTTTCCGACGAGGACTACAATATGCTTCGTACCACAGCCGTCAACGTCATTCGTCACCTTGGTGTCGTTGGAGAGTGTAACATCCAATATGCTCTTAACCCTGACTCAAGAGAGTACTGTATCATTGAAGTCAACGCAAGACTGTCCAGATCCTCCGCCTTGGCATCAAAGGCCACTGGATATCCATTGGCATTTGTGGCTGCCAAGCTTGGTCTTGGTATCCCATTGAACAAGATCTCCAACTCTGTTACCAAGGTCACTTGCGCATGCTTCGAGCCATCCCTCGATTACGTCGTTGTCAAGATGCCCCGTTGGGACTTGAAGAAGTTTACTCGTGTCTCTACTCAACTTGGCTCCTCTATGAAGAGTGTCGGTGAAGTCATGAGCATTGGTCGCACTTTTGAAGAGGCGATCCAGAAAGCTATTCGAGCCATCGACTTCCACAATCTTGGTTTCAACGAGACCAAGGCGCTCATGTCAATTGATGATGAGCTTCAGACTCCCTCTGATCAGCGCCTCTTTGCCATTGCCAACGCTATGCACAATGGATACTCTGCCAACAAGATCTGGGAGATGACCAAGATTGACAAGTGGTTTTTGAACAAGCTGAAGGGTCTTAGTGACTTCGGCAAGATGATGACTAAGTTCGATACTAGCAGCATCCCATTGAACCTCCTCCGACAAGCCAAGCAGCTTGGATTCTGCGATTTGCAGCTAGCTCAATTCTGGGGCTCCAATGCTGGTGCTGTTCGCAAGCTAAGAGTTGAGGCTGGCATTGTTCCAGTTGTCAAACAGATTGATACCGTCGCCGCTGAGTTCCCAGCCTTCACGAATTATCTTTACCTGACCTACAACGGATCAGAGAGCGATATTTCTTTTGACGATAAGGGAGTCATGGTTCTTGGCTCCGGTGTCTATCGTATTGGTTCCTCCGTCGAATTCGATTGGTGTTCCGTCCGAGCAATCCGAACTTTGCGTGAGTCTGGATTCAAGACTGTCATGGTCAATTACAACCCCGAAACCGTCAGTACCGATTATGATGAGGCCGACCGACTCTACTTCGAGAACATCAATTTGGAGACCATCCTGGACATCTACCAACTTGAGTCATCTAGTGGTGTCTTAATTGCCATGGGTGGACAGACTCCCAACAACATTGCTCTGCAATTGCACCAAGCTCAAGGAGTCAACATCAAGGTTCTCGGAACCTCTCCTGAAATGATTGATACCGCAGAGAACCGATACAAATTTTCTCGTATGCTTGACGGTATTGGTGTTGATCAGCCAACCTGGAAGGAGTTGACGAGCTTTGAGGAAGCCAAGGAGTTCTGTAACAAGGTTTCCTACCCTGTGCTTGTCCGTCCCTCATATGTGTTGTCGGGTGCAGCAATGAACACCGTCTATTCGCAAGCCGATCTTGAGTCATATTTGCAACAGGCCGCGGAGGTGTCCAGAGAACATCCAGTCGTTATCACAAAATACATTGAGAACGCAAAGGAGATTGAGATGGACGCTGTCGCTAAAGGCGGAAAGATGGTTGGCCATTTCATCTCAGAGCACGTCGAGAATGCAGGTGTGCACTCGGGTGATGCTACCCTGATCTTGCCTCCACAAGATCTCGAGCCCACCACTATTAAGCGTATCGAAGAAGCTACCCGAAAGATCGGTGAAGCGTTGAACATCACTGGACCCTACAACATTCAATTCATTGCTAAGGACAATGATATCAAGGTGATTGAGTGTAACGTTCGAGCTTCTCGTTCATTCCCATTTGTCTCCAAGGTCATGGGTGTGGATTTGATTGAGATGGCTACCAAGGCTATCATGGGTGTTCCTTTCATGGAGTATCCTCCTACGCAGCTTCCAGAGAACTGTGTCGGTGTCAAGGTCCCCCAGTTCAGTTTCTCCCGTCTATCTGGTGCTGATCCAGTTCTTGGTGTTGAGATGGCATCCACTGGTGAGGTTGCTTGTTTCGGTGTCGACAAGTACGAGGCATACATCAAAGCACTCATTGCCACTGGCTTCAAGCTTCCCAACCGCAATATCCTCTTGTCCATCGGTTCCTACAAGGACAAGAAAGAAATGCTTCCCTCAGTCATGAAGCTCCAGCAACTCGGCTACAAGCTGTTTGCCACTGCAGGAACTGCTGATTTCCTTCAGGAACATGACGTTCCTGTTCAATACCTCGAAATCCTGGGCAAGGATGAAGATGATGAGCAGAAATCAGAGTTCTCCCTTACACAGCATTTGGCCAACAACATGATCGATTTGTACATCAACTTGCCATCGAGCAATCGCTACAGACGACCGGCCAACTACATGAGTAAGGGTTACCAAACTAGACGTATGGCTGTTGATTACCAAACGCCGCTGGTGACCAACGTCAAGAACGCAAAGATCCTTATTGAGGCCATCGCCAGGCACTTCGATATGGAAGTCAGCTCTATCGATGCTCATACCAGCCACCGCACCGTTGTCCTCCCAGGCCTGATCAATGTTGCTGCATTCGTCCCTGGTATTGCTACTCCTGGTAGCCACGACCTCCAAACTGTTACCAAGGCATCTGTCGCCGCCGGTTTTACCATGATCCGAATTATGCCTCTTGGTCTTGAAGGGTCTGTCACTGACGCTCGAGCTCTGAAGGCTGCTCAGCTGAACAGCAAGCGAGGTGCAAGCTGTGACTACAACTTCTCTGTTGCTGCCACCTATTCCAATGCCGACCAGATCAGTCTTGTCACTGGCGAAGTGGGATCTCTTTTCATTCCTTTCAACCATCTTTCCGACAACATCAAGAAGGTTGCCACTGTCACTGCCCATTTTGAGGCCTGGCCAGACTTCAAGCCTATTGTCACCGATGCCAAGATGACTGATCTTGCTTCGATTCTGTTGTTGGCTAGTCTCCACAACCGAAAGATCCATGTCACCAGCGTCACTACCAAGGATGATATCAAACTCATTGCACTCTCCAAGGCTAAAGGCTTGAAGGTTACCTGTGATGTGTCTGTGTATGCCTTGTTCCTCTCCCAGGAGGATTTCCCTCAGGCCACCTTCCTCCCAACGATCAAGGACCAGAAGGCTCTCTGGGAGCACATGAGCGACATTGATGTCTTCTCTGTTGGCAGTCTGCCATATCAACTCGCCCAAGCTGCTGGTCAAACACCCGATGCTGCAGTTGGTATTGCCGATACTCTCCCACTTCTGTTCTCTGCTGTTGCAGATGGCCGACTCACTGTTGATGATGTCAAGCTCCGCCTTCACGACAATCCCAAGGAGATCTTTGAGCTTCATGACCAGGTTAGCGCATCTGTCGAAGTGGTGGCCGATAGACCTTACACCAGAGCTATCACTCCTGTTTGGTCGCCATTCCAAGGCAAGACTATGCGGGGCGCTGTCCAGCGTGTCATTTTCCAGGACAAGACCGCTTGTTTGGATGGCGAGCTGGCTACTGAGGTTATTGATGGCAAGGATATGTCCTCTCATCTTCTCATTCCAGCATCTCCAGTGGTCAAAGGACTTCAAGGTTCCCCAGCACCAACCACTCAAGGAAACGCTATTACAGCTCGCCGCCAATCAATGCTCAATGCTCCAGCAATGCGACCAGCAAACAGATCCAGATTCCTGGATGGAGCCTCAGCAGCTCCTCAGTCGCCACCAACATATAGTGGCTCCGCCATTGCTGAGGATTTTGGACCATCCCTCCGTTCTCAACCTACCATCACACCGTCTCTGCAAAGCTTGTTGGGTTCGTCACCGTTCAAGAACCAGCATGTCCTCTCTGTCAACCAGTTCACTCGTCAAGATCTACATCTGCTCTTCACGGTTGCACAGGAGATGCGCCTTGGTGTCCAACGTGAAGGTGTTCTCTCAATCCTGAAGGGCCGTCTTCTCTGCACAATGTTCTACGAGCCATCGACAAGAACTTCAGCCTCTTTCGATGCTGCTATGCAACGCCTTGGTGGTCGTACTGTTGCCATCGCTACCTCTCACTCCAGTACCGTCAAGGGTGAGAGTCTTGCTGACAGCATCCGTACCCTCGGATGCTATGGTGATGCTATTGTCCTCCGCCACCCTGAGGAAAGCAGCGCAGCAACTGCAGCCAAGTTCTCTCCAGTTCCAATCATCAACGGTGGAAATGGCAGCAAGGAGCATCCAACCCAGGCATTCTTGGATCTCTTCACCATCCGTGAAGAATTGGGCACCGTTGGAGGTCTCACCATCACTTTCACTGGTGATCTGAAGTATGGCCGTACTGTGCACTCGCTTGTTAAGCTTCTCCAACACTACGATGTCCAGATCCAGCTCGTGAGTCCAAAGGCTCTCGCTCTTCCAGCTGAGATCCGCGACCTCATCAAGTCCAAGCCCGGTCAACTCTTGGTTGAGTCCACCGAACTTACTCCCGAGATCATTGCTCGCAGTGACGTGCTCTACTGCACCCGTGTTCAAAAGGAGCGATTCGCTGATTTGGCAGAATATGAGAACTTGAAGGACAGCTTCGTCATCAACAACCGAACTCTCCGCAATGCGAAGAGCCACATGGTTGTCATGCATCCATTGCCAAGAAACAATGAGATCGGTGAAGAGGTCGACTTCGACCAGAGAGCTGCATACTTCAGACAGGTACGTTTTCTCTTCCATATTTATTTTCCTGAAGCATACTAATTGGCAATCTACAGATGAGATACGGCTTGTACTGCCGCATGGCATTGCTCGCGTTGGTCTTGGCGCCATAATTGTAGAAATTTGATGACCATTTCTAGGCTTGGCGGCGTTGTTTTTTTTTCACTTTTAAAATAAATTTGCAGGAGGAAAAGTTTGGATTTTGTGCACCATTTAAAGATATGTTTATATAACGGGCATTTATTATCTTTAGAGGATTCTGGTCGTCTCGGTATTGATTGCTTTGTAATTGGAGTTAGGCATAGAGTTGACGTCGTGTGTTCAATACCCCTCATACCTACGTGTATGTAATTTATGTTATTTCATCTTCCGTCGTGTGTCACGTGTTTTATTGTTTTTCGTCGTCCCCGTGCAATCGTGTATGTAAGCGACGGGTTAACCTCGTAACTTAGCTAACGGGAACTAAAAAGAACGGATCTAAAGCGATCAAACGCCTCCTCCCACCACGAAACCATGTCAAAGAATGGTCAAACTTCTGAGAATTGAATTGAATTGGATTGGATTCGTAAGATTTAACGGTCCTCGATGGATAATAGGTAGTCTTGGTCACGGATAGGCATAGTGAGGAGTGCTTCTCACCCGTACGTGAATAGTCCACGGGCTGGACAACTACTAGTTGGCTGGCTGGACATCCATGAGGCTCGCTCCTAAAAGCCCTTTGCTATGCCTTTTAACTGAATTGGCTCCGTATCCATATGACTACCACGCTCAAAGCGGTTCGTCAAGTGGAGAGATATTCCAGCAATGCCTGGACCAGAAAGTATTATATGCCCTAGTCCCTGGAATGTGCTTACGGAGGTCTGTATTGCGCTAGCGGTACTACTTATAGTCATTCATTCGGCCTTGTGCATGCCTAAGGTGCTTGGGTTTCGACCCAAGACGTTTCTTTCTTTCCTTTTTCCTGGATTGAATGTGCCACATTTTCGTTCCTGATTCGGGAATGCTCGTGTTGACTGTTTCGCCTTTGGATGTCAGTTGGATTAGCAGGTTTGTTTTACGGGATTCTCGCATAAGGACAAGAAGTCCGATTACTGCAAGCATGGATATTTTGGCAGTGCTTTCTCAATTCTTTTATGTAGAAACTCTGCTTTTAAAGTGATACGGCGTCGATTTATCATACCTCTTTTAAACTCCTCTCTGCATTTCCGTTTCATGCACCACCCTATACAACAATGTATAGTGAAGATATTTTGACTTCTTCACACATGGTTCAGTTCTATGAT
The DNA here is from genome assembly GCA_026120035.1 of Coleophoma eucalyptorum. Lineage (NCBI taxonomy): Eukaryota > Fungi > Ascomycota > Leotiomycetes > Helotiales > Dermateaceae > Coleophoma > Coleophoma eucalyptorum. Next base: position 113,594 of record JALRME010000015.1, read on the forward strand.
TCTCTCTTATGACCAGGAAATGCTGTAAATTGTTAGCAGATGTAGCATAGTCCGGTAGCGCAATTGGGCAAGAAACGCTTACTATAACATGATTCCTGCTCCAGCAGCCATGGCCGCGAATTGCATAGCTGTCTTTCTCAACTCAACTCCACGGTCTTTGCCGGTTTCCAATAGCTCTGGGATGACAGCCACAGTACCAACATATAAAAAGGTTCCGGCAGTAAATGGTAACAGCATGTCGCCCCATGACAAGCTGGTGCCCATCAATCCCTCGGTACGTCCCAATAAGCCGTCGCTACTGTTTCCACCATATTCTTGAACTGCAATACCGATAAGAGTACCCAAAAGAGCACCAAGAGCGGTAACGAATTGCGCACCCATTGCTTGTCGCTTAGAGAATCCAGATTGGATAAGAAGGGCAAAGTCACCGACTTCATGCGGGATTTCGTGGAAGAATACAGCAACAGTGGTGGTAGCTCCAATGGTTGGAGACGCGTAGAAAGAAGAGGACATTGCGAGACCATCGGTAATATTGTGAGTAAAATCGGCACTGTTCTGTCAGCGGCAACTCGACTTTTAGAGAAGAATAAAGAACTCACATCAGATTAAGATAACCAGCAAGCTTTACACTGGCATTGATCTCTTTGTCCTCTTCAACAACAGCTTGTACAGCCTTTCCATCCTCCTTCTTGCGCGAAGTGGCAGTGTTGGCTGAAGTATAAACTCCGGATGCAACAGCTGTTGGACTCTCGAGCTTGACAGCTTCTGCCTCATGAGAATGGCCGTGAGAGTGGTCATGGCCCTCACCACCGGTAGCGATACGCAATCCCTTATCCATAGCAACAAAAGTAACGAAGCCAACCATAATGGCGACGCCAAGCAAGAGGTTCCGGTTTGGCTCCACCATCACAAAGCGGACATGTTCCGGAGAGTCCTCGCCAAGAAAGATCTCAGGGAGGAGATGGAACAAAGTGTCACCCAACAATCCACCAACCGCAAATGCAACCATCACAGACAGTGAGGAAGGATCAATGTTCGGCGGACATAAGGCGAGGAGGAAATTAGGCGGGCCCGAGATGTACAGGGTTGCCAAAATGGCATTGACAGCTGGCGAGCCAGGAAACAAGACGGCGAAAACTCGAGAAGTGAGGGAGGAAGTCTGTGGACTCGTTGCAAGCTTGTGGGCGTTGAGGTCTTGCACGAGAGGGCATTCCTGGAGCTGTCAGATAAATACGAGCTCATGCTTTTTGGTGGGGTTACCTGGAGCTGCGATTCAATCTCGGGAATGCTCATAGCAGCTATCGAAGCTGCATGCTTCTCGGCATATACATATGCCACTGCACAGAGCAGCAGCACAGCCACGCGGCGGGGGTGGAAGATGGGCATCATGAAGAGAGGTTGTTGTTTTGTGGTAAATGTCACTGAGAGAAGCGAAGGGGAAGTCAATGTCGGAGCTCTTGCTGCGAGTTCACCGATCGCGGATTCCTGACATAAGCTTGGTACTAGTGACGGCAGGGGTACACCGTAAACTCACAACCCTTCTTACCTAATATCTATCACCAATACAGCATCGAGAGGTAATTCTTGGAAGAGGATTTATTGTGGGCATTCAGACTTGATCGGCCACTTAATTAAATCGTCGTCCTCTCGCTTTGCTCTTGGATGTATAGGAACAAACACTTAAGCTCCGTGCCCCGCCGCCAAGCAGCCACCCCAGAGGGATTGAAACATGACATCAGTCTCCATATCGGCTGTGGTTCCGAAGATCCTCGAAACGAGGGACCGGATTGCTTGACGTGATTAAGAATGTTAATGAGTAGATGGCTAAAGATATCTGTACTTCTTTACTGTGGTATTTTTGATTCCTAGGGACAATCCTCAAATGTGGGATTTGCGGCTGCCCCACTTGGATACTTATCAGTCTTCGTTGTACCCTGAGTTTTACTTTACAGTATGATTCTAACTTGACTTACAACAAAAGTCAGATTACAATTATCTGAATATGCTGTCGTAGGTAAGCTTATTAGTTCAGCGTGCTGACCCCCCAGGAATCCTTAACTTTCGAGTTCCTCTTCATGTGATCATTTAAATAACTTAGTAAGAGAATCTCTAACCTTGACTCATCCAGAAGAATTTGCATTGAGTATTGAAAGCAAAGGTCTCTCGTATCATACTAAATCAAAACCTATTTTGATCTAAGTGGTTTGGAAAAAAAAAGAAAGAAAGAAAGAAAACATATAGCTACGTATAGTACAGATCATGCGATTTCCAGGACCACCAGATGGATTCCACCGAATCCAGACTCCAACTGTCACTTACCTTAGCTATTCGGGATCCAGCAGAACATCCGAGGCGAACATCAAGCGACAGTATCTCCTGACAAACCTCGAAGTCTCAGTTCGCTGTGCAGCAAAAGGCAGCCACAACACACCCGCCATTACCCGTATCAGGATCCTGGAGTACCATTCCCCAAACCGTTCTCCAAAGTGAGCCGTACAGCCGCATGATTGAGGGCGTGGGGTGATGCGGTATGCAGGCTAGGCTCGAAGTCGCTAGCGCCATGTCCCGCAAGCGATATGGAAGTTCAGCAAGTCGTCAACAGGAAATAGATAGAAACGGATAGCTTAGGTACGTCTCGCATCCCGCATTTATACCAACCGACATCCCCAACAACAGACACCAACCCCGCAGTGGAAGTTGGACTTGAGAGAAAAAGGGCACAAATCCCCTCCTAGGACTCCCCATCTCCCTTTTTCTCCCGGGCACAATGCTCAAGATCAGTCGAAACGCTGCGCTACACCGCGTGTACGGAAGTCCGCAACAGAAAAGCGGCGGGAGTAGCAGCAGCAGCAGCAGCAGCAGCAGCAACAACAACAGCAGCAACACCACACCACCAACCAACGACACAAGCATGGCCCAAAGCATGGACTCCCTCTCGCTCAACAACAATAGCAGCAGTGTCCAAACACCCGCCAACAGCACAGCACACATCTTCCCCTTCCTCGCGCTCCCCGCCGAGATCCGCAACAAGATCTACGGGTATGCGTGGGTAGGCGCACGTGACAAAGACAGCAGCTACAACCTGCCCGACGTAATCGTGACGTCGCAGGGGCTGCGATGGACGAATATCCCCTTGGGGTTTGCGCTGTTCCAGGCGAGCAAGCAGGTGCGCGGCGAGAGCATGGCGGCGGTCAGCAGCGAGTGTTTCGCCGAGGTGAAGCTATTCCCGGATCCGTATGAGATGATAGCACAAGCCGCGCGCCCACGGCTCATCACGCATCTGCGGTCGGCATTCTTCCGCTCGCTAAGCTGCGAGGCCCGGTGCCTGAGCTTGGATATCAGCAGCCAGCGCTGGAAGCACTGGGCGTGTGATGCGCTGGTGAGTGCGGTGGTGCACGAGCTGGAGGGGACTCTGGGGAAGCTGGAGGAGGTCACTGTCAAGCTGGATGCGAGCAATTGCGACCCGCTCGAGATGGCGGGCGTGAAGGATGTTTTCCGGCTGGCGAGGATGAAGGGGGTGGTGTTGACGTTTGAGATGTTCTACCGTCCGCAGGAGTTGTATGAGTCGAAGAGCACGTGGGAGAAGATGATCTGGTATGGGGCAGAGGCTTGTGGAGTTCCGGATGCTGAGGTTCGTTTCTTTTATTTGCTTCCTTATATGTGGTACGATACAAAAAACTAACAGTGACCAGATCTGGATCGAATGGACTAGGATGCTTGACGACCATCACCTGGAGCATGGCTGTGTGTGCGGCAACTGTTACAGATTAAGTTAAATGTGGAAGTTCATTTGCTTTCTCGTTCTGCTTCTTTCTCACTCCATCAACTATGCTGAAGTCACCGCTCGAAATTCAAGACATTTACAATCAAGAATAAGCTGGATGATAGGTATGTCCCCATTGCGTCTACTCGATGATTCATATGCGTATACCTTATATCAAGTATCTATGCTAATACTACATGCAGGTCCACCCATAACTAGAGAAATCATCAGGGAACGAAACAAGTTATTCAAGTTGTTCTGTTGAAGTCACTTAAATGCACAATCCCATTCTCGTTTAGTCGGTGGTAGTAAGCAGGAGATAATATCCCGGACGCTCCTCGCTTCGGAACAAGGGTTTCTTAAAAAAGGCGAGTTTATTAACTTATGGCTTACTTATTTATCATTGACTCATTCCAACATCTTCTCGTGCATATAAACCCTACGTCCGCACATACTATATACCATCTCGCTTGCCTGCCCCAGAGTCCATAGCTGAACCAAGCTAGCCATTCAAGATAAGTCTCCCAAATTCCCCGGCTGGGGCACTACTGCGCAACACGCCACCAAATCCCTCGCTTTCTCTTTCCTTCACCCATCTTCTAAGCCTTGATCTCAGCTCCCGCACTTCTCACTCTCGTGACATCAGCTGCGGTCTTTTCCTTCTCACTGCTAACCACACCAGAAGAGCCCAAGCTCTCCACGTCCACGACATTGCCCTCGGCACCCTTCTTTGGCTTCATCATAGGCCAATGACCGTTAACCTCCTTGTAGCGCATGGCAAAGAATCCAAGCATGATGCAGATCCAGTACAAGTTATACGAAATCACGGAGCCATAGGTGGCGCTGTTTTGCCAGCCGAGAATCGCATTGAAGATACCCCAGCCACCACCACCGTTGAGTTCTGGGTTACCGAACTGCAGCGGGGGTTAGTTCTCTGTTTGGGGACGAGACGAGAGAAGAAGAAAAAACTCACGTTGACGTGCCACACGCTCTGGTCGATGTCGTACGAACCTGGACCGGATCCAACTTCAGAGGTATCGCTACCAACAGCCTTGGCCCAGGCGGCGTTTTGGAAGTACCACACACCACGGGAGAAGAGACCGGCAGCGACGAGGTACAAGAGACAGGTGGAGATGACAAGGAAGTATTGGAGCTTGGCAGAAGCACCTCCCCTAGTTCAGGTTAGTATAAACATCAACGGATACGGAGTTGTGCAAAGGAAGAAACGTACTTGTACAACAAATAGCCGACGAATCCACCAGCGATCAAACCAACCACGACCGGGATCGGCACACTGCTCGCGGGGGAGCTGAAGGTAACACCCGCAATAAAGACAATAGCCTCGAGACCTTCTCGCAGCACAGTGACGAAGGGCAGGACAAACATGACATATTTCTCTGCCCAGCGCTTCCAGCGCGCCTTGGCGCCCTCACCCTCGAGGTCGGCCTTCTTAGTAACCATAGCCTTTTCGAGCTTGGCGGCCCACTTCTCCTTCATCTTGCTCACGCGCAACAAGGCGGCGCCGAGGACAGCAATGACGATGGAAGCGAAGATGGCGAAGGAGCCCTCCCAGTAGTCCTCCGTGCCGGAGTAGTCGTCGACGCCGATGGTGTAGAAGGCACCGATCATGCCGGCGCCGATGACGAGACAGATGAAGAGACCGAGACCCACGCCGTACCAGACCTGGAGGCAGAGCCGGCGGTAGACTTTGGGATCAGTGACCTGCGCGCTAAGGTCGGGGGTACCGTCGGCATTTTGGCCGGGCGCGGTGTTGAGGGTTTGCTTGAGGAAAGCAAAGAGCACGGAGACAATGACGACGACCTCGAGAGATTCTCGGAAGACGACGAAAAAGACTGGAGAGAAGAGGGGTTAGTATGGGGGGTAGAGAGGGGGAATGGACGGGAAAGGGTAAGGGCAAGTTAAAGCAATAAATATATATGGGTGGTAGGGTTGGTGGGGGTTAGAATAAGAATTGCCGACGATGCACCAGGGAATGCGCAAAGGAGAGTGAGACATACCCGGCACAGCAAACAGATCGACCGTCATGATGGAGGGGAAAGTCGCCGTAGACGCGACCTTGAGGAGACAGGAATGAAGAATGAAGCTTCAGTCCAAGCAGCGCAAAGGGACGAGGGAAGCAGAAGGCAGACGAAGACCAGAGTGGACGCGGGACTTGTTATATAGAAGCAGCGCACTACCATCAGACGCCATGCACCATGCACCCTGCACCCTTCTCGCATCCACACCCACCGCAGCATGGAGGGAAGGGAGAGAGAAAAACTGGCGCGGTAGAGCAGGAGCAAAAGCAAAATCGGACCACCCAGCTCAGCAGTGCCAGTGGAAACTAACCCAAGCCAACCTCGAAACGACAGCAAATGAAAAGCGCCATCTCTAGAATCAGATTAGATCCGCGAGTCCAGTGCCATCTGATTAGACAACCCAACCGACCTCCCCCCCCAGCCGACCTTCGGCCGCCCCACCCGAGCAAATCCATCGCCGGGTCTAGTTGGCCACGGAGAGGGAGCGCACCCTGAAAAAGAAGGGAAACGACAGGCCATTCCCACCACCACAGCCAAGACCAGCGTTCGTGATTCGCCAAGTCAGTGGACAAAGCTTGTGCAAAGCTTGTTGGAGCAGCACGGCAGCCAATGGCCACCCGTCGCTTCTCCCCACCCCAGCCCACTCCCGCTCCACTCCCTTCACGCTCTTGGCCGCTTCAGGAGCGGTCTGGCTTGTATTTTGCAATCTACCGTACACATCGGCACCCTACCTGCCCTACAGCCCAGGCCAGTCCCGTGCAGTCCTGTGCAGTCCTCTGCAGTTAATATCCCGTGCAGTTCTCCACAATACCTTATTTCCCCAATCACCAGGGCCCGGTGACATGCTGCAATCTGATAACCCACCGCCCTTCCATTGGGACGCGGCCTCACCTTCCATTTGCAAGGCTCCGGCGCTGACAGCCTCAACCCCTTCGACTAAGCAGCAGCACAACTCCCTGGTGCCAAACCAAGTCACCTCCACCGAACTCGCAACTGCACCAAGACTACAATCATGAGCCCGACGGCTTCCCCCCCCCCCCCTTCCCAGCTGGTTTCCGGTCCCGTTCCGTTTTATTCCATTCCTGGCTGCCTGCGGTGTTTCGTACCGTTACATCTATCCACCTATTCGATTATCCAAGTGTGGTGTGGTCCTGTCTCTGATACTCACACATCATCCACATCGTCCTCTTCCGCTCCCTCTTCCTCACCCCCATCTCCATCCCCATCCCCATTATCATCATCCAAATCCGCGAATCCCTCGAATCCCGCTCCCTTTCTTCGACGACCCATCCTCTTTCTTCTTGTCCGCCTTCTTGGGCTGTTTGCCGATGTTCTGCACTCCCCCTGTGTCATCGGCCATTAGCATTGTCCGACAAGCAAGCCCCTGGTCCGCCTTCAGAACCTACCTCGACCGAACACCCGCACGTCACTCCCGGGCTTGATCTTGGGCTTCCCATCCTCTCCCACGTCGCCCTCCACCGCAAAGTTGCTCTTGATCGACTTGGGACTAAAGGGCTGGAAGTGGCTGCTGGTCTGACTGCGTGAATCCGAGGACCCTGATCCCATCGCTTCCCCGGCAAGTCGGACAGGGCGCACCGGAAAGTGTGATCCTGAGGTGAAGCTCGATTCGTAGTCCGCCGTCCCCGAGACCGTATGCTGTCGCAATCGACTAAACCCTGTCGGTGACGCGGTGCGGGAGAAGGTGCCCAGATCCGTTCTCGCGCGTGATATCCCGCCGGACAGGAGAGGCTCGTCGTGATAACCGGAGTCCATGATTTCCAGGTAGGATGATTGCAGTGCCGTATAGCGATCGAGCAGGTGGTCGTGTGCCTTCTGCAGTTCGATGATGCGTGAGCGAGACGAAGCAAGTCCCTCATCCAGGAACGTCTGCATTTTGCTGGCTTGTTGGCCACGTCCAGCCTCTGCATCTTCAGCAACGCGTGACTTCATTGACTCGACCTCCTCTTCAAAGGCTTTCTTTGCCTTAGCCAGTTCGTTGTCCCGAGACGCAAGTTTCATCTTTAGTATTTCCACTTCGTTCTGCACTGCCTCAGCGCCCTCCTTCTCGCGCCGTATCTGGGTCTCATTCGCCTCATACTGCCGCACCAACAGGTTGAGCTTGTCAACCTCTGCACGCAAGCGCTGCAATTCATCCATGTTAGACTCAATGGATTGTAATTTCTGCTGCGAGCCCAGTTCTCTCGACTCGCTGTTCACGATCAACTGCCTCATATTGAAGAGCGCTGTGTGGGCAAAGGTAAGATCACGCTTCAATTGATCCCCCTCGATCGTCCAAGCCTTCTTCTCGTCCTTGAGCGCTCGAAGCTTGGCTGCAAGATCTGCTTCCCATTTACGGGAGTGCGATTTACTCTTTTCGGTCTCTCGTTTCATCTGCAAGTTGTTCCGCTTAGCTTCATCAAGCTTGCTCTTGAGTGCTCGGTTGGAATTTATCAGGTTTTGCGTTTCGGCTTCCACGCGGGCTTCGCGAATTTGTTGTCTTCGTAGTTGTCCAATGTGTGACAGATGTTGCTGTTTCAGAAATCTCTCGAAGCTTAGATCATTCTTCAGCAGCGTGAGCTCGCGATGCAAGTAGGCGATTACCATCTGCGCATCCGTTGCTGCATTGCTGCTCTCGGTCGAGGCTGCATTCAATGACTGAGGGCAAGTATCAGCATGGTTAGAACCATCATTGTTGTTACTCAGTGCCAGAGATTGTGCGCTTTCGTTCGCTAATGATACCTGAACTCCACCACGGAGTGTCTTTTGAGAATCCAGTATCGAATTAATATTAATCTGCGAAGGAGACGGGGTGCCGCGGAGAGGTGCGAGGGTGGGGCTGTCAATGGCTTCCTCGTCTTTCTGTGCTTTAGCCCTCAAAGAAGGAGAGTCTGGAATTGATGGCAACGAGAAACTGGTCTGTGAAGTTCTGCGGTACATCCCGGCAAATCCTCTTGCTCCATTGGGCAACGACATAGCTGTTGAAGTGTTGTTGCGCCAGCTGCTCTGTCGAGACGGATATGGTGTTATCTGTTCATTATCAAGCAATGGCTGTTCAGGCACATCTTCGTTTGAGCGCACCTTCGTGAGTTGCTCCCGATTCCTAGCCCTTGATGGCGGTTCGGGGGCCGAACCATCACCTGGACTAAACAGTGCCATACATTCAGCAACGACATCGGCTGATTGACTTTTCATCCATCGATTCGTGTCCGTGAGTTCCGACTCTATGGTCATGGTGAAGAAGTTCGAGTGCAATAAGTGCAGCTGTCTGAAGGTTTCCGAACGTTGCCGGATCTCTGTAGGTTCAACATCCAGCTCATCTGCCCATGGGAAATTGGCATGTCGAAGATATCTCTGCGGTTTCCGAATGTAACTCATAAAATTAAGGGGGTAAAGCCCATAGAGGAAGGTAAAATAATGCAATAATTCTGGCACTGCTTCGTCCTCGGAATCTAGAAGGAAAGGTAGCTTTTCCCACTCGACCTCGCTTTTCTTCTCTGGAGCTGGCTGCTCAAGGCCGTCCTCGTCATCGTCGTCTATCTTTTCTTCCTTTGGCGCTAGGACTTCAGTACCGGTTCGTCGATACCTGTCCCAAAATAGCATTCGGCTGTATATATTGAAGAGCGATGGGAGATATTTTGCAAGAGAGCTAGGTACGTGTGGTAGAAACATAATGGTTGCCGTCATTGCCAATGATATTGCTCGGGTAGAGGTATCAATTTGTAGACAGCGAAGGAGATTATCGAAGAGAGGTGTTTCGAGCATTTGATGCAGATGGGGAGGTTGAAATTCGATAAAGTCGACTAACAGAGAGAGGGCTGGAATTCTACTGTCCTTCTTAACCACAAACTTGTCCAAAACAGTCAAGAAATCCTATCCTGAGTTAGTTTAATTCTAAACATCCAAAGATATCCGTATACCTTCGGACGCTTTCTGCCAAATTCCAGTAGAATAGATTTGATCTTTCTCTCCACAAATTGCGCCTCCGGATCCAGCTCGCCAGCAGTAGCCGTAACGAACTTGATGAGCCAGCTCGACAACAGGTTCTCTGTCAAAATTGCGCAACTGGCTTTGGCATCCTCCAGCTCCTCATCCTCCTCATCATACACCAGAATATTCAGCAGGGTATGATGGGCCTCAGTCGGCAAACCCTTCTCTTCCCCAAGTTGTTCGAGGACCGGGCCGGCAAGTCTGTCCCACCACTGCAACAGCCTGCCTGAACCCTGGATGGCCCTCTTCAGATGTCTTAGTATAGCCAGAAAGGCCGCATATCGCGACGGGTGGTCGACGACATCTTTTTCGTAGATGGCTAGCAGTTCCTCCTGCAGCTTCTGCTGGTCTGCCTCATCGTGACTGTCGTGCTTGTCAAGGTAGGCTTCGATGAGCTGCACGAGCTCATCTGGGAGGGGAAGGGTGGGATTCGAGATGGAAGACTGTAGTGCTTTCGTGAGGTCTTTCAAAGATCTGTGATAAATGGCAAGGCCATGTCAGCCGCGTGCGTCCGATCACATCAAAGGTCCTTGAGCAGCGCGGCACCGAGCCGCTAAGCAATGAAAAATAAAGGCAGACCAACCCTGAAGACATGACGCCAGAGACATCGACATCTAATCTAGCGACTTGGAGAATACACTTCGGCGGTGAGAATGCAAGGCTTTGTCGTTATTGGTGGGTTGAGATTGGAATGTACTGTAGCTTGCCAGCCGTGCGGTCCTTATCTGAATGGAGATGTGAGGGAGTTCCAAAGTCAATCTGCGGCGGGTCAAATAGCTATCTATTCGCACACCAAGATACGATAGCAATGTTGTATATCAAGACGACGATGAGATGGCAACAAGTGAAGGCCTGCGAAAGACGTCAAGCTGGTAGCTTAGGTATTGTACAAATAATGGTCTGGCCCATGACCGAATCCGTCGAATTTGTCGCGTTCAACCATGACAGCGGAGCGGAGCGCGGCTGAAGAAACCGAGGAAAAAGACAAGCCTTCCATCTCGCATCATCCGTCCCGGCACATCAACAACCACCAACGAAGAGGTTATGAAATTCACATAGAAGGTCTGGTTTACAAGAGTTATTCCGTTTGTAATACGCTCTGTGACCATTAGCTGGCACATAGCATGATCAATAACTGCGCACATCTTGACACTAGATTGCAACTCTCTCTAGCTTCTCAATGATGGTTTAAGGTCTGCAGTTCAGGGTCCTTCAGAGCTCAATTAAATCACTATGGCACTTGGGGATGATGATACGAGTATACGATCAAGTTGCCAGCATAAAGAAGCATACCTACCCACTTCCTACCAGCCCTAAAAGCGGGCAAGGACAAGACAAGATAAGACAAGATGAGACATACGAAGACAAGGCTGAAAAGTTGTGTGGTTGAAATGCTCCATACTTAAATGACGTCCGCGATGCGCCCTGCGCGCCTTGTACGCCCCATGTGCTCGAGATGTGTAGCTGTGAACCTAGCATGAATCGAACCTCTGCAACTGCGAAACCGCATCGGTTCTGCTTCGGCTTCAATGCCTCGAGTCAACTCTTACATTGGCCTCACTCTTTGCCACTACCCGACGAGCTCCTGACAAGCTCCATCCAAGGTCAAAATTGCTAAGCAGCCATTAGTTATTTCGTAAATCAAAGCAAAGATGAAGGTAGCTCGCTTAATCATGCAGCCAGAAGATGCGGAACAGATTGTCATTCATTCATAAGATTCTAAGTCCATTTTGATCTAACACCTTACATCCCTCCCAGTAGCCAGAGATGATGCCTACAACAAATACTCATCGAACCAAGCAACAGCTTGCAAGAAAGCCTGTTCCTTGGCAAATTTCTCGTGCTTGACGCTGGTATCGCATCGGACGGTGAAACCGTGTACAACTCCACTGAAAAGGTTGATCTGGTATGGAAGCTTGGTCTCAATAAGGATAACCTCAGATCGGTGACGCTTCTCAGCTGGGAAGATCTGGTCGGTCTCAGCGGCAGCGATAGATAGAGGTCCAGTCATGGCCCGGAGTTCCTCCTCATCAACGAAGCTGTGTGGTATTAGCTAAAGTAATTTTGTTGCATCGCGCTGGACTTGTTGCAGTTATACGTACGATGGGTGAGCAACATATCCAACGTCAACACCACGGCCCTTGGCCATATATCGAACGGTGTACTTGGCACCGAAGCAGTATCCAACACTACCAATCTTAGTGTATCCCTTCTCCTTCAAGTAGTTCAAAGCCAAATCAACAACAGGCTCGATGTGGCTAACAGTGTGGTTGGAGATCCAAGCTGGGAAGTCAAAGTCGTCTGGTCGCTCAAGGGCCAAAGCATCACCCCGGAACAAGTCTGGGATAATAGTGTAGTATCCATTGGCAGCGTATTGATCAGCGATCAACTTGCTGTTTTGCCAGATGCTGATAACGTCTGGAAGGAACAGAATAGCCTTCTTCTCGTGAACCTTGCCCTTTGGCTCAGCAATGTAGGCCTCAATGTTGCCTAGCTTGATGAGGGTTCCAGTAGGCTCGCCACTATATCATCTATCAGTATATAATAGCATGCTGTCGGGGTGGTTCGTTGGGAAGCTTGAAGAGTGGAGTTTTGAACCCCTCATTCGCCAAGAGAAAAATAGTACATACTCGTGACGAACGCCCTCAGTGCAGCACTTTGCGGGTGGGTAAGATGCCATTTTGGATGGTTGATGAGCAAATTGAAGCTTAAAAGATAGAGATTCGGGATTGATTCTTGAGGTTGCGTGCAAGTTAGAAAGCTCTCGAACAGGATTTCGTCTTCAATTTGTACTCGGAGTTCCGAACCAAGTGGGTTCTTGAGGTGGGGTTGTAGGAGAATGGAGGGTGGTACACAGAGTGCAGAGACCTGGCTTACATAAACGTTTCGTGCTCTGTAGAGCAGCTTAGGTGACGTACCGCCAGCTTAATGCGGAAAGTAACTGCGGATTCGGAGTGAGAAGCCCTGGCGTCTATCGCGTTTATTTCGACACCCTTCGAAAAAAGTTAAGCGCCAGGCTCAGATGCATGTCAGGCATACGACACGGCGCAACCGCATTGTACATTGAGGCATTGACGCTTGAGATACCCAGCAATGGCCACAAAACTCATCACAAGGACAGCGGGTCCTCGATTAGGGAGAAAGGAGATATACTTGTAAGTTCCGGCCCGTGAACGCCTGTCCCCAGTCCTCAGCAGACCAGCATCGTAACATTCTCTCCAGACCAAACTTCACACTACAGCTCATACGGACACCGAACCTGCCACCCACCTATGCCACTTTCATCGTACCGCTGAACCTCAACAAGCTTGACATCCGCGACTACCTCTGGAACGTATATGGCGTGCCCGTGCTGAGCGTGCGCAGCTACATCCAGCAGCAAAAGATTCGCCAGGACAAGCCGGGATCCAAGAGACCCAGCCCTAGAAAATGGTATCGGCCGCGTAGCATTAAGAAAATGACAATTGAGATGGAGCAGCCGTTTGCATGGCCTGAGGTGCCAGAAAGCTTTGAGGAGTATGTTACTGCGAGGGTCTGGCTTGTGCCGATGTTGACAAATGCTAATTGACTTTCTGCAGGTGGGATAAGGATACTTTTGATGCGGCAAACAAGGATCGCGAAGAGCAGGAGAAGATGTTCAGACCAGATTCGAGAAAAGAGCCAACTAAGGAACGAAAGAGTATTGCAGAGCAGGCGAAGGCCTTACTCGAGGGAAAGCAAAAATGGGTACCAAATAAAATAGTGGAGGATGAATGGGAAGACGTGGGTGACGAAGTTGAGGTTGAGACTGATGTTGATGTATCAAAGGTCCAAAAGTCATGAAGTGATGAAGCATCGCTGTGTACAATATTTGTGAGAATAGGCATATTGGGGGTATCTAGCGCTGTACAAATGTATCATGGAGAAGCCCAATGCTCTTTGGTCTGGAACTTCAAAACTTCGTTCCCCCAAGACCACCATCCGCTAGTTAAGTTTCTTGCGAAAATCTCGAGTGCCTTGTATTGTGAAGGCAACAACTCTGCACAGAGAGCTTTGAGGTTTGGCTTCCTCGAATGCAAGTCTGGAACCGCCAGCACAACTTTTCGGGTGACTTCGTTAATAGCCTCGTCGGTTTTACGCCCTATGAGGAGGATCTCGTACGGTTTTCTCCACGCTGAATCAATTTCGCAAATTGGTTCTCCAGTAGTAGTCACTTTGAGCCATACCCATTCCTCTATCAACTTAATTCCCCATTCTTGAAAGAGTCCACCCTCATCAAGTAACATTTCATGGAAAGTAGACCGGTTGGTCACCCAAACAGCAACAAGCGCATCCTCTTCCAAATGGTCATATATTGGTAAGGATGACAAGAGAAACCGAATTTCTGTAGGACCATAAGAGATATCGTAGGATTGTTTCCGCCGGGCAGATCTGTTTGGCCATGGTGGATCCAAGACGACTAAATCGAACTTTGGGCTAGATTGCTCGAAGAGTTCGATAGTGGCCACTATCTCGCCACACAAAATGGTTGATTTTGGAGGAAGTGTTACATAGGTTTTGTCTGTGCCAATTGAAGCAGAGACTGGAGTAGACTCATCATTTCCAGACAAGAAAGGCGCCTCACCTAGTTCCAGAAATACCTCCTCTGGTGACTTCGTCTCAGTCGGACAGTCGCAAGCTCCAACGTCCGGGCGCCTTCGCTTTTTCACATGCTTTGAATCTTGCAACTCGTCGTTCGTGACTCTTGGCGAACACCAACTCCCTTGATGAGATACCTTGATCTCGTCCAGAGCAAGCTGCAAATGCTTTTGTAACAGGAGATCCTTCAGAGAGATTTCACCACGGTTGCTTCTTGCCTTAGCTGTTCTTGGCTCGACGGACGGATATGGCTGAAACCTAGGTTGAGAAGAGATCAACCTCTTCTGAAAAGGACTTCCCTGGGCCAACTCGATAGACCGTGGTATATCGAACAAAGTCACGGTTTTCTCTGCATTCTGGTAAAGGATACAGGAGTCCATGTCTTTGGGTGCATGATTTGGAATAGGTCAACGTTGATAGAGCAGAGTGCCGAGCCCGGTACCCGGCTCGGAAAAACGAGGAAGAAGATCTAGGCCAGGGGTCTTTACCGACGGCGGATGACGCTAATGACGATAGTCCGCGGCATTTCAGACTCGTCCCGTCTTCGATATTCTGGTTGCGCAAAACCCCACAGTCTCTCGTACACTCCCACCTCCCTTCACTCGACTTTCGCTGCACTCAACGTCGTACGCCTTTGCAGGATATGCTGACATCGCACATCTGCTTGACCTCGGCATGAACCCTTCATCTTTTCTAAGTAGATAACCAAGAGCCTGTCGGCAGGCGGCCAGGAATGCCACCGGCCCTTTTGGAACATGCCTCTCCACCAGCGAAGCGCAGAGAGACAATATTGTTGGACGAACCACGAAGGATGGACACCGAGAAGCGCAAGCAGGAGCCAGCCTTGTGCCCTACAGACGATGAGGCGGTAACACCCAAGGGGAGGAAACCGCACAAGCAGAGTTTGGACTACATATGGAGGACTGGTGTTGCTGGAGGCCTGGCAGGATGTGCTGTATGTGAAGCGTGATAAGATATGGAATTCCAAAGATGCTAATATGCAAGTAGGCCAAAACAGTTGTTGCGCCCCTTGATCGCGTCAAGATCTTGTTCCAGGCCAGTAATCCTCAATTCGCCAAATATACTGGCTCGTGGTTTGGCGTGATTACAGCTATGAAGGACATACGTCACGAAGAAGGAAGCCGGGGCTTGTTTCGAGGGCACTCTGCCACTCTACTTCGAATCTTTCCTTATGCGGCCATTAAATTCCTGGCTTACGAACAGATCCGAGCCGTCGTAATACATAGCCCAGAACACGAGACACCAATACGTCGATTATTAAGTGGATCGCTGGCGGGAGTTACTTCAGTGTTTTTCACATATCCTTTGGAGGTTATTCGAGTGCGCCTGGCATTTGAGACAAAGAGAGACAGCAGGTCCTCATTATCTGACATCTGCAGACGTATCTACAGTGAAAGGCCTGGCCTGGCACCAAAGGCCAGCAGTGGTGCAGCTGCAGTAGTCGATTCCGCCGGCGCAGTCGTGGAGAAGATTACCCCTAAATCTGGGATCGGCAACTTCTATCGTGGTTTTTCGGCTACCATTATGGGCATGCTTCCTTATGCCGGTATGTCTTTTCTCACACACGACACAGCTGGCGACCTGCTCCGCCATCCACTCGTGTCTCAGTACACAACACTACCCAAACCGAGTTCTTCCCCACCCGATAAGCCAGCACCATTACGTTCCTGGGCCGAGCTTGCGGCAGGTGGAATCGCAGGACTAGTGTCACAAACTTCATCATACCCATTAGAAGTCATCAGGCGGCGGATGCAGGTTGGTGGTGCTGTGGGTGATGGACACAGATTGCATGTTGGGGAAACAGCTCGCAGGATATGGGCGGAGCGCGGCTGGAGAGGCTTCTGGGTTGGATTGAGTATTGGATACGTCAAGATCATACCCATGGCAGCTGTCAGCTTTTATGTCTATGAAAGAGGCAAGACTTGGCTAGGAATATAGCTGCTTGTAATGTGTTAGACTGTACATAGAAGGCCCACCTTTTTATTATCACAATGAACTTGATCCATCTTTCTCCATGGTTCCAGGGTTGCCAACATCTTTTCTGGTTGGTCCTACTTTGGCAATTGAAACTTTGACGTTTCTGGGAGGTAAAGATATTGGCAAGCTGGCGCCAGCCTTGTCGAATGACTCTTTGCGATCATTCTCTACAGATGCAGCTGACTTCCCTTAGAAGAATGTCGCTCAAACACCGACTCCTGGAAAGCTGTATGATACAGTAGTGTCTTTTTAATAGGGTTTATGGTTGATGTGACCCCCCTTGCACGACAGCCATACACTTTCCACATATTTTAATAATTATCTTGTTCGCCCAGTCATGAAACACGGTTTTGCTAAGAGAACTCGATCTCGGTCTGGGTTTGATGGATCGTGATCGAACAATTAATAAAAATAAAAGTTGTTCTCGTTTTCGGTCTCACTGATTATACGGTTAGTCCCCCCCCCTCAATATTGTGTTCCATTGAGCTTACCAACACAACTATTAAAATTAAACCTTTCTACATGCTTGAACTTATTTATATTATTGCGCTATAATTATTATGAAGTGAAATATCTAACACCAATTGAGATAGTAAAACTTGTAAAGAGAAATAGCACACTCGCTCTTGTGAAATTTTCGAAGAATATGGGTACAAGAAAACACACGAAATTTAAAACGACTAATAAGAGTTACCCAGTAACTAATCTAGAAGAATATTTCTGAACCAAGTCCTATATTTATAGACGTGGTCAAAAGTTATTGTGACTTTTGAAAATGTTGAGCTTTGCGAGAAAGATTTCTTGAGAATTTTGGATTTGGCCACCAAAAAAAGTGCATTAGGTGCGCAATATCTACAATCGAGTTATTCAACGACAAAGATGAGTTTTAGGGAAAAATACATCATATTTGAAACCCAAGCAACATCGTCTCTGCCATCCTGGCTGTTCAATCCTATTTGTTTTCGTATTGAGCGATGCTTTGCCGCTCGCTTGACTTTCTACCCGAGGGCCTTTAGCCGTATGAAATGACTGTCCCTGACTATGGAAGCCGATGAATATGGGTGTTTGCAGTCTCTTGAGAACGCATATTTTCTGGTGCTAGAACCCTAGTATCTTGCTACCCTCACGTCCAGAGCATGATAACTCCATTATTACCTCTGTATAAGCGATCACAACATTCAACATGTAGTATTCGGTCCCTTTCACACGGCCAAGATATGAAAAGGGCAGAACAGGAGAAGGTAATAGATACATCACTGGCATAAACAGTCGGCGGTGTTACTTTTTAAATCAAACAGAACGAAGTGCAAGCAAGCGAAGTCACAAATGAAGCACGGATTTTGGTTCAAGAATAGGAGATTACTCGCTATCTACTGACTGTATGCCCTTAAACGCTCAAGCTATCCAAGCACAAGTCGAAATTTCCAGAAGAAACATATTAATTGCAGACCAACGCCATAAATGTAATGTACGCCGTAACTATGCATTATATAGCTCAAATGAAACCACACCAGTATGGCACATATCTGACATCGACACAAAATCGTATTCTACTTGAAATCCGAGATTAATCTTTTCTGTTTTTTTCTCTTTTCATTCCTCTTTAGACTGACTCCGACTTGGGAGTCTTGTCAGCACCTGACATCTCAGCTGCTGGTTGCTCAGCACGTCTGGCGGCCTTCCAGGCTTGGTAGTCGAACTTCTCACTTCCGATGGGGTTGATGTGGTTAGCGTACATGTCGTCGACCTCCTCCAATTGTCGGCCCTTGGTCTCGATCATGAAGAAGAAGACAATGAAGGCCATTCCCAAACAGCAACCGGCGAAAACAAGACCGTAGTAGTAGTTGATTGCGTCGGTGATGTAGGTGGTGAAGAAAGAGATGAGGAAGTTGAAGATCCAGTTACAGGCGGTAGCAAGGGCCATGCAGAGAGCACGGTATTGGATTGGGTACAACTCGGCGACTTGGGACCAAACCATAGGACCCCAGGTAACGGCGAAAGCGAAGATGAAGAAGCAGGTGAAGCAGATCATGAGGGTACCGGCAGTCTTAGAAGTCTCTGGGTGTGGGAGCTCGAATTGTCCGACGAAGGCGAAGATCATGAAGCAGATGAACATCCAGAGAGCAGCGATGATGAGAGCAGGACGACGGTTGACACGCTTAACGATCCAGATACCGAAGATAGTAGAGCCAACGTTGACGGCACCGAGGATAATAGAGGTGATGTAACCGTTGTTCAATCCAGCCTTGGCTAAAAGCGTAACGAATTAGTAAACTTTCAAGAGTGGTAGAATTAATACAGTAACTACTAACCAAAGATAGTTGTGCTGAAGTAGAAGAAGAAGTTAGCGCCAGTAAGTTGTTGTCCAGCCTGAAGAGCCATTCCAAGGAGTGTGCGGTGAAGCATTCCAGGTCCGGTGAAGATTCCGGTCCAGTGGGCCTTTCCAGCAGTTCGCTCCTCAACTTCCTTTGCCTCAATCTCTGCGATCTCCTCGTTAATGATGCTGTGGTCGATTGGAACACCAGCAAGACGAGCAAAGACACGGCGAGCCTCCTCGTGCTTGCCTTGTCTGTAGGTGAATCGAGGTGACTCAGGCATAAACAGGATACCACCACCAAGGATCAAGGCCCAGAGTGAGGAAATACCGACGGTAATACGCCATTGAGCACTGTTGGTGTAGTTCTTGTTGGTTCCGAAGTTGATCTATAGGCTGTTAGTATCCTGGACTCAGTTGCTCGCTTAAGCCAAAACTTACCAAGTAAGAAAGGAGGATACCGATGGTGATTGCCAACTGGTAAGAAGCAACAACCATACTGCGGATGTTCTTTGGGCAAGACTCAGTTTGGTACATTGGAACTGCGGTGGACAGAGCTCCGACACCGAAACCAGTGACAAGTCTTCCAATGGCAAATTGAACCCAGACGTTGGTGCTGGTAATTTCGATGATAACACCAACAATGTATAGGAAGGCAGATCCAGAAATAGTCAATCGGCGACCAACCAAATCAGCTGGGTAACCAGAAGTAAGACATCCAATAAGAGCACCAATAGAGAGAAGACCAGTCATTGTGCCCTGGCGAGCAGCGTTGAAGGCCATATCTTGTCCAAATCGTCGCTGGAAATCAGAGTCGTTGATAAACCCTGAGATGATTTAGAAGACGCAGATACAGGGGAATTCTGCGGCGCATACCTGAAATTTGACCAGACTCGTAACCAAAAACCATACCTCCCATGGAGGCGACAACACCAAGGCAGACGGCAATAAAAGTGGTGCGCGCAGCAGCCTCATTGCGCATGGAGACGGCATGATCGTTGTGTTGGATTTCAGCGTCGCCGGATTGACGAGCGGATTGGACCTCTGGGGTGTTGGGGTCCGACGACTTCTCCTCGTGGACGGGGGCGTCCTTCTTGCTAAAGAAACCCATCTTGATTGTCGTTGCTTAAACTACTTATATTATTATGTTGAAGGTTGGAGGGACAAAGAGGAAAGTAGGCTGGCAGGTGGTGCTTGTCGAGTCGCCCAGCTTTGGATAAGAGCAATGGGGTGAAGAGGGATGTGGAAAAATATAAAAGTTGGAGGAGGGACGGCGGAGAGAAATAGCTCTCCACGGGTGGATCCTTTAAGATCGCGGGCTCTCCATCAACAGACTCACAGGGGCAATGGTAGTAAGTGGAGGATGTTTCCTGATGGTCTTGTGACGGTCTTCCATGGGGCGTGTCAAGGTACAAGCCCCCGGACAGGAACCGACCGCCAGCTGGGAAGGAAGACATTGTACGATGTACAGAACCGGTCTATCCGTTCGGTATGCATGCGTGGTCGGTGCTGCATAGCTGCGGAAATGGGACCATGGCATGGACAGCGACAGGCGACGATGGTCGGCCAAGTCACGATAGACCACCAGGTATCATGAATAAGGTGGTGCCGAAGCATAACCCGTTCACTGCCTGAGGTATAATCCCGTCCCTGACGGACTGGCATGGCCGACTTTCAAGATTGAAGTTTCTGTCATGAAAATCGGGTCCGACACTTGGACGACCGTGGTACGACCGAATGGGACCGCGAAAGCTCCATGAGAGAGAGAATCAATTGTAAAAGCCCAATTGGGCGGTTAAAACCGTCTTACCATTGCGACGAAGATGCCGTTGCTTGTCTGCTCACTTCGTGCCATTTGGAGCCTTCCAGCTGCTGTCACAGAGTCTGATACAGTTCGTCGTTGAAGAGTCGAGGTTGTGAGAAGCTTTCGCCCATTGCGCCACCTGGCTGAGAGGAGCCACTTTGAGCCTCATAGTGGATCGCAGGGCCAGCAAACCCATGAACAACGGGTCCGAGTCCACCATTTGCAGTGGATCATTTATGGGTCCCGTAGGACCAAAAAAAGATCTGCCCAAGAAAAGTCGAGCGCTCAAAATTTCGATAGAAGATGTATACAATGCCAAAACAAGCAGGAAACAGCTGACATAGCTGTCGGAGAACCCCTTTTGCTTTTGAAGCGACGTTTAGCCATTTGTGCCCGCTACCGAAGCATTTCCGGATGATGACGATGGTGGTGTTTTAGTGCCAGCTCACTGTGGCCGAGGAAAATGCCAATGTCCGCCTGAATCGCATGTCCGGGTAATACCCATCTATATTCGAGCTCAAGTGAAGCTCTCAAGACTTGTCAAGTGTAACAATTCTCGCTATGCCTTTCGCGCCTTATGTCGCGCTCTCGCGTCATTGTGAGCAACAACTGTCATGTGACTTCATATCAAAGCGACCTGTATCAAGTAATAGGGGTCCTTGCCAACTGGAGCATCATGGAGACAATGTGGAAAAGAAGGCCCGATATGTATCCTCCCTCAGATATCCGATGTTTTGTGGGAGCTGTGGATAACCTCAAATTCTCCAATACTCCAGGCCACGCATGCATCGTTGGAAGTGGTGGAGGAGCATGTTTGGAGAATAATTGGAAATCTCCGTACTCCTCCCTCCATATCTCCGCGCTGCAAATCTCCTCTTTCGCACTGGAGTCGTCTGTTATGATTCCTCGTGCCCTCACTCTCTGCAGTACAGTCTGGAGAAGGCAGTCGGGCCTCCTACTATCGAAACTATCTAGTCGTACTTTGAAGGATGCTCATCCAACCAGAATTATGCGTTGCATGTTAGAGCGCTTGTATTTCAAACTGCCCAACGGTGGTCTATGGTTAGAGATTTGGGGCTGGGACAAGATACTCGGTGATCAACTGACTGGTTCGTAAATATCCCTCATATCCCACTTCACTCTCTTACTCGCAGCGTGGATGACGAAAACAAAAACCCGCGTTACATGAGCTCTTCCGTATCATTAACGTGCTGCAGGAATATGACATCGTGTCCCCATCGCATGGTGTTGTCAGTTGGAGACCTGCCGCAACCTGCCATGCGCAAAGAGGAGACGGCGACTCCAGAATAAGGCCGAGAGAGATTAATTAAGGAAGCCTCACTCCATCCCCCATTCCCCTCCAGTGTGCGGGCTGCAGAATGCGGATGGCCTCATTATCTCCAACTTGGAGTTGCTGCACGTTGTATTCTGGAGGTGGGAGGCTGGAGAAGTTGAAGTCTCCAGGAACTTTGTTTTCGGTCGGTTATCACAGGTCGCCAAACTTCATGAGATATCAGGTAGGTTGGCTATGTGACAAGTTTCCGCACAGGCGCACTAGTGCCGTAGTTTCTGAGACTATACGGTTTATGCCATTGCAGAGTTATGAATCCTCTAAAGCAAAATCCTGTTATTTCCATGATTATTACCACTCATTCCCTCAATTCCAAACGATAGTTTCCTTCCTCCACCTCCTCCCCATCGTCATCACCGGGCATGTCACGTGAAAACATCCTCGCTAAGGCGGGT
Source organism: Coleophoma eucalyptorum (assembly GCA_026120035.1). NCBI lineage: Eukaryota > Fungi > Ascomycota > Leotiomycetes > Helotiales > Dermateaceae > Coleophoma > Coleophoma eucalyptorum. The sequence goes on from JALRME010000015.1 coordinate 135,862, forward strand.
GCGGTGCCGTTGCCGTTGAAGCTCCAGATTACACGAGTAAGTTGTCGCTTGGTGGAGACCGGAAAAAGGAAACGAAGGACCCAAAATACCGCCGAGATCAGACCTGTCTGATCTCCTCACAAATCTCCATCTACTGTCCCACCGCCTCACTTCACCCAAGGCCGTCCACCGGTCTCCATACTCTTCCCTGGTTTTCTTATTGCAGATTTTTGGAGAAGGTAGAATGGAGTATGTGGAACGGCGAATTGGAGAAATATGGGAGGATTGGAGTGTACCGCTTTCTCCGCGAGTTTACGATGAGTTGTGCTTATGGAGCCCCGTGATTCTACGCGCCTTCTAGAAGGTTGTTGTCGTTGTTTGTTGATACCGCTTAGAGGATATTGGCAATATTCATGCAAAGGCGAGGAAGTTACAACAGAAGCGATATTGGTAATAGGTTATGGTATTAAGATAAATCCAAATGTTTATTGAGCACCTGATGATGTAAGCTGCAAGGGAACGTGATTTCAAGGTGCATTTGACAACCCTATACATGATGGTTGGGATTCGGGAACAAGACAAGGAACAAGAGAAGGTGGACAACACAACCCGAAAACAGACCACCCTTCGAGCGCACCACTTTCTCATGTAACTAACAGTAGATATTGCCATGGGTTTATTTACCCTGTCTGTCATCATTCTAGCCAGGTACCTCGGAGCGAGCCGTCACGTCAGGCTCAAGGGCACATAGCCAGATGTTTGTCTTTTGACAAGCTTGTTGGCCATTAGTGGCTCGATAAAACAAAAAATCTCCTCAATACAAGGATGGGTTCAATCGTCCGATTCAGCTTTAGAAGAAATCCTTGCCGTGACCTCGATCTCGATCTTCATTTCTTCTTTCATCAACCTTGCTTCAATCATCGTTGCAGCAGGGCCTACGTCTCCAAACCACTTCCTCAACACTGGCCAGATGTCGGGAAAGTCCTTTCCATTGGGTAAGATATAATGGACTCTAACAACGTCCTTCATCGTTGCGCCGGCGTCCACGAGTGCCTTCTCAATGTTTTTCAAAGTCTGTTCCGCCTGTTCCACAATGGAGCTAGAAATCACGCCTGTACTGTAGTCGTACCTTAACAACTTGATAAGCAAAGGCCCAACACCAGTTACATTGATACGAACCCTGTAGTTCCAGATACGAGGACCCATGAGCCCGTTACCACCGCACGAGAGTAGGCTATCTCGGCTTCGAACTTTGAGCCGGATGAAATATTTCGTCTCGTCGCCATCACGAAGATATACCACTAAAGTGTATCGCTAAAATCGGCAGTGATATTCAAAAGATATTTGAACATCAAAAGAGCCGCGTCCAAAGGCTTTATAGGTGGAAAAGAAAATGAGTCATACGGGCGCCGTCTTCGGCAGTCATAAACTCAATAGCTTGCGACTAAGAAACAAAGACTTGGCCAAACATCAGCACAAATTGAAAAGTGTAAGAAAAGTGTGAAATTGACCAAAAAGCGATGATTCAAAGCAAGATAACAAAAAAAAACGAAAACGAAAAAAGACGGGAAGCCCATCACTTCTGTAGCTATTCAAACAACACTTGTTGACCTCAACTTTAGTCAAAGGAGACGTACATGTTCTCTTTGAGAGGCCTATTTTGATTGATGATACTAGTTAGGATATACACTATACTTCTTTGTCCTGTGTGTTATATATGTTCTGCTGAGTAGTATGCGATTAGACACTTTGAAAAAGAGGTAGGTATTGCTGGATTCGCGTGACCACCGAATTCTCGAGTTGACTGGTACGACACTTGAAGTCTAGAGAAGTATTTGAGGAATACGGGTCGTGAAGTTTCGAAGACGCAATCATTATAGCATTGCATGCTTCAATTTTGATTATCGACGCGTCGCGTACCAAAAACAAAAGGCTGCTGCTGCTGCGGCGACATAAGCAATCTTTGAAGGCACACGCTGTTTAATCCGCAGAATCAAACCGTGTTGTCATCTTCCAACCTAGGAGTACCTGAGCAGTCTTGTGCGTCGTAAAGAGGATCGCCAGATATTGCTGTTCTTGAAATCAACTTGAGAGGACGCGCCGACGCGCCGACGCGTCTTGTGAGTGACTTCACTCCTCCATCTTTCAACCCTCAACACCTGCATACAACACAACAATATATTCCACGACGAACTTCAGATCGACGCGCGTGCTTACCGGAGCTGCTGTTTATGTGTTGCAGATACAAGACCTGATGTCGTGAACGGATTGCAGAGCTTTTCATGGTATCGGTTACCTCCCGGTGACGGCGGCCCGCGGCCGATGGCATGAACCGTGAACGAGAATGAGGTGCTTTTGATAAGATAAGCAAGCACCTCGAAAATGGGCGTCGTATAGTAGACTACATAACAACAAACCACACAGCGTCAGATGCTTTGTATCTTTATTAATCGATTGGATCGTGGCAATTGAATGATCTGACCCTTCGAACCTGTATTATGGCTTCTGTGAATATTCTCAAGTTTGGGGTGTCGTCGCCAGCTGACACTTCCCCGCTAAGACTCCTGCACCAAGCAGGGTACCAAGCCTCGGACATTCTGGGAGTGGTAGGGAAATCAGAAGGTGTGACATCTTTCAACCGTGTTTTAATAATAACTAATTTGAACAGGAAACGGCTGCGTCAATGACTTCTCTCGGACGTTAAGCACAACAGTCTGGGAACCACTGATCCCTGAGTCGGCTGTCACAATCTTCTCGGGAGGCACAGAAGGTGTGCTGAGTCCACACATCACGTTTATCGTCAAAGACACCAAACCTACTGGGCTCATTGCAGCTGTCGGACATACAAGAGAATTCGAGCCGCATGAAATTGGCTCTACGGCTCAAGCCCAGGCGGTGGCGGCTTCAATCACGTCCCTACTTCAGGCATCAAGTATACCAAAGGACCAGGTACAAATGGTCTTAATCAAGTGTCCTCTACTCACGTCCGCAAAAGTCGAAGCCATCAAAGCAGCTTCAAGAACTCCTATAACGACGGATACCTATAATTCAATGGCAAATTCGCGCTATGCAAGCGCAATGGGCATCGCAGCTGCATTGGGAGAGCTTCCAGAGAGTGAGCTCGAAAACGTCATGGAGAACGAGACAAGTTGGAGCACGAAGGCTAGCTGTAGCTCCGGGGCAGAGCTAGAGGATTGTCACATTCTTATTTTAGCATCCCTGCCGGACTCCAAGGGACAATTACGCGCCGTTTCTGGGTATATGGACGATGCGATTGATGCTCCGGCAATTCTGAAGTGCTTGACACAAGTAAAGCAAGAATCAGGAGAGGTAGTACAGGTTTTCGTAAAAGCCGAAGCAGATCCTAGAGGTCTCATACGAGGCAAGAGGCATACTATGAACACAGATAGCGACATACACAGTACACGTCATGCTAGAGCAGCTGTTGGTGGACTAATTGCTGGGCTTGTGGGGGATCCGGAGATCTATGTTAGTGGTGGTGCTGAGGGCCAAGGCCCTGCTGGAGGAGGACCCTTATGCATTATTTACAAAGTATCCTGCGCTTGAGGGTACCTGCGCTATGCATAGGTAGGCCCTGTTGGTAAAATGGGAATTCCCCGTTGTCTATGACATACAAGTACGAATCTTGAAATTCTCCCTGTGGCTCTTCAGTTTCTATTGATCTCTTTCCAAATGACAACTTCATTCCTGCAATATTTATTGAATGATCCCGGCCCCATGGACAACGGTAAAAAGAATAGAACAGGGACACAATATACCGTTCTTGACCAGAATTTGCCGTGGTGCCATTTCTGCTCACTCGCATTATCAATGTAGTCAATAATCTCTTCTGCCTTGTCACAAGCTAGTATCGGTCATGGATGCCATGTCACGCTACCAAATCAACAACTACATCTCCGCATCGTCGAATTCAGCCAGAACCTGCTTCTTACAGATCGCTTTGAATCGCCAGCCACGTGATGTATGTTTTCATCCACATAGTCCCGCCGCTTAAACCTTTTCCGTCGCTTAGTTGTTCTGACGACGAGGCAGGCAACAGACTAAGTTTAAAGCATCAGTTTTCGGGCTGAGCACTATATTGCTTGCCGCTCTCGCTTTCTCGGCTCATGGAAATGCCAGTAACATGTTACCCCACACCTGTCTGCTAAGGGACAACCTTGTAGAAACTAAACTACGAACGGGGATTTTCGTGACAGAAGTTTTGCTGTCGATATATAGAAGCTTATTTACATGCCATGATTGGGTGACATGGCTTGGTTTTAAGCTTTACGGGTATGGAGTTGGATTTTGTATTGGCCAAGATATCCCCTACCCGGCTGGCTATAAGGACGAAGACATGATACAACCTGCATTCCCGGAAGGCAGCATAGCAACCAGCCTCTCCTTTACATATATTCCCAACCATCGTCAGTCTTTCCAAAAAAACCATATCCTCACGACATAGGAAAGATTCTCTTAAAATATTCCAGCGTGGACGTTTCCACGGTGGAAAGAGCATTCGAATAGCAGGGTTCGAAAGCAGGAAACAGAATATTCGGAGACTCAACATTGGAAGTAATACTAAGAGTTTCTCCATTCAATTTCCACACCGTAAAAATGAAAACCGCAACCTTCTTCACCACTTTTGCCAGTATTATGCTTCTCGCCACGCCTGCAACTGCAGCGCCGGTACCACTCACCCCAGAGCAACTGCTCGCAGCACTCATGTCTCCCACCGTACTGAAAAGACCGACAATGATCCCGTGTACTCTCACAGACGCCTTGAGCCCCAATGGAATTTGTATGTAGAATTCCACCTTTTGGAAGGGTGGCGAGTAAATGAAGCTTGCTCTAACCAGGTAATAAGAATTCTACGTCTTCACCTTATTTTAACATTGGCCGTGGGATATATATGTTGGCTGACACCTGTCTCCAGAGTGATGAAAATCACATTTCAAATTCTTGTATATTTTTGAACTGAAGAGACATTTTGAGAGGGGGGGGGGGGTCCGGAGAGAAATGACCTCGAAGTGGCTTCAAACATGTTGGAAAGAAGATTTTATTTCTATTGAGCGTCTTTGCTCTTCTTTTTACTTATTCAATGTATGAATTTTTTATCTTAGATGCTGGACAACTGAGAAGCTACCTTCTTTCTCTGAATATGCCTTTCACAATAAGGATCCTAGAAGACTCGCTTTCGTTTCAACTACTTGTATTAGTAGTATTCTCCATGACTCTGATTTTTTAATATATTGCATATTGACTACACTACCATGCCGTTCAGTCTGTACAGATTTAATGCAATAAGCATATCTCAAGCCTGGGTCGTTCAGATTTGCATAATCTTTAACGAGTTTGCCATCTGCTCAAGCTCCTGTGAGCCCCGAGATGTTGTACAATTTACCACAGAGGCTAACCATTGGCGTTGTGATAGGGTTGGTCTCGTATGAGTTCCAGGATAGCTTTGAGCTTGGGCAACCTTTCCGGGGAAGCTTGGGATTGAGTTTCATAGCCATCATACTAGGTGTATTGGATCAGCTGTAGGCACATGATATTTCCAAGTGGCTGTTAGACCGGCTTTATCCGTGTGTACCTCCTCGAGCGCATGTCAAGAGCATTTGCATATCTTCCCATGAAAACAAAATTGTTAGAGAATGATCCATAGTAAAGCATGATGTCTCTACTACAGATAATCATTTGCTGGGTCCAGACTCTATGCCAGTGTGGTCTTTGGTATATCCATTTGACTTGCCACATTTTGAATATTTCTGGATCTTAAATTACCAGTCTTCTACTTAATCCCATGACCTCCATATCATCTCTCAAGCAATCATTACTCTGTTATGAGCTTTCAAAAAATTTGTCAAAAAATTTATTTCAAATTTGGCGAGTAAAAGCTGCGACTGATTTTGCGATGATTTGACTTCTCCTTCAAATTCTCTTCAAACCGCCATTTTCGACATTATGGCCAACATTTCAATAAATATCTCCTGTCGCAGCGGACCCAGCAAATTTCAACCCAGGTGGCATGTCCCAAATTTTCAGTAATTATTGCAGAAGTTCTAAAACACACCACCGAGAACAACTAATTCGTAATACTTTCTCGAAGTCTACACCAAAAGCAATCCGTAGAACTCAGACAGTTCGGATGGCGAAAGTACCTGTTCTAGAGTTATTGAGAGTATTTGAGAGTATTTGCTGAATAATTTTCTTTTTGGCTGCTACTACCTATCAATCCAAGAATATATGAGATATTATACACACAGACGCAGATCCAAAATGTGGCAGTGTAGTCTGTCGTTCATCTCTCCGCATCCACCCTGGCAATAGCGGTGGTATTTAGCCCTGGCCATTTTCTCTTTCCATGAGAATACCAATACATAAGAGCAGCTACTACGACGAAAACATAGATTGGCCCAGCATAATTCATATTCCTGCCGGTAACTGGGATTGTAGTAGGGAATGGCAGCCATACTGTAAGGTACATTGTCCAAAGGAGCGCGAAGACATTAATTGGCGTACCCCAACCTCGAGGTAATTGCCACTCGCCATAACTGACAGGGTATTGTGGTCCATTACCAATTCGACCCGTGAGCCTCGCATGAAGCATACAGCTTATGGCAATAATGTAGGAGGAATACAGTCCCAAAGAAGAGAGTGCTGTGAAAGCACTGAATGCTGTAGCACTAGTGGAGCCGACGTTGAGTATGGACAGGATACTGACGATTATAATAGGAAGCCAGAGTGAGCGAATGGGTACAAGGTGACGAGGGTGAATCTAGTTCAAGTCAGAGATGAAATGCAGCATGATATTCGAAGAACAAGGGTATTACCTTTGCAAAATAACGTGGAAGAGCACCATCTCGCGCCCAAGCCCAAGTAATACGAGATACCGATGCCAATGACGCAGCGACTACGCAAAATGTAATAATAAGGAGACCGCAAACCATCGCTGTACCAGCTTTCAATCCGGTTGCGTTAATGCAGATCGGGATTATTGGGAAAGACGAGTCCAGTACACTAGAATCGCCCATCGTGAACAGAAGGCAAAGGATAATGCCGTATGCCATTATACCATTGATAATAATAGTCCATATCATGGCTCGAGGGACAGCTTGTTTTGCCTTGCGAACTTCTTCGGACATATGAACTACGCCATCAAATCCGATAAACCCCCAGGCCGGTACTAAGAGGCCGATATTCCTGCAGCACAATGTCAAACATAGTTGCCTTAGGATGTTGGAAGTTGAAGGCTGGAGACAATTCTTACCATGTTACAAAGCTATTCTCCCAGCCTGAAAAGACCGATTTCTCAAAGAAAACAAAATTGGAGCTCGATGTTGCAGGCGCCTTGACAGACAAAACAACCACAAAGATTACGAATAGAACTACATGCATGATACCAGCGAAAAGTTCAATCCATGGAATGGTTCGAAACGCATACATGTTAAACAAGCCCGCGACGACAAGCTGTGCAATGATCAGTAGTGTCAGATGCCAATTCTGATAGACATAGTCGGTATAATTAGCAGATACTAAACCAAGCAAGATGTTTGCCTCCGAGGATGTAGAGCCAGCAAGGGCGGAAACCCAAGCAAACCAAGTCACCCAGCCTTGCATCCAAGTGATGAATCGCTTATGACTCTCCGGGGCAAGAAAATGAGTCCAGTGATATTGAGCTCCAGCAATGGGTTGTATTGCAGCAAGCTCAGCCATTGATGACGCTTGGGCGAGAGCACCTATTACGACAGCAATGATACCCCAGGCTAGGGTTTGCGGTCCACCGTTATAGAAAGTTGCGCCCATGTTCATAGCCATGACCTCCCAGCTTGACATGAATGTGAGCGCAAATCCAAGCAGCTGTGCAAATGAGAATAAGCGCTGGTGTATGATCAGTGTCATTCAAGACTTCTTGGGTCTCATATCGGTACTCTTAGACTGGATGTGCCACCTCCATCATTGTCATTAGAGTCATAAGCGTGTGACACGCATGAAGCGCCCCCCTTGTTTGTCGATTCCATCTCAAAAGTATCGTGATCCGAGATTGCCATATAGCTCATTAACGACTAAGACTATTTTCGATAAAAGGATAATAAACTGAAGTGAGAAGAATCTGTCAGAGAAGAAGACAGAAGATCATATTTCGCGTCATGCCATAAGCAACTTATATGGACTAGATCATGGTGCTAAAAAGCAAGGGAGAAAGTTAAGATGGCCTGCTGCACAGTATATTGGGGGATGCTACAGGAATCAAGTTACCAGGGACATTGACTAATTCTCTTCGATATCCTATTGGATCGGGTCAGTATCTTATGCAGAACAGCTGCAGGAGCGGGTTACACGGCGATTAGGAAGAAGCAAGGTCTGTCTATCGAAGATGTGAGCACAAGCAATATCACCACATGATAAAATTTCAAAATGCAACAAGAAGTGAAGACAGCAGGGAAAGATTCTGGCTGACACTGACTTTGGTGTTGCTGAGTTTTAAAACTTCGATTTTAGGTATGTCTTACCCCATTACGGATGGCATATAGAACCAAGGGCGTCCTTTCAAACTATAAGATTGTCTTGCATCGAAGGCAACTGTATTTCATGGAATGATATCAGATCAAAAGAAAAGATTAATAGTCAAATATTCGAAAGAATGTTATTGAAGAACAGATTCTTCATCAGAAGCCGGAAAGTTCAATAGAGATCATGGAGCACCGCAATCTTAATATCTCCTTTTTTGGGATATAATGTAAGACGAGGGTTAGCATAGTTTTATCAGCAACCTAATCCTAGTATTTACATTATCCATACTAGGTACCACATATAGAGCAATATTACGAGTAGTGTAAGAAATCTCAACTATCACTAGCCCTAGAGAGTGGAAAACCCTGTATATAAGCAAGAAAGTATTGACCGACGCATGTGAATTAGAGTGCAAGTGAAGCTTATTTCTTTAACGTAGATATCAATGGAACAAGAATAAGAAAGGATATTTTGTTTAAATGCTCTCAAGTTATGTTATTCCCCATTCTCCTACTGTCACTTATACACACTTTTTGCCATATACCTGTTCTAACTCTATCATTGGTCCCGCCCTCCACCATCTACCTTATCTGCAATATACAGACAAGAGATTATATGGGATTTAATCCATGCACTTATACTTCCCACGAGCCTTTATAACTAATTATCAAAGGAGGTAGCCTCCCCATTGTGAGCATAAGCAGCACCGGTCTCGACATGTATATCTTTTGCAAAGTTACCAGCATTGGTCCCAAATGGTGGTTTGCCGTGAGTGAGATCATTCCATCCACAACTGGCCATGGGCGTGCCTTCAAACCCCAGTCCAAAGAAGTCTTAGAGAAGAAAGCTCGTCTATAATCTTGCGCTTGGTCGTAGCCTATCTCACTATGGTATGGCCAGCCATAAGAACAAGACGGAATATCACGTATTGTTTGTGCCTTCGGAACAGAATGAAATCATAACCTGTAGGCTCTGCAACGAAGATCCCGTAGTCTGTTGTCGTCGCTCAAAGAGTAGGGGTCGCCAGCAAATAAGTTAAGCGATCAATCTCGTCGGCTCGAGATTGAGAAATAAATCAGTTTTGCAGTTGAGATCTATCGCAAAATACCTTCATTCCTTTTATAGTTCATTTTATTGGCCTCAAAATCCAACTATAGAGCTTCGCAGTACAGTTGGACCTTGAGCTCTTCATGCGCTGTTGAACTCATCGAGTATCGCAATGGCGTTTCTATGGCTAATATTTATTGTTGGCTCTTGTATGCGTCGTACGGTGAGAAGTTAGCCTTACGGGATATGTTTTCGACCATCGAATAAAGTATTTTTAGTGATACCAGGCCCGCAAACGGCTACAACTTATCAGGGTCTGATGAACCGAGGATACGCCTATGTGGTCTGGAACCTGTAATAGCGAGATGCATTTCAATTTTTGCGAAGGCTGGCCGTAATCTTCTGTACGTATCCTCCTGCAATTATATATACTGTCCAAAAAATATGCCAACATAATTTATACCAGTATATTGCTTATCAAGATATACCTTGTCCACATCGGATCGGGCATTCGGGTAGTTGCAAATCGTAGGTTCTAGACGAATGTAAAGTATTTCGTAAGAATCTACAGCTCTGGTTGCTTGAAGCAAGTGGCAGGGCTGAGAAACACTGATAGGTTACATGAAAATGATCAAGTATTGGAAATAAATTAATTCTATGGTCTATCACTATCCTCTGCAATATATATACCTAAATCATGTTCCGTGCCACTTGAATTATGCACCTCCCACTCCATCTGCAATATAATACCCTGCCTCGAATCTTGACTGAAAGACCTCTGGCTTCTGCGAGGACTACTAATGGTCGTCTGCTGGGGCATCGTATCCGTCCTCAAAACTGGTGTTCCATTAAAATCGCTACTTCTCACTGTACCACTAAAACTTGTCCATTTTCCTGATTTTCCTGATCGGGCAGAAAAGCTCTGCATGGGAAAGCTCCGAATTGCTAAACCCGTTGGTTGATCGATTGTCGTAACACCTGTTTCCTTTTCAAATGGAGAAAAAAAAGCACCTAGGCAGGTCAGAGTCGTTGATAATATACAAAGATCAAGGTGTATCTGCGCCCAAGTCGCCGTATATGCACCTTCAAGTGTTGGATCTGGGGAGCTGAGTTCTGTAAGGATGTAGTGCAAGTGTGTTATTGATAGTCCAGTAACTGGTATGCGGATCCCGAAAGCAACGAAGACTACACTCTTGAGTCGAAGTGACATTTGAAGTCGTAGTAATAGGAAGATAGGTATGAGTAAAAGAGCCGCCTCAGTAATGACATCAATTGCATCAATCGCTTTCCATCGTCCGGCAAGATTCGGACAAGGGCCTCGTTCCCCTCGTAGACTCTCTTGATTGCAGTTTATGACAAGTAGAAGGATGGATGATAGGCCCCAAGTAATGCATAATATGACTGTCGCCCAAATAACGTGTGCGTGATCTCGAAAGGTACTTATGCGTAAACATAGTGCTGTCACTGCCAGTTTGGAAACTGTCAATCCCAGAATGTATAAAATATCATCCGCGAACAGAAACTGCTCGAGTATTAGCATATGAAGCTTGTGCTATTGCAATGCTGTTGCCTCACTCTACTAATTCTTACCAGCCCTTCTGTAGACAGGAGCTTTATGGAAGTGCCGTAGCCGTGAGTTATTTCTAAGTATACGATTGAGGAACGAACAGAGGATAATACCTGCAGACTATTAGTTTCGCCAGCCAGCTAATGAACATGCTATGGGTACCGTGGCAGCGGCAACAAGATTGTCATCCCATTTCCAGGGTCCGTTGATCTTGAACCTCACAAATATTCGAAGTAAAAGACAGATCCAAATGGAAATCAGGAAGAAGGTTGTGATGACCGTTATCAGCCCCCCTTTATCTGTATCAGTGATGACCTGGAAAGGTGGCAAGATGATGTTGTTCATCTTTGGGTCCTGCGGGAGCCTATCCGTCGTGATTCTTGAACTGAACGAGGACCTTGACACACATCTCAAAAGAGCCTTCTTCCAAAGAAACATAGGGCTAGGAACGAGTGGTATATTGTGACCGAATCACGGTCGATCGCTAAGATGTATATTGAAGCGGGTTGGAGGACCAACATGTGCATAACTGACTGGCTAATGATGCTAGCCAAAGCCTACGATGAAAGCGGTCTCCAGGTACGTAAAGTGCTTAGATGTGATGTCTCTGATAGCGATGTTCACGTGTTTTTTATTCCCGGGTGATGCCGCTCTCTTGCTAGTGTAAAGTGTAATTTTGATTCCATTCCAGATGCATCCTGGTGATGATCAATAATCGGGACCGTCTGCTCATCAATGGGCGACTCGAGTGCCAAGCGAAAGCTTCCAGATACATTCTAAAGATTTTAAAGATTCAGCTTCCGGGTTTCGGCAATGCATGTGTGTATAGTTGAGCAGGGGTTGGGTGAAAGTTTTGTGAATGGATGCCGGATTTTTACTTTCACAACAAACATTTGTGGCTTGAAGATTGACAACTTGGCATACCTCTTCCAAGTAATCAGATGTCTTATTTTGTAATAGCAGAGATTAATTGTAGTTCTAAACGGCTACTGTTCTCGTTCTTGAGGATAGACATTGGATCCTCATCAGTGAGCGAGCTACCGATCCAACTTGGAAAACCCTGAAAAGGTTACAGTTTTCCTCGACCGACTTCCATGTGCAGACACCGTTATTGTATCCTGCAATAAAACCCTCGACTTTCTCGAAATATAGTAGCTTGGCCAATCATCTGCAGAATGACAAGCCTGGAGTGCGTGGCTGTTCTGACAGCGGCCTTAGCGAGCATGCATATTTTGAACGACTGCTGCGCTAAAGAGCCAGTCTATAAGGCGTGGTTTGACTTTTCAACTGTCCCGTGCTAGTCAAATGCAAACCGTTTTTGGAGTACCAGCATTCCATTACCTGGCAATACAAAAGTAATGTGAACCTTCGGGGAGTCGGAGATGGGTTCAGTCGGACGTCCCTCCGTCGTTCGTCATCTTTCTTCAAAACAAACATCTCATCAATCTGCGGCCTTCTAGAACTTCGATTCCGCGCCAAATACAATCCATGGTTCCATGAACCCTTCTTAACATGAAAGAAAACACGTACGAAAATGAATTTGGGCCAGAATTGGTACCACCAAGGCGCGGGCAAGAAGATGACGTGGATCCCGGGAATGACGATGGGGATGAAGAATATCACGCCTATCTGGGATCAACATTTACAGACCGCAAGGACATGGTTCGTCTAGGGCGAGTTCAAGAATTGAAAGTGAGTTAACTTATCGATATACTCTTTCGTGAAGCTGATATCCTACCAGAGAAACTTTCGTACTCTATCAACATTCAGCTTCATTGTAGTCCTTCAAGATAGTTGGGAGGCAATTATAATGTAAGCGTCTACGCCCAACAAAATCGCAATAAACGTCCTAACAGTATCCAGTGCATGTTCACAAGGATTGGGAGATGGTGGCCTGGCAGGACTCTTTTGGACATATATTTTTACCTTCATTGGGCTAGGCTTTGTCTTCACATCTCTTGCAGAGCTGGCTTCGATGTCACCAACAGCTGGTGGGCCATACCACTGGGTCAGTGAGTTTGCAGACCCCAGATACCAGCGATTTTTGAGCCACCAGACGGGATGGATGACAATCTTGTCACTACAAGCCGGAGCAGCTTCAAGTATCTACCTAGTTGGTACCCTATTGCAATCATTTATCACAGCCAACTACCCGGCATATTCCCCAACACAATGGCAAGCAACGCTATTTATGATTGCAGTAGTTATTGTCATTTATTCTCTTAACATTTGGGCTGCTGAGGCAATGCCAGTGGTTCAGAATATAACGCTTGTCATTCACATTGCGGGTTGCCTAGCGATATCGATTGTCCTTGTGGTCCTCTCACCGCGGAATACCCCAGACGTGGTATTTACCCAGTTTGTTAATAATGGTGGATGGAGCTCAATGGGACTAACAGTCATGGTTGGGCAAAGCTCTGCCATCTACGGTCTTATTGGTAAGTTTCCAGAGTGCACCTGGATTATTTAGGTGCTCCCATATTCTTTACCAGCTAACTCATTCAGGTACCGATATGGCTGCACATCTCGCAGAAGAGGTAAGAGATGCAAGCAGAACGGTTCCATACACAATGATCGGCAGTTTTTTGCTCAATGGGACTTTGGGAATGATACTTCTTATCTCATTTCTCTTTGCCATAACAAATATTGATGATGCTTTAACCGACGAGTCGGGCTATCCTTTCATCTGGGTCTTCCGACAAACTGTTTCGCTCGGCGGGTTGAACGGAATGACCACTATTATACTCATCGTATGCTTTTCTTCCGCCACCTCCTTCAACTTGTCAACCTCTCGAGCGCTGTGGGCTTTTGCTCGAGACGAAGGCCTGCCGTTCAGCAGCTGGATTGCACGAGTTCACCCAAGGCTGCACGTCCCTTCGAACGCGATACTCCTCACATGCATGTTCGTCGTAGTCATGTCTTTAATCGACATTGGCTCGGACATCGCCTTTGATGCGATTGTGTCCTTGAATGTGGTCTCTCTGATGCTTACGTATATGATGTCGATCGGGTGTATTCTTGTTCGTCGACTGCGTGATCCTGGTAGCCTCCCAAAGGCACCATTCAGACTTGGAAGGTGGGGAGTGACGATAAATAGCCTCGGACTTATTTGGGCCACCTTTGCTTTCTTTTGGTGTTTTTGGCCGAATACAACGCCGGTGACGGCGCAGACTTTCAATTGGGGAGTCCTCATGTTTTCGGCAACGGCGGCTGCGAGTTTCCTGGACTATATAGTGCGAGCAAAGAAGGCCTTCTACGGCCCAGTGTCCAAGATTCATGCTGCTTGAGGCCAACCATAGCTGGTTTACCTTACCTAGATTTCGTATCATTTTATCATTGCTTAAGATTGAGCGCCTCGGAGGGTTTTAATATCGAGACGTTCGCTGATGACCCGTATATTCTTCGATAAGTCAATGCCTTGGGTTTGTGCGATTATCACCACGCAAAACCCAGCAATCACTGCTTGGTACATCTACCTGCCAAAAAGGAATGGAAGCTTTCTGGTCCGGAATGAGGCATGGTAGTTTCCCTTAGGTGCAACGATTCTCTCGAACAATTTTCCACCAGTAGACTCATATTGGTATGGTAGAAGTAGAAATTCCTGAGACGACAAATTTCGTGGCCTGTGTAACAAATCCGAGTAACTTTATCGCGAAATACGACAAAACACGAGGGCTAGCCGAGGCTGCAGAGGATTAAGTCAAGAAGAACGACGGGACCAACCGACTGAAAACCTAATCTGGGCACAAATACAGTTCTTTCGTGGCCTCGATCAATGCGGCCGGAATGCTCGGCGGTACATTAGTTCCGGGGAAGACGAAGACGAAGAAGAAGAATTAAGAGAGCAGAACGGCAGCAGGGCCAGACAAGGGAAGAGGAGAAGGAAGAAAGCATAAACGAGCTTCCTTCGTGCAATTTCAACAGCGCCTTTCCCGAAAAACTTGGATATTGAAACCTTCGTCTATATTGCCACGGGCAAGCGAACGGTCTCGGGAAAGCTCATTGGCAAAAGGGTCTCCTGATTCCTGCCCCGTGGGAGAGCGGAAACATTGTTTCTTTTTCGTGCGGTCAAGTGCAGGAGAGAACTGCTCTCGCTGTACTGGTCGGGGTAGGATGAAGGATCATCGCTTGCCGTCATCTCATTTCCCTTGCCAGGAACCACACACTCCGGCCACGAGATGAGCCTCTTCCCTCTAGGCCTCTCCTAAATGGGAGAGAGGGGAAGTCTAAATTGGACAAGCACATATATGATGATGGCATCGCCACGAATTCGATTTGCGAGTGTCCACCTAACCTTAGTCGCCCTCTCAGCACCATGTCGTTCTTTTCCGTTTTCCTGGTCGCTTCCACTCTGGCTGTGAATGTCAGCGCTCTTGTTTGGACAGCTTGCGGCACGGGTTTGGACTGCACGACTATTCAAGTGCCCCTTGAGTATGGAGATATCTCCTCCACCACGGCTGCGAATCTGGCTCTGGTCAGATACAAAGCGACCGTAGCATCGACCGCACGCCTCGGATCTCTCCTCGTCAACCCTGGCGGACCAGGAGCATCGGGGGTTAACTTCGTGGCGGCTGGTGCGGGTGCTGCCGTCTCAGCTCTCAGCGGAGGACTTTACGACATTATCGGATGGGATCCCAGAGGAGTGGGAGCCAGTACGCCATTGTTGGAATGTTTCGCAAACGCAAGTGCTGAGTACGATTTTTCCAATGCGCTTCCCTCAGCGCCAAATCTCTGGCTTGGACAGTACACGAACGCGAGTGCAGATGCAGCCGTCGCATCGGCTATCTCAGATTTCGATACTTCCGTAGCTGCTCTGGCTGATGCTTGCGTCGCTGAAAACTCCGAGGCGCTGTTCACATCTAGTGCGGCTTACAATGCGCGGGATATGCTCAACATTGTGGATGAGCTCGACGGAACTACCGCGAAGCTGAACTATTGGGGCTTCTCATATGGAACTGTCTATCTCGCCGAGTTTATTCAGGCATATCCAGATCGGGTCGGTAGAATCATTGCAGATGGCGTTGTAGATCCGGTTACAAACTCGGACACATATGCTGCGCAACTTGCTGTTGATCAGTAAGTTCTCTACATTGACGCTACAAGCCAAACCGTACTAATGTTCCAATCAAGGGTCAGCACAAGAGATGCCTTGAATGATTTCGCTGCTTTCTGTACTACTGCCGGGAGCGCAGGCTGTTCATTTGCTACCGCACCTACCGGTGTGACTGACGATGTAGCAACGCGAATGGACAATATGCAAGAAGATCTATTCAACAACCCTCTCGTGGCATCAGGACTATCTATCAGCCTCGATATTCTTAACCCCGTATTGAACTCCCTTCTCAGAGTCCCAACAACATGGCAAACTCTCGCATCGGTCCTCAGCGACTTGGAAGTCCGAAATGCAACATCAATGATCTCCCTTTTGACTTCCCTGGCAAGTGCATCACCCACAAACGGGTCCGCACCAGGAGTTGGCACGTTTTCCGTCAATCCACTCAACTGCGTCGACAATGCGCCTTCTTCCAGTGTCACACTCGATGATGTAGTCAATCTTACCAAGACCATCTCCGTCAAAGAGAATACACCTCTCTTGAACGCCGGACTGACCCCAATCAGCTTCTGCCGCAACTTCCCAGACACGCGCGCCCTCCTGGCAAATGCAGGGACAAGCAACATGTCCAACACCGACAGTGTGCTCGCAGCAGCCAAGGCACCCATCTTAATCATCTCGCCCTCACATGATGTAGCCACACCTCTAAAAGGCGCGCAAACCCTGCGTGATCTGCTTCCCAACTCTTCTACCCTTGCGATCAGAGGTGGGAGTGGTCATACCACTATTTCGCACGTCTCGCTCGGTATGGCAGAGGCCGTTTCCGCATTCCTCACTGCTGGTACGATGCCAACTGACGGTGCCTTCTTCTCTCTGGATCAGGATGTGTTCCCAACTGGTGTCACAGATAGTAGTCTGGTGACGCCAGCTGTATTCAACGGTACATATACCACGGCGCAGCAGGCTTTGTTGACGGCAACGTACGATATTGGACTTGCTTTCTTGGCGATTGCCTGAGTTTGCAACGCTATGCACGGAGTTATAGAACCGATATAATAAAACATTTGACAAACCTCTCCACTCCAAATGTTCATTTCTGTCCTTTATAGTGATTGTTAGACATGATTAAATGTCCTTCTAGTGGCTCTCCTGAGAAACCAGGACATGCCAATGCATTGCTTCAAGGCCGAAAGTTGATATGTCATCTCAGATGCTCTACACAACTCCTGCTAAACAATTTTCCAGACGCCCAATATGCCATGATGTCAATCCTTCTTAATCCAAAGTTGGTGCTAATGTAATCAGACTGAACCTCAGCTCTCCACCCCCGGCCTCCTCTTCTCTCTTTAAGAAAGCTCTGACACCAAGGTCTAACGCCTTCTCACTCAACACGTCCTCATCCTCACTCAACACCCCTCGGTCTAGTGGACCTTTTCGTCGTCCATCCATCTCCCAGAGGTGTCCATCTTGTTCATTCTTGACAAAACAGACATAGTGCAAGTCGATATCGTCTTCCTCTCCAGGGGCTGTGGATTGTCCCTGTTGCGCCGCAGAGGCGTGGGCCGATTCGAGGACAGGTGAGTTGTAGAGAAGGTCAGCGCGATCAGATGGAGCAAGGGGGACGGCTTGTTTGATGAGGGTGTCGAGATCAGAACCGGACTCTGGAGTTCTTGTTAGCCATAGGACCACTTGTTGCCTTATGATCAAGACGTGCCAATTAATCCCCTGGCGGTACCATTGCTAACTGCGTGCAATAACCCGATGAGACCACAGGCATTCCGGATTGTCTGCTTGTACCAAACTACCGGTTCACCCTCGCCTTTACCCTCGTAGAAATCTCTCTTCTCATCCTCTTGTCTGCGAAAGGTCTCGTATGAGTTACTGACGGGAAAGACGAGGAGTAATGCTGCTGCTGGGCGGGGGATGAAGGACAGGAGCGCGGGGTCGTCGATGGAGAAGACGTCATGGAAAGATAGAGCTGGCGAGAGACCTAGATTGTGGATCATCGAGGTCATTACCTCAGGGTTGTTCTCTGTTTAGGTTAGGGTTTGCTACTGTCATGATGTCTAGGCAGCATAGAGACATACCGAGGGGCACAAACGCCTTTGCCGTTTTGGGCACATCTGGGTTTTCCTGTGTTCCTGCCATCTTCAAGTGTGAGCTTTATCTTGAATACGCGGTCTATTTAATATGGGGATATGACGGGAGAATAAAAAAGGTGCAGGTGGAATGGTCAAGATTTGAATTTGGGTAGAGCTGTTTGTAGCTCCAGCCGAGCTCCAGCAGCAACTCTGATACTTTAGGCACAGCTTTGCGTCATTCCTGCCCCTCGCTTCGGCCCGACGTATTGCCATTGGTGCCTCACCAGCCAGGCATAGATTTCCCTCCAGTGCAAGGCTAAGGCACTGCAAGAAGCATCTTACGGACTTTCTTTTCTCCATCCTTAAATCTTCGTTACCTCAAGGAGTCCATGTTGCATAACATACCTACTGTACTAGTTTGCGAACTCCAGGATTGCCTGTGTTGTTGTGAAGGAGAAGCGAAGGAACTATTCAATTACGGTAGGATCACAAACACTTTGCTTGGGCCTACCGCAGCCCCTCTACGAGTTCCCCCAGCTCGGCTCTTCCGCATCAACTCACTCTGGCTTTTGGGGTTCCAGTAATGCTCCCACTGGAAAGCAACTCCTTACGCTTCATCCCAAAAGACGAGACTTTGGCACTTGTCGCGTGAATCACAGTCATCGATTCGGATGATACGGATGATTTGCACAGCCGGGTGTGAAGAAGCAGAGCGGCATTGTTTCTGAATTTCCAACCCGGCAAAGGTTATTTGATGGAGAGCATGGGGTGATTTGGGTGGTCTGGGTGATTTGGACCCCAATCGCCTGCTTGTATGGCTCGTATATTGGGAAGATTCTGAGCCCAATAATAATCTCCAGCAGATCCACCTCCACAAGCCTCGCTTCTTCCACCCAGCACGGTATATTCACCCATATCTTTCATGGGGTGCTCGGGGTTCTCTGGTACCACACCCTCGTTTTCGCTTCTCTTCAGCGAGCCTCGACAAGGATGTCACCCAAATGCACTCGCTATGAAACGAGCTCCAAGCCTTGCTGGGTCCAGCATGGAAAGAGTGGTATACGCCATGGAAGCATAATTCCTTCCTCTTCATCCGATCTTCCCTCCGCGTCCTTCTTGATCCTTTCTGACATGGCAAACATGAGGAGAATGGCCCATCTTCAACACCCCCACACCGAACCATATCTCGATTTTTCAGAACGAGGTATGATCACCGCGCCGGAACTGTGCGTGTTTACACTCGACCTGAACCTTCTCCTATTCACGTTGCCAAGTTCCTGCGTCGTAAGAAAGAAAGTATAATTTATGAAGAGATCGTGGATAGATGAGACAACATGCTTTTAACCTTTCAGGCTGAGATGAAACAGCCGTTGGGGCCGAGCATCTCCAACCTTGTGATCCTTTCGTAGGATTGTTTGTACCTGGGACTAAAAAGGTGACTGGGAGTACTTATACTCGTAGAGATGCCATTATTCGTTACAGTTCTTATCAATAACCATCTCGTCTTTTTGTCCTTTCACCAAGCATATACATTCCTTTAGGAGTTGACCTCCACTTACGATCTTTTAAAACAAAAAGCACCCATCAATTAAAATGGTTTCCAATATCTTTTCCGCGGCGCTCGTATTTGCTGCCGTTGCTTCTGCTCAAAATTGCAGCATTCAGTTTGAAGGCCGCCTGTCAGCTGTTGCTACTCCGTCAGCTTTTGATGCAACGACTAGTCTCTACGATCCAAAAAATGTCTTTGGCCAGAGTTAGTAGATCTATATCTTTGAGTGCATCGCTTCTAACAATATATAGATCTTACATGGGGTGCGATCATTCAGATCCCCGCGGTTAAGGCATCCCTAGTAAGTAGCTACATTGTTCACAGCAAGTCCGTCACTTATCAATCTGCAGTTCGACGCCAAAATAGGCGCCATACCATTTGAGGTGACCATCAGTGATAAATCCATCTTCGCCCCATCTGCAACCAATGTTCAGACTGGCTTCCGTCGTGCTGAGCTTCTTCCTGCCAGCAATAATGGAAGCGATCCATCCACACTTGGCGTCAAGACCCTTCATTTCTCCATCATGAAGGACGATGCCAGGCCCTTGAATACTTCTCATGAGTACCAATTGGTCTTTGTTGAGACTGCTGATTTCAGCACCAACCAATTCGCTCTCAAGACTGGTACTATCAGCGGTCTGGCGGGTGACCCAAACCAGCTTGTTCTCCAGAGTAATGTCCGCGATCCTACAACTCTCTTTGCCACTCCATTCACCTCGGGGACGTTCCACAACTTTGGTCTCGTTCTTGATTTTGACAAGAAGTAAGCTTTTCCTCTTGAAATTCCATCTAAGCTCTGTCTAACAAATTGTTCAGCACCACCCAAGTCTTGTATAGCAATGGCACTGCCGCTCTTGCCCCTGTCTCTGGTGTTGTTGCCAACGATGTCAGCGGCCGTGGGCAGTTTCATTTCGGGATGCTCAAGAAGCCAACTGGCGATAATATCACAGATGTCACCAAGGGGGGATTCCAGCCCAGCAACATCAACGAGGGTATCATCTACGGTGGTATTTTCGAGGAAGACAGCTCTAGTGGATGTATTAGCATGCAGTAGACGTTTTATAGAAAAGCGATAATAAGAACATATTTATGTATTGTACGATGTCAGGCTCTAATCTAAGTATGAGGACATTGTTTACTCTTTGAGCAAAAATTTGGGTAGTGATTTGGTTTCATAAATTAGTTCGTCACTGGTACTTTGTATTATAGACATATTTTCTAGAAGCCAATGCACATTTTACCGCCGAAAGACAAAGTATTTAAGTCATCCAAATATACTTCCTTCTGTCACTTTGCGAACTCACTATTTGCCAATACCTGCTTAGCATAGGAGAAACTTGAATTCCTTCTACATTACTCGTTAAGCTACAAGATCATATATACGTTTGATCTCCTCAATAATAATCTCCGGCTCCATGAACTGAATATTGTGGCCGCTCTTTGTCGAGTCCCGATAAACACACAGGCTTGGGTCGCGCGACAACTTCAGCATCTCTCTCATACGCGGGCCAGAATTCGCCTCCCACTCATCTACAAAGTGCTGATAATCCTTGCGGTCCTGTTCGGTGCCATTCCCCTTCTTGATAGCCGCATCAAGCGTGTTCTGGAAATGCCGCGCCGTCCAGCGGCCATGAATCACACTGACAGGGTGGTTCCCCAGTGCATGGTTCTCCAGTTGCTTCTTGGGAGCCAGGACCGACACGCCGATCTTGAACCCTTGGCACTCGGCCATCGTGGTCGCTTGATAGCGAAGATCCGCCTGCGCCTTCTCAATGACCTCGAATTCTCCCGGCAATAGGATATTCTTCTCGCGCTCCTCGGTCATCTCGAAGGCATCGATGCCAGTGTCAATCGCTTCGAAATACGGGTAGGGGAATTCTTCCTGCCGCTCAAACGTGCCTTCTTGATTCGCATCCACGAAAATCATGCCCACGATGTCGTTGGGTCGAAGATGCAGGAATTCTCGCGCAAGAATCCCGCCCCATGAATGGGCAATGACGATGTATGGCGGTGCCACATTGATGTTCCGGAGCAGCGTGTCCAGCTCGTGCGCGATGGCGACGGCGGTATTGGCCTTGGGCGGGTTGGGGTAGTTCTCGCTTTTCCCCAGACCTGAGCGGTCGTAGGTGAGAAACCGAACGAAAGGCGATGCGAGTCGTCGCACCGCGACCCATTCGTCGATTGTGCTTCCGAGGCCTTGCATCACTATCACGACGGGTTCATTCTTGCGCCGATCTGGGCCTGCGACTGAGACGTAGAGTTTGTGATCCCCAATGCTAACGAGGGCTGACTTTTCTCCATTTTCCCAGTCTTGAATCGGGTATTCAGTCATTTTAAAAAAATGCGCGAGGTGAAGATATATTGATTGGAATTGATGATAGAAGTCAAACAGTCATGTGATGGGCTTTGTTTGCATTTTAGGTGTCAGTCAAGTAATTAAGGGAGGGCTTCTGAAGTCTGTCTTAATCAAGAGCCTTTGAACTTACAATTGCACTTCCAACTCTATGTCCTTTTGTTTCAATAATTGAAAATGAGTATATTTTAGAGAAATGTAGAATTGCAGTATGAAATTGATATTTTAGTACACTCCACAATCAGGCATCAAATCGCACGTATGCAGGTATTGGGCACTAGTTTCAAGGCAACAACGATAGGTTTCAGTTAAGATCTCCTATACTACTATATCGTGAATGGGTCGACCCGGTGATATATTCTTCGCTCGGTAGATTGGAGTTTGGTAGGTGGGATATAGTTCGTCCTAATATGAGTCGAGTTAACAATGTTATTGTTTGAGCTTTGGCACGTTTTGAAGAATCTGTAGAACAGAATTGAGACTAAATATATATAGATATGTGGGGGGTGTAACAGGTGGTTTGGGCCTGCTCACCTACCTAAAATGGGGAAACATCCCGTGTCCCACTTTGGACTTAATGTATTTAATACTGCTGGTCTCGCCGCTCGCTAAGGATTGACATATTTAAGTAAATGTCATAAGAATCCAACCTACCTAGATACTAATTCCACGGTGGTAAGAATGTCAGATGAATTTAGAAAAATACTCGCACAGCGCTCATTGTGCTGTAAATGGTCATGGCGACCATATATTTGATTCGCTAAGGCGTCACATTGATCAACAAAAACAGCGCTGTGATCACTGAAAGCGAGCATCTCTTTCCACAGCAAGAAAAGCCAGACTCCAAAGCTGCACTACATCACTCTCTGTGGGACTCTGACCCGGTGGGGGCGGCAGTGCGCCCAAGTCCTCAAACACAAACTCATCGGCATCCGAATCATAGATCCAGCTCCAAACCTCCGTACTCAGATGCTCGCTGTTAGCTTCGATACTGTCCCACAGGCCGTTGTATGCATTCTTGACATTCTCATAAACGGACGTTATCCCGCAGAAGGCCGGAGTGGCTGGCCCATCGGCCTCGGGGATGCAGCGCGAGAGTTGGTTCTGCAGCCCAGATGCCATCATAGCAAGTTGCCAGCTCCAGACCACCGTGCCGTGATAAGCGCTAGTGGTCCAGTTCGCAGCGTAGATCTCTTCCTCGCCGAAGGCTGGGTTCGCGACTAGCATGCCGACATCCGTCATTAGGCCTGCAGGGAATCGCCGCCGGATGCTGTCGGCGGTCGTGTTTAGGAAGGATGTGAGCTGGTCTTCGTTGGTGGTGTTTAGCATGAATAGCCGAAAGCAGGTGTCTGTGTTCATGACGGCCACTTGAGAAAGGTTGTTGTTCCCATCTAGTGCTAACGCGTAGAAGGTTATGTTGCCATCGATTGATGAGTTTTGTGGCGGAAGAGAGGTAAGCTGACTGTTATACTTTGGTGCCAATGTGGCGTATCTTGTCACACGGTCTTGCGCGGTAGATTGCGGGAGAGTGATCTCAAAGAATGGCAGTGTGAGATCCTCCCATGTTTTGGCGTAGCTGCTGAGCGTCGAGGCGTTGTATGGGAGGATTCCGGCGGTAGAAAGAGCTGCGATGCTGTTCAGGGCTGCGGGTACCAGAGCACTGTTCACGTCGAAAGGAATCCGTCCACCGCCAATACCGTAGGTGCTGTCACGCCATTCACCAACGATTTGACCGTCTTTGAGATGTATCAAGTTTTCCACTGATTGATTACCTGGCGTAGTGAAAGGTTGTGCAAGAGTTATTATTTTATTAGCATTGATTTTGGCCAAGTCGAGATATGTAAGATTGGAGTTCGAGGGAAAGAAAGAAGCCGTGGTGCTATCCTTTGTTAGTGACCATTCAGTAATATGGCTTGTTTAAAATACCTCAGAAATGAATCTGCCCTTGAGGATCCTGTTGTACTCTGTAAGAAGTATTTTTCCATAAGTACCGGTAAATAATAGTCTGAATCAATCTACAAGTTGTTAGAGCATGAATAAATATACCATAGGAAGTTCTTGCCATCTTATAGTCGCAGCTTGGTGCAGTACTAATAATGTTCTCCTGTAAGTTTAACCAGGTAGCATAGTCCCTGTCTGTAATTAGCGAGGCCATTTTCATCATATATTTCCAACAGCGTACCCAATCGTCTCTTCATGACAAACTGATCCATCAGTACGGTTTATTCTCTCAAGTACAGCGGCTATGACAGCTTCTACTGCGCCACCTTCACCCTGACTTAGTACGGGCTGTAATAACAAGGCAGCAATCATTGAATCACGGCCAAAGTAAGTCAGGAACCGCCATGCTCCGGCCGTTAACTTTGTAGTGTAAGAAAGGAAAGATAGTGATTCTGTCTGATCCGGAGACTGTGTGACGAGGTTTTGAGAGTCTGTTTTCAGAACGGCTGTCGAATTTAATTGTTCGAGTTGCGGATAGTTGAAGGAAGCATTGAATGTATAAGTGCCAGCTTGAAAAATGAGAGTCGTATTGTCAATTTTAACTTCACTATCGGTACTCGTAAATGAAACCGTTGTCGTTGTAATGTTATCCAACCACAGCCGGCTAATTTCAACACCATCGTCAATCTGCGAGAACTGCAGAGCGCTCTGGATTTGCGAATGGAGCAAGCTTGGTCCCTCGGTGAAGTCTCTAACGGTTCGTATACTGCCCAGGATAGCTATGGGGAGAATGGCCGAATTGTTTAGTTGAAGCTGTGCGCTGATGCCAACTATAGCGTTATCTCCGGGTTGGTAAATCGGTTTGAGTGGAAAGTTGCTGGTTGCATTCAATAGCTTAATTCCAAGAGTTCCGTTGATCCCATTTTCTGGGGCGAAATACGTGACCACGCCACTATTACCAGCAGGCCACGCAACAATAATCCTGGGACCAATGATGGTGAGATCACTACCTGGCTGAGGACTCGTAACAACAACCTGAGTTGAAGAGTGGCAGTCTGAGTAGAAGTAGTTTTCATACGGAGGACTGCTAAGGTGAAGTGTGGTGGCTGCCGAAGCACATTCTGTCCCTGAGTTGGAAGCAATGGCTTCAGATGCATACAAAAGGTGACCTTCCGTACAGCTGAGAAGAATTAATACTTCTGCATAGAGCGGGAGCTTATCAACTTACGAGTATATTGATGGCAAGTAACAGTCTCCTCCACATCTTAAAGTCGGAGTGCCGGCTAGCACAGGGCAGAGGAAGTCGAGATCGTAGCAGGTATACTAATTTACACAAGTACAGAATAAGCTCAAGTCTTGTGATTTGCAGTGTGAAGCAAAACTAGAAGATATAAATGAACGTTTCTCAGTAATATCATGAATAGTGCTATCCCATTGAAATGCTCCAAAAATAGAAATGGATGTCTCATAGTACATAATAGATACGTCCAAAATAAACCGAACTACGCAGAGGCCATATGTATTGTAGCACCCTTGTTGAGTGCACGAATTGCTTCGAATTATCGCAAATGAGGGGTTTAAAGAAAGCCGATTCTTACCTTCGAGGCGGAGTAGAACGCATCACCGCACTGCAGCAAATCCCCCTGGCCAACAACGAGAGCAACAAGTAGAAATCTAGAAAGGAACTTTCCGAATAGCCACATGTTGCCAAACACAAATATCCTGAACAAATGCTATTTGCAACAACGTTATTAAAACTATGTACAAGAGACGCTGAACTGAAAGTATAAGGAAAAGACGAACATCCTCGCCTTAGAGGTACAGATCTTACATACATATGCAATCGACGTCATGGGAGCGTTACATCTGAATGGCCAGGAAAGTCTCTTAGGATGCAAGAAAACCAAGGATTGACAATCATTTACGTTAATAATGTGTGCCTGGTTCGACAGTTTTTGGATTTCACGGGGGGGTAATGCGGGGAAAATAAGCACCAGAAGATGTCTAGAATTAGTCAGCAGGCCAGCTCGACTAGACTGACTCTCATTGCTAAATCCAGGCAGAATTCAATAACGATGGAATTTATATGGAGAATTAGAATTTAGACCATAGATCGTATTGGGAAAATTATCACAAGAAATACGGATTGTCTTTCAACATACATACATGCCACCACCATCTAAGTCTGGCCTTTCTTGATTGCCTCTAGGAATCAGCACCGAGATGGGAAGAGGTTGTCAACAGCAATGAAAACCGTCGGCTAAATGGTACAAAGCAGAGCTTTTGGGGTACCTTCTACATCTTGACACTGGTCTGCCATGCGATGTGCTCTTTAGCGAGGAGAATGTACTATAAACGCGCAAAATGGTAAGTTTTTCCCGCCAAGCAGTTACATTGCCACAATCTGCCAATTCTCGTCCACATTGGATGGCTCACAAGAGTATTGCACCAAGTATAGCAGTCCAACACGGTAGGTGCAGGTAGCAGCTCAAACACCATTATTTAAGAGTATATCGATCAATTCGAAAGCTTTTCAATGCAGCTACAACCTCCAAGGCGCAACTTAGAGGTGGAAGGCCTAGGAAAAGAGTGAGGACTAGGTTTTGCTCCAGGATTTCCAGGCCATTTACATCCGTTAGAATAATTAGGCCATTCGAGGTGCGTTTACTAGAATGTTTGTCCAGCTGAAGTAATAATATCAGAAGTTGAGTCAAATCAATGTTAGTGCTTCTCTTGTCTTCCGCGTGAATGGTGAGCCAGCTAGCACCAATGCACTCATCAATGTAGCAGGTTGGTGAGGCAAAAGTACGATCAAAAATGACTTCAAAGACGAGTACGGCCTGCCTAGATATTCATAGTAATTTATTAGTATATGAGGTCAAGATCTAGGGACTCACTCTCTCGATCTTCCACTCTTCTCCCTCCTTGCTATAGACAAACCGATCATGCAATCTACTCTCTCTGCCCTGCCAGAACTCGATCATCTCAGGTACAATCCTCAACCCGCCCCAGAACTCCGGAATAGGTATCTTCTCCTGGCCCTCGAACTTCTTCTCAATATCCTTCACCTGCTGCTCCAACTCCTCGCGGCCATTCAACACCTTGCTCTGCTGACTAGCCCACGCACCAATCCGACTGCCCCGTATTCTCGTATCATAGTAAACCTGGCTCTCGGCGCTGGTCAACCTCTCCACTCTCCCCTCAACTCGAACCTGCCGCTCCAGCTCGCGCCACCAGAACGTCAGGCTGGCCCAGGGATTTGAAGCGACGTCGGCAGCCTTCTTGCTGGTGCCAAAGTTCGAGTAGATGACAAAGCCCTTGGTGTCGAGTTCCTTGAGGTACACCATACGCGCGCTCACGCGGCCAGAGGGCAGCGAGGCCGTCGAGAGGCAGACGGTTTCGGGCTGGTGCACGCCGTTGTGCTGTGCGTGTGAGAACCAGCTGTGGAATTGCGTGAGGGGGTTGAAATCGAGTTGCTCGCGCTCCAGTGAGCCTTTGGTGTATTGGTCCGCTTGGGAATTTGTCTTGTCGTTCGCGGGCGCGACTGTGTTGCTGTTGGTTAGCTGGTCCACGAGAGGGAAGTGGGGTGATGGATGGTGGGGTTGAAGAACGTACAGATCAGTTTAGAAGTGTCTTGTGGAGGATGTAGTGCCATTCTGAGGATTGGTGTGCGAAGTAATCGCATGGAGTATTGCGAATTAATTGAGAGTTGTACTTTGGGTTGAAGGAGGGATATGGTGAGCTTGGAATGGGTTGATTCTAGAAAATAAATCAGTCGAGTCACAATTGAAGCGATGACGCTCTTGATTTGGTTCCTGGCGAGGACCCGCTTTTGTTTTAGGTGGCCGTGCATGACTGTCGAAAGTCTGACAGGAGTACACATGAACCGATGCACACTTACGTCCAAAGTTACTTTTGATACTGTGTATGTTATCAAATTATCTCACCCTGAATTCAATAAAAGTTATATTTCATCAGTGCTTTTAGAAAATTTTGGTTTTCTTCCTAAGACACGAACTTATATACCATTATCACACGTTTTGGAAACGCTTATTAAAAAAATCGTCTTTGAACGATCACAATTAACAACTATTGTTAGGCTGCGGCATATGGTAGTTGTAATTCCAACGCAAAATGTTTCTGGGTTGAGAAGTTTAAGTCGGACAAGTTTTGAGCCAGTACATATTTAAGTCAGTTATATCTTTTGTGATCCAAGCTACCAAACAGTTTGGTTTAGTGTAATACTCTCATTGAATACTCAGAACTAAATTGTCCCCTTCAGACGCGCTATTATTGCCGGCGTTGCGTATTTCCAAGGTGAATGCACGATATGTATGGAAGAGCGTAGACGTAGTTGACAAGATAAATTAGCGCAAAAGGTATTAAGATCTAATATACAGGGCAAGCATTATATATTCTTCGCCTACTTCATGAACCCAGCCTTTCCGTCACCGTCTGAATCGACCTTGGGGTTGATCTTATCCATCAAGCTAGCCTTCTTGTGTGTGTCAGTGGTGTCATTATGGACACCGTTGTGAGTGCCAGTGGTGATGTTGTGGTCTCCAGTGGCGTCGTTGTGATGATGTCCATTGGCACCATTAACGCCGTTGTGGTGGTGGTGTCCTTCATTCTCGGTCAAGCTGGTGGTACCCTTGGCGCCGTGGCCACCGAGAGTGCTGCCAACGGTGCGTGGCTCGCCGCCGAAAGAGTCAACACGCTCCTCACGGCCCCCTAGAGATCCTCCCTTGTGCTTGAACTCGTCCATTGTCACCGCTGGAAGGGCCGATGCAGTGTGGTGCTTCGCCTCGTTGTGGTGTACTTCGTGCACAGGAACTGTAGTGTGAACGACGGATGGTTGGATGGTCTCTTTTTGGACAACTGGCTGGATAGTCTATTTTAAAAAGTCAATTGTGTGCCTGGAGAAAGTATTTGAAGTGAATTTACCTCGTGGACGTGGTGGTGAACATGCTCGCCTCCCATGGTAGGTGCCGCAGAGGAAGTATGCTGGGTCTCGCCAACTTCGCGAGTGTTCTTGAATTGAGCTGCCTCTGCCTCGAGGCGTTGCTTTACGTGGGAATCATTCCCGTGGTTGATTTCCCTGTGCTCAACACCGGCCATGTTGTGCGTGTGTTGCTCTGGTAGAGTTTCCGTGTGCTTAATTGGTTGCACTGAAGTGTGGTGGTGGTCTTGGTGAACCTCTCGGTCCACGGCTGTGGTGACATTCTCGTGGTGAGTCTTTGTTACGTGCTCATTTTGGACGGCTGGGTTGACGGTCTGCAAGAACAAGAATCAGTATGAGGAGTTAACGATGTTGACGATAAAGTTGGTGGGCCTACCTCGTGAACAGTGGTATCATGCTTTCCATCCTTGGAGAGGAAAGAGGTAACGGCGGCCTTGGCTTTTTCCATTTTGATTGATTTGTGTGGAGGGTTTCTGGTGAAATTCTACTGAGTTGTATTGGAGATGTGTGTGGATGACTATAGATGATGATGAGTATTAAAAATTACGTTTATTCTTGAGATGGAGTTTATATATACCTGCCTTACTTACTTACATTTTGACCGTGACGTACCTTGTAAACAATGCCCCTCGTGCGGGGAGCTCGAGTAGTCAACCACACTACATCATTATCTATGACGAACCGCTTAAGGAAAGGTTATGCTAACCTCTAGCATGCATACGTGTACGCAAACCGTCTAGAACAATAGGTGTTGTAGATAGATAAGCCCACAGACGATCAGTTGACCATGATATTTGACTGATGACAAGCAAGCGGCTGTGTCCCCGAACTCTCGTCTACTGGTGCATTCCCACTACCACTAACACATTCAGCATCGCGCCCCAAGAACAGTGTTATATCTTAATGGGGGAAATTAAATTGACCTGCGGCTTCTGAAGTAATATGTTCGGGGTAAGAAATGGCAAAGCATCACACGTCACAGCAGAGGAGCAACCCAGAACTCTCGCTTATGATTGACCATTTCCCTATGTTTACAAGATTAATTCTCCTTTAAACATAGTTCGTTATTCAGAGTATGGGAAATAATGCCAGCATGCATAATTCGGAAACTCCGATGGTAAAGACATGCGGTTTGGGCTAAAGATCTCCTCGCCGTCCAAGAAACCTAGACTGAGCCACCCAGCCGATGCTTAAGGCATCGGGCATGGAGGGCCTGGATGCGTCGCTTGTTACAAAATCTATGACATGGCCAATCTTTCTCTTCCCATCAAGCGAGCACTGCGAAGTCAATGACTTTTGCCTTACTACTTTCGTTTGCCTCCAAGATCTGCAAGCTTAAGCTTCTCGTTATGGTGACAGGGTTATCGTCTGTACTTGGGTCGCTCAACTCGCCCTTTACTCCACATACCGGTCACTCGGTTTAGCCATCAAGGATCTCTGGTCTTGAATCCCTCCCCTCCCGCCGCATGAAGATAGCAGCCGCTACGGAGGTCGGTAGCCTGGGAGTAGTCCCTGGAGTCTTACCTTCCGAGAAAAAGGGCTTATCATTTTGCCACGGGCTTAAGACACAAGCTATGGATTCTGACCTATCCAGAGCCAGCTGCGTGCTTGCATCATTTTTTTCTTCTTCTGACAAACCTTTCCAGTGTTTTGCGTGTGCATGGCTTAAAGTGCGGGATGATGAGATGGAATGATGTGCTGTCGCGAACTTATGTTATGCGTTCCCACGTTATGGTTGGGGATCTGAATCGGCCCCTCGCTAATCGCCACCTCTGCAAAGTACGTAGTCTTGTTGTCACCATCTGGCCTAGCGATCAGCATCAGACCAGGTACCATGGGAAAGGATGATGGTTAATCTTGGGGACAGCGAGGTCATATCCCCGCTTTCGCGGCGTCGCTTTTTCGGTCTCGCTTTTTCGTTTCGACAGGTATCACATCCGTAAGATAGTGAAATAAGTTCCGAAACATTCTGCTACAGATGACGCCCTCGATAAGCCGTGAGAGTCGATAAACCGATTGATGTTGCATTGAATAGCATCATTTGGGGGAATTACATATTCTTTACCTTGGCATCTTTCCCAGACA
This sequence comes from Coleophoma eucalyptorum, assembly GCA_026120035.1. Lineage (NCBI taxonomy): Eukaryota > Fungi > Ascomycota > Leotiomycetes > Helotiales > Dermateaceae > Coleophoma > Coleophoma eucalyptorum. Next base: position 166,991 of record JALRME010000015.1, read on the forward strand.
CGGCAGCGCATTCAAAGCACTGCATACTCCGTACACTGCACACTGCACGCATACTGCACGCATGATGCACTCTCCACACTGCACACACCGCACCCACCGCACCCTCTGCACACACTGCACACTGCATATCCCACACATTATCCCATCCCATCCCATCCCATCCCTTCCCTCCCTCCCTTCCCTTCTCTTCCTCGACCCCCGACTCGCTCGGCTAATAGAGCTCAGCTAAATCAACCCAGTGTAGCGCCAGCCTTCAGCTGAACGGGCTGGTATTGGCTGTCATCTCCGAGATGGCACGCTATTGAGGCTGTCGAAAACACTATGCCGCTGCCATTCCCCATGCGGGACAGCTTCCTGAGCCTGGAGCCAATGTGATTGTGGCAGGGCTACCATTGTTATGGGCTATTGGAGTCGGCATGTCCAAAATAGCCATCGAGGCCCCCAATTAAGAACCCTTCTTTTCGTAGATTTTATTTGACGCGTCAAATTCCCAGTACCACTGATTTCCTATACGGTCTGCAAATTTCTCGCTCTTTATTGTTGTAGCTGGAGTATTTTTCTGAGCGCACGATTTCTTCACGGGCAATAGAAAAGCTCCGCGAGTCGTTGGCGACTGGTAAACTCCCCTGCGCAGGTCCCGATTCCCTGGCTGCAGATCCCCCGCCTGCTGCTGCTGCATCCTTACTGCAAATCCCTCGTATACGTCAACCGCCCTCACGTCCGGGATCACCACTATCGCAATGAATTCTATCCGCAGCTTCTTCTCGCGGAAGTCTACCAACAGTGCATCACCATCGCCCTCATCACAACCGCAATCCCAGCCGAGATCCAATTCGAGTTCGGCACCGAGTAAGGCCCGCAAGTTCAACACTCAATTGAAAGGAAACTCCTATGATTCTTCCATCGCCCTGGATCCGCCCGTCAAGGGATCTTATCCAGTCGCGGGAAATGGCCCCAATGTATATGAAGAAATCCAGCGATCGCGGGCAAGGAGAGACTCACGAAGCCAATCTATCTCGACCGGTTATGCAGAGCCTCCTACCATACCACGATGGAGGGAAGACGTACTCGAACGGCCTCGAACTGCACCCCACAGCGGCCTACCGTCTGGACAATCCAACCAGACAGTGGATCGAACCCTGTCGGGCTTTGCTGCACTATCACCTCCGTCGTTTCTAGAGCACAGAGCGAAGCAAAAATCCAAACGATTCTCGACCATGAGTATGAATGATGTGCAGCAGTCGGTCGTGGAAGAAGTGCAAACCTATCAACCCAAGAGAGGGTTGTCCCAAGACAATACACCAGAATTCAAGGCTCCTCCGCCTTTACAAAGTTCCCACAATCGAACCGATTCCTCAACTACTCGAGCATCGCATGTCGACTTGTTGGACGCTTACAAGAGTTTGGTTGGGACTCCCGAGATCTCCAAGTCAGCCGTGAAGGCGTCAGGCGTCCGCAATTATGGGGAAGACGTAGCGGATAGAAACATTGTGGAGAATAGGGGAGGCGATGCATTTGATCTTTCCTTGCCCCAGCATAGTTACGTGAAAACCGTCTACTCATCATCGACTCCGTCTGGACGAGCCAATCTAAAGCATAGCCGCTTCGGATCAACCTTCGAGGGCGTGCAAGAGGATGATGACGACACGACACTTGAGCCACAGGAATTCCAAAATCGGACTTCTTCTCTGGGCCGTCAAACTCAATCATCTCGTCAACCATTCTCATCATCGTCCGATGCCTCTGCTTCTGGATCTAGAATAGCCCATGGCTTCCCTCCTCGTGTTGACTCAGCCCATCAGCGGCCACGAGGACGTGATGATGCTGCTCGAGTTCATAATCGACAGAGCCGCACAATTTCTCCGGACCTTTATGACGATACCCCTTCCATCAAGAGCTATCGTCGTCAGTCTGTAATCTATTCATCAGTCTCTCACGCCGACGCTCCTGTCCATGAACGAGCACATTCTCTCACAAGAGAATCTATCCCACCTCGTCAATCATCCAAGAGACATAGTTTAATATCGGTGCATAGTAGACAAGCCACTCTCGACGGCCCCTCTAGCACTGCAGTAAATTATAGCCGACGTGCTCCCTTAACGTCCAGTCCCGTCGCCAACGAATCTCGCACTCGACCGCGAACATCTTCAGTTGAGCCCAGTGAGGCCACCGCGCAATTCAGATCGAGAGCTAGATCTACCAGCAACTCTGGTATTACTGGTAGGAGATCATCCAGATACTCCACCGAATCAAGATATTCTGTAGAGTCGAGAGATTTCTACGATCTCGAATCCAGACGGTCACCGCCTCCAGTATCATCGGTATACAATAACAAGAAAATGGCTACAGAAGCGAGAGACTTATACGATCCATCAACTAGACGAGCGGCTCCACCTATCTCGATGAAAAACCATGGAAGGAACGGGATTATGGACCTGACTAGTACCGTTGAGACGGATGTCACAACCAGACAAGCACCTGGTACCTATCTCCCACTTGCTAAATTTGGCACCAATTGGCCACTTTCGTTGGACTAACTCGACCGAAAAGCAGTCACTCATGAACACATCACTCCAAGAGTTCATCACCTTCGGGATGAGACAATTACTCGAGAAACACATACCCATGATGTATTTCACCGGATTCTCCCCGTGATCGAGACTGAGGTGCTTCCTACAAAGCACTATATCCAAACATCCGATGGAAAGCTCGTTGAGATACCCGCAGATCAAATTCCAGGGCGTACCTCTACACCAAGTTTTCAAATCGTACCTACCAAAAGACACAGCACTTATGGCGAATCATCTCTTCCGGGCGGCTCGGTGGTTCATATTGGCCACCAATTATCTAGATTTGCTAGTCCAGTGCTCTCAAGCAAGAGATTTAGCATGACCAGAGACGGCGTACCAAAGACCGAGTCAGTGTGGAGGCACGCACCTGAGTTAGAGACCGGCGGGAGAGCGGCCGGGCAGACTATCCCTATGCACCTTAATCTCGCCAATATCAGTGATGATAGTGACAGCAGTGACCTGGCCTACACCACCATAAAGACTCCTCCCAGATCGGAATTGACTCCGCTTTTCCGAGATGGTGGCTACGGAAAGGGTAGTAAGCTACCTGGCCTTACTGAAACTGCTCCAGCAGCTATGCGTAATTCATTTCATAAGGAGCTACGTACCTTGGATTTGACAACCAGTGACAGCGAGGACGCCGCACTGGAAACTTTGAAAAGAAGGAAGGAAGCAAAGATGCGCCTAAGTAAGGCGTTTGATGAGGGAGGTATAGAGGCAGTAGAGCGAAACCTGCGCGAACTTCGGGAGCTCAGGAGTGTGGAATGATTTGAGCGTATATGCATAAGTCTTTTGCGAATATCTTTGCAGCGTAGGTGTAGGAGTCAGATCGGTTATGCGGCTTTCATGAATTTGACATAATCTTTATTTCCTTTGTCATCTTGAAGCAACTACATACTATGAGCAATTAAAAATTAATGTAGAGTCTCTAATTAAGATTTAAGGTTTGCCTCTTAACTTGTCCTCTAGTATTGAGTAAAGTTGGCTTGGTCGCTTAAAAGCCAAATAATGCTGTACTCGCTCTTACTTTAAAAAAGGTTACTAGATTCAGTCTTGTAGCTTCTCTAGTTACTCGAACTGTAGCAAAAGAGAAAATCGCAAGCTAATCTTCTTTCTCTGTGGAAAATAACTACCACACTCTCTCGCCTTACGCCTCCAGTTTTGTACTTTGGACTTTTCTCTTCGCACCTCTATTTTCATAGCATTAGCTTGTATCTGATCTTCTTTTTACCTACCCTCCCACAAGGAATCATACCTCTTAAGCTTTCTCGTGCTATATCTGCAGACAGAAGAAGAAAACGAGGTAAGCCTGCTCCTATTTATATCTGCATTCCATCTTCGCTTTCTTTTTAGCATCCGCTTGCAACTTACCTATCCTTCTTCACTCTAGCTGTTTCAATACAGTAATTAATTTCATTTTCTTGCCTACTACACCTTACCTTCAGATGCATCAATACTCTGCCTAAAGTTCCCTTCCAACCTTCTCCTTATTTCCCTCGTGCACGCAACCTCGTCTTTTACACCACTCCTTAGTATTCTTGCCTTGTCGCTCAAGCTGTGTGTGGACTATAGAAATCTTATACACCGCAGGCTTATTATCATCCGCAGTGCGCCGGTTGCCTTTACCACCAAATCTTCCCTAAACACACAAGGTGCACTACTACCTTTGCTCTTTCAACCTTTTCTTCACTCTCAACCAATGTTTTCATGACTGTCTCTTGCTGACAATTACAAGGATTCATGCAATATATCCTTAAACTGCAGCCCCCAAACGCCAAGCATAACGTCGTATTCTCTTGGTGACTTGAAGGCAAGCTCACTTTCGAAACACGCAAAGTACAATTATAATTACTAACCAGGGGCGCCATAGATATTCTTCAACAATTGATATCTTTCTAGCTTCGGCACTTTCAACCTTGTTACCAGACAAGATGCCTTCGAAGAAGCGCGCAGCGGACGAGATGTCGGTTGCGGAGGTGACATGCAAGTGTGGTCGTCACCCTAACCAATCGATTTGCGACAACGAACACCGTCTGCGGCATCTCTATGGGCAGCGAATGGATTTTAATAGCAAGTCAGTAGCTCTAAATGCCTTGCATATTACAATATTGCTAATTGAGGTACCTCAGGATCATCGCAACCTCGCCAATGGTTCAGGTGAGAGTTGATAAGCCGATAATGACCTTCGAAGTCTATCAAGGCCTTCTAGAAATCAACTCTGTTTTCTTCGCCGAAATCTTCAGCCAATGGCGCACTAAGCAACGACAGAGAGACAATACTAAATTGAGGGAACCAGTCGTTCATCTCAACCGTGCGGGTTCGAAGCTCGAAAATCTGGACGCAGGCTTCGCACATTTCATCAGCTGGTTGACGATTGGCAGAGTCAACTGGAGCCAATGCTCGCTCAAGCACGATGATGTGCTGCTCTGGCAGCTTGGTAATGAGCTGGGCAGTCCAGAATTTCAGGATTACTGTCTGGATCACCTACGACGCCGAGTCTTGCAGAGAACCGGTGTGTGGCCGTTGCCTGACGAGGCCGCTCTGATCTACAAGATCACACCTAGTGACTCACATTTGAGAGCACTCGTGGCTAGTTCTTTGGCAAGCCATAATCCATTCCAGAGGGGAGGCGACGAAGTTCAAGAATGGACAGTACTCATTGCCGAGCAGCAAGATCTCTCGCGAGATATCATCATGGCTGGCAAAACGAACTGGCAGGGCAAGTTACCCGCCCACGATCAGTACCGGAAGAAGTATGTAGTGGATACGCAGAAATCACAGTGCTTGCCGAAGAAATATGCGACCTTCTTGTTGGCGGAGAAGACCTTGGCACAGTGGGAGCATCTCGAACAGGCCGGCGCGTGGAATGGCAAGGTTGCTATGAACCACCTTCGCGAGATGAACATGCATGAGGAGATAGACGAACACCAGAGTGAGGCAGCGAATAGCCAGGGACAGCATGAAGAGGATGAGAAGCAGTTGGGGGATGAAGTCGCCGAGATGGACAAGCAAGTAGCTGTAATGACGGGTGGAAATGAAAAGTCAGGAGTGGTGATTGATCTCGCCCAAATGTCTTCATCTCAAGAGATACAAGGGGGCGAGCAAGTTCCAAGAAAGGAGCAAGTTGGCTCTCCCGAGCAACTAGCCAAGAAGAAGAGAAGACCAAACCTACGACTTCGAAGGAAGTGGGCTGGTGACGTGGAGAATGAGGACGATCTTATACCTGACAACAGCTGTGAAAACGCCTGAGATGTCATTTTCAAGATGAACCTGCGCCAACGGAAGGCCAAAAGCATGTCGAGCTCATCGACAGTTGTCAGTATGGCTTATGGGAGGGGTAATAGCGTGAATTGCAAATTGACATAATCATGGAATTCTGGTACGCTTTGTTTTCCCCTGCTCAGCGTGGTACTAAATTGGCAAAGAGAGCCAGTTACATGCTAGAAAGATCTCAGCAGGAGGATTCTACTTTAGATCCATGCCGAGGGGTAAACGGGGAATATAAGCCAAATTTGCGGTCCCAGAATAGCTACTTGTCATCCACGGTTGAGGTATGGACAGAACTGCCTCCAAGACAACGAGATTATTCTCACCATAGATAGCGTTGACCAATTGTTTACTATTATTTTCTGTCAGGCATTCTGGTGATATATATATCTCCAAGTAGACATTGTCATAACGATGAAACCCAGCTCTAATCTGATTATAAACCAGATTGCAGCTAGGATATTCTGCGAGCTTAGCAACGGATAGTTCTTAGAATAGCGTCTGTGAGCGGGAGCGGCTTTCATTTACTGCTAGGATGCCCTGACACAGTCAAAAAGGCCATTCGAGTTCTTGAGTTCTTGAGTTCCCATGGGAATTCTTAATGTCTCCTGAGTTGTCATTCACTTTTGTCTTCATATTTGCACAGCTCTCCTAGTTGACATGACGAAGAACGAAGGATCGGACCAAAAAATCCTGCCACCCACTAGAAAGAGCTAAGGAAGCAACTACCGGTTATTGCAGTGACATAGTTATATCGTCCTCAGGCCGTGGCAAGCGCATCACATAGCAGCCCAAGCTCGTACGGAGGTGGCTACACGTAACCCGTATAATTCCAGGTACGTTATTGTAAGATTGAAGGAGCAGTTTTCCAGAAGACTGCGTAATGTAGCGGTGGTCCAAAGTAGCTTCTTTCCGAAGAATGTCACTGCTCGCCCTACCAGCGCCGATTTAGAGCACTGGGCACGGGGAGGCAAGCCGAAGGCTTTATTTAGCCGACCTGAGCTTCGATTCACTCACCCAAAAACTGCCGACCACCACCAAAGACTTGTTCACCTCGGATTAGCCCCACTCGTTAAGACAACCTCTATTGATCCCCACGAAATGATATTGGCGATGCGGTAGTTAGGGAGAGCATGGAGTGCTATTTCTATACCACAAGGGACCTTTTACTCCTATATGATCCCACGCTTGTAATAACAACCTGAAAGACAAGCAAATGTGATCTACGTCCATGATCCATTGTAACCTAATGTTGTATATTCATGCCCTTGCTATGGCAAATCACCTTCGAACAAAAGCATTCGGTTGCTCGTGACGCGTTCCACTCTATGACGAATCTCCGTTGAGCATAGCCTGCTTGTTTGTATGGCTGCTCGAAAGTCTTTGCGAAAGAGCCGTGGTGTTCTAGCCTCCACGGACATGTTCGCTTTTCCAATTTTCCCTGGCCAAAGTGACCAGACCACAGATCCTGGAGGTGTTCTATATAACACCAGCTCCCACCGGTTGGAAGGAGAACATCGCCTTTGACTGACACCCACACTCTTTTTCTTTAAGCGTTCGTCTCTACTTGCTCGGCACGATGCGGTCGACCCTTACCCTCGTTTCCATGGCTTCTCTAGCCATGGCCTCCTCTCTAAGCGATATCTGCACCGTCTCGACTCTGCAGGCTGCGCTGCCGGCAGATGATTTTATCCCCGGCATTACATTCGATGCATCATCAGTTACGGCTGCAGCGGTGTATAATTCGACCGTGTCAGATTCTGACAACTACCCAGATGCTACCATCTCGTACTGCAATGTGACTTTCGCTTATAGTCACACCGGTCTCAACGACAAGGTCCAGGTGCAATACTGGTTGCCCTCTACTTTCTCCAACCGCTACCTCACCACTGGTGGCTTTGGCTATGCAATTAACTCTGCCAGCTCCAACCTTCCCGAAGCTATCATCTATGAAGCTGTTGGTGGTGCAACTGATGGTGGATTCGGTGGCTTTGATGTCCAATTTGACGCGGTCTTTCCGCTTAATAATGGCACTGCCAACCTTCCGGCACTCTACTCATTCGTGAGCCCTCCCATCTAACCGTCCAGAATGGACCATAGCAGCAGCTAATGGAAATATTAGGCTTACGAATCTCTGCACGAATTAACCGTGTTCGGAAAGGAGTTTGCGAGATCGGTCTACGGTGTGAGCAACGGCACCAAGATTTACTCATACTACCACAGCTGCTCTGAGGGAGGTAGAGAGGGCTGGAGTCAGGTGCAGCGATATGGTGATCAGTTTGATGGTGTTATTGTTGGCGCCCCGGCCTTCCGCTTCTCCTTCCAACAACTCAACCATCTCTACATGAACTTTGTGGAGCAGACACTCAACTACTACCCACCGAGCTGCGAGCTTGACAAGATCATTAATGCAACCATTGAGGCTTGCGACCCTCTTGATGGAAAGACTGATGGCGTGATCAGTCGTTCAGATCTCTGCAAGCTGGACTTTAACCTCACTTCTCTAATTGGCACTCCTTACTCGTGTGATGCCAGCACAGGAACTACCACCTTCTTGAAGAAGCGACAAAGCGCGACTAGCTCTTCGACCCCAGCACAAAATGGAACCATTACTGCAGAAGGTATCAAGGTGGTACAGACGACTCTCGATGGATTGCACGACACCAATGGCAACGCTATCTACTTTTCATACCAACCAGGTGGTGATCTAACTCAGGACGGCATTACCACTTACGATGCTACAACTGGCGAGTGGGGTATTGATATCTCTTCCTTCGGCACTGAGTATTATCAGCGCTTCCTCCAGCTTGTCGATTCCGACACCCTTGACTCTATCGAGGGCTACACCTACGATACGCTCCGTGACTGGATGATCCAAGGCTGGTATGAGTATGAGGACACTCTGCACACAACCAACCCCGACCTGTCCCAGTTCCTCAATGCTGGAGGTAAGATCATTCACTATCACGGCGAACAAGACCCTTCCATCCCTACCGCATCCTCGGTTCGGTATCACGAATCCGTTCGTCAAATTATGTACCCTGGACTATCCTTCAACGAGTCCACTGCTAAGCTCGCTGAGTGGTATAAGCTCTACCTTGTGCCCGGCGCCGCTCACTGTGGGCCAAATTCGCAGGAGCCTAACGGGCCATGGTGCCAAACCAATTTGGCAGTCATGATTGACTGGGTCGAGAACAGTAACGAGCCCACCACCTTAAATGCTACTTATATGGCTGGAGACTATGTCGGCCAAAGTGCAGAAATTTGCCAGTGGCCCTTGAGACCTATGTGGTACAACAACGGCACCACAATGGAGTGTGAGTACGATCAGAGAAGTCTTGACACTTGGTTCTATGACTTCTCTGCCGGATTAAAGCTGCCCCTTTACTAGAGAAGTAAAGTCATCTCATCACTACGCTCGCGCCTCACCTTCGGATCCTGGCGAAGACAGCTTCAGCAATGACGAATACGACGTTGGTTAGATTGACGAGAACATACCCAATGATACAGGTGGATGTAAGAATTGTTGTAGGAAAAAAATATCTCGCAATCAACAGCGAGGTTCTGATATATAGCAAAAGGAAAGCACCCAGGGATAGCGTCAATGATTGGGTAGACAAAACGCATCGACTTTAATCAGTTTATCATTATCCTCTGTTCAAAGTGTTTCCAGCTCCCCTGGAAGTGTTAGATAAGAAGATAAGATAGTGACAAAGAGGTAGACTTACTTTGGATTTGCCTCAACAAACTCATCCCATTCACGAGCTTTCATAATCTCCGCATCTGCCTTCTCGTAATTATCCTCATCTGGCTCTGGAATAATTCCACTTGCTTCACCACCTCCTTCAATGATACCACCCCGTGCTCTTTCCTCCTCCAAATATTCATCAATCGTCATCGTTGGTAAATTATGTCCAGGTCCAAACACTCCATCCTTGACAGTCTGCCTATCTCCTAGGAGAGTGAAAGGACGCAATGGCTTTCCGCTCTGACTCAATATTGGACCTGTATTCGCGGATGAGAGGAGGTCCCTCCTGTCCAAACGGTCTGAATAGTCGCGTTCTCCCCGCAGTCCATTTCTCTCTCGGTAATCACGTTCTATGGCTTCTGGGGTAGGACCAGGAGTAGGCGGTGCCATTGCAAGGACTTCGAGTTCGCGATTCATCGATTCCAGGGCTTGGAAGGTATTGTGGGTGCAAAGAGTGATATTGGTAAGCTGCAGCTCCCGTACAGCATCTTCGTCCTTCTCGAGATACGCAGGGTTTTGTGCCAGAAACTTGCCCATATTAGCAAGGTTTGGCAGAGGATATTCTCGAAAAACGAACCTCCAACTTTTTTTTGAGCTCCTTCTCTTGCTTAAAATTTGCAATTTTCGCGCCACGTCGAGCAGCAGGGTCCGAGGTAGAGATGGTAGAGAATGAAGTTGTATCTTCTACATAGGTGGTATAAAGTTTCTTTTCTGACGTTGAGAACATATCGTAGTTGTCTAAAAAGCTCAGGTATTGCTCATAGGCATCTCTTGCCTTTTGTAGAATGTCCTTTCGATCTTTGTCATTCTTGAGGAGGATCAAATCTGCAAGGCGGTAGTTGATCAAGAGATATCTGCGCCAATATCAGTACCTCGTCTTGGACCATAGGCTATCTGACCTACTGTAGATCTCCTGATGTGATATCTTCTAAGCTCTCATTGGGACTGAATAACGATAGTCTGTCTGTGAGCTGTCGACATTCCTCGTAGGCAGCAATGGCAGAGGCAAGATTCTGCTGGTATGTGACGGTATTCGTTTCCCAAGACGACTCGAGCGATTTTCTTTTGCTCTCGGCGGAGGCATAGAGAGACTTCAAGTTCTGGTCTGCCATTTTTTGGCGAGTGATGAGATTGCTGGGAGTGCAGTATGGTTTGGTGGAAATGGCTTCTGATGATGTCGAATTTGCCTCGCGATGATGTCGATTCTTGGTGGGGGATAGACCTTAATACGAATACGAAGAGGACGCCGAGGTCGCGCCAAACCGCGATAATGCTAATTTACGCGTCTTTCACATGGGATATATTTCCTGTATAGAACCTCCCCTGTAACTGTCAACTTTTTATTTAGAATGAGATGTCTGTTATCTCCAAGAGTATACCTCGCATACTTCCATTTTTATTGTGTCTCAAGTTCTCGTCTCGTTTTCTAAATCGTGCAGAAAACATCCGCTTTTGCGACGGCTCTGTTTGCAATGACAGCTAATTATGGAAGAAGTTTTTGATTAATGCTAATCTTCCACCCATATCAACGAGGATATAATTGCACTGCTGGATGAGATCATTCCTCCGGAGGACCCGCACGACTGAGGAGGACGGGAGCGAAAGGTGCCCTTTGAATATTATTTCTAAAAGTGCGCTGGCCGATCTAATGGGAATGACCAATCTTGATATTATGATGCTGAAAGTAATGAGGAACTTACTTTGTCAACAAATGGTCTACCGGCAACTTCAAATCATGTAAATGCTTCAAACGTCGGATTAAAAAGCGGAGCCTGTCTCCATCCATTACTGTAGCTGAAGACAGCACAATCGCAAGTAAAAGTAATAAGGCAATTGGAGATTCTTGGCCTTACAACGATCAAGCCTCTGGATTCGCCATCATAGGTTACCCCAATTCGTACGTCATCGTCAGGCTCTCCTGGATGAAGTCCTTTAACAAACGGCGGTTTGGTTAGCTTCACAACTTCTACTTTTATTTCCTGTTACGACTCCGATGCTTCTCGTTCAGTTACACCACACCCAGATCGAAGTACACCATAGCCACGGTTACCATCTCACCATCATGTACAGCTTGAAATGGACTGTACCCCTCTAAAAGAGTCAACACTCTCGAAACCAACATTTCACGGGCAGGCAGAATACTCAAAGTTTGTGCATCCTCTACCAAAGGCTGCAACTTTTGTTACACAAACAACAGCGGATGTGATCACTTATCTCAAGCAACCTATTCGTGACTCAACTTGTGCTTCTTCTAGATCTCAACAAGACACAAAGTTAAACCTAATGGCAGACTCAATAGATTTACGACTGCAAGGTCTTAGTATGGCAAATATGGATCCTCCCCTGGGTCTTATGGGCGAGGAGGACGATGAACACGGTCACTACTCAGACACTGATAGTGAAGCTGATCACCTTATTGAAACTGTCGGACCAAAGAAGATCTCAGAGCGCCGCCGTCGTCAGCAAGCCATTGTTGATGCACACCTGAAAAAGATTGCTTGGGAAGCTGGGATTTCAGTCTCACACGTCAAGTTTGGCGAAGAGGACCAACAGTCTACAAGATGGCTCATCAAACAGTCTGAAAGCAAAGTAATCATTTCCAGTCCGAGGGACTATCAAGTTGAGCTCTTTGAGCGTGCGAAAGAAAAGAACATAGTCGCTGTCTTGGACACAGGTATGCTACTTAAAATAGGAAAAGGTACTTTATTAATGGTATTAGGCTCAGGGAAAACGTTGATTGCTGTCCTCCTACTTCGTCATATTATCAGCGAAGAACTCGAGAATCGTGCACTGGGCAAGCCAAAGCGAATCTCATTCTTTCTTGTATGTCTCACACAATTTCTGTTGATAATTCTAATCATGGCTCTAGGTCGACTCTGTCACCCTTGTTTTCCAACAACATGCTGTCTTGTTTGCGAATCTCGACCAGAAAATGGCCTACTTCTGTGGTGATATGGGATGTGATCTCTGGAGCAAGCAATTGTGGGAAAGGCATTTCTCAGAAAATATGGTTATTGTCTGTACTGCAGAGGTTCTATGCCAATGCCTACACCATTCCTATATTACCATGGAAAACATTAATTTACTCATCTTCGACGAAGCACATCACGCGAAGAAGAACCACCCATATGCTAGAATTATTAAAGACTTCTACGCCGAAATACAGCCTGATACGATTCGACCGAAGATCTTTGGTATGACTGCATCTCCAGTCGATGCCAGAGTGGACGTAAAGAAAGCTGCGGTGGAATTAGAGGCACTACTTCAATGCCAAATCACAACCGCAGCTGATACCAGTTTACTACAATACTCAGTGAAAGCTCATATCGAGCAACTTGCAAAGTATGCGCCTCTTGGCCCCAGATTCGAGACAAAGCTCTTCAAGCAGATGGTTGCAAGATTTAAAACCAGCAGAATTTTTCAGAAGTCCCTGAAATACTCATATGAAATGACATCAGATCTGGGCTCATGGTGCGCTGATCAGGTATGGCTATTTTGCCTCAGCGAAGAGGAGATTCCAAAGTTTCTCGTAAAGACTGAGAGTCTTTATCACGCCAATCGTGTGGCAGAACCAATAGAGGAGTTAGAGGCTCGAAAAGAACAGATTCGGGAGGCACAGGATATCATCAAGTCTCATGATTTTGAAGCTCCTGACTATGACCCTTCCAGATCCACATCAAGGAACCTTTCCACAAAGGTGCTGCTTCTTGTTCAGTACTTAAAAGAACGATATGAGCGACCTACCGATGATAAGTGCATAGTATTTGTAAAACAACGATACACTGCACGCCTTCTTGCGCAGCTCTTTACTCAAGAATCCATCAGGACTCCTAACTTGCGTGTTGGAATTCTTGTGGGTGCTAGAAAATCGGAAGTGGGTGATCTGAATACTTCATTCCGTCAGCAAGTCATTACTATGATGAGTTTTCGCCAAGGCAAAGTCAACTGCCTATTTGCTACCTCGGTCGCAGAAGAGGGCCTCGACATTCCTGATTGCAACTTGGTGATTCGCTTTGATCTCTATACAACTCTAATCCAATATATCCAATCAAGAGGTCGGGCTCGACATGCAAACTCAAGATACATTCACATGTGTGAGGATCGAAATTTGGCTCATGCAGAAATCATCAAAGAGGTTCGTAAGAATGAGGGCATATTGAAGAGATTTTGCAGCGAGCTTCCCGATGACAGAAAACTCACCGGCAATGATTATAATATGGACTATTTCCTGGCAAAAGAAAGAACCCACCGAGTTTATACCATCCCAGGTACTGGTGCTAAATTGACTTACAGAATGAGTCTCATGGTCCTTTCAAATTTCGTCAACTCTCTTCCTCGAAAGTCAGAGAGTGATAATGCAGTTCCAGAATATGTTGTCATCAGCAGAAACAAACAATTCATTGGGGAAGTTGTCCTTCCCGAGTCATCTCCAATACGAGGTGCCATAGGAAAGCCAGCATCAACTAAACAGGTGGCAAAATGCTCAGCTGCTTTTGAGACATGTTTAGAGCTGTTGAAAGGGAAGTTCTTAGATCATCATCTTCTACCAATTTACACCAAGAAGCTACCTGCAATGCGAAATGCCTTGCTTGCGGTTGATTCAAAACAGCGAGAATCATATGATATGAGGACCAAGCCATCGCTATGGAACATCATTAGTATGCCTGAGAAGTTATACATGACAATTCTATCGTTGAAAAATTCAGAGTGCTTGGGTCGACTTTCGCAGCCTCTAGCCCTATTGACCAGAACACCATTACCTGAATTCCCGCAGTTTCCCTTGCACTTTGGGCACGGTGAATCCTCACTTGTCGAATGCAAGCCCATCTCAACCGCTCTGGATCTTGATTCCAATACCCAAGTTTTGCATCAGCTTAATAGATTCACCTTGCGATTCTTCGATGATATATTCAGTAAACTCTACGCATCAGATCCCACGAGCATGCCTTATTTTCTTGCTCCGATCAAGAGTAATGTCCTGATCATTACTGAATCCCACCCAATGGATCTGATTTCTTGGGAAATTGTTAAGGTTGCTGTCGAACATGAATGGTTGCCATGGGATGAAAACACTCCAGAATCCTTCTTCAACAACAAATTTCTCGTTGATCCTTGGGATGGCTCTAGGAAGTTTTGGTCTGTTGGTGTTACTCACAAGTACAAACCTCTTGACCCTGTTCCACCAAATACAGCTCCTCGGCCAGGCACCAGAAAGGATAACTCGAGTATCATGGAATACAGTTGTAGTCTCTGGGAGAAGGCAAGAGCTCGAAGAACATTCAGAGAAGATCAATTTGTGGTAGAAGCTGAACTTATAGGACCACGCCGGAATATGCTCGATGAGTTCGATGTTGGTAACGTTGAGACGCCTAAGAATTGCTTCGTCATTATTGAGCCCATGAAGATTTCTCCAGTAGGTGCCTTTGAGTCTACGAGTTCTACCAAGCTAACGAGCATAGCTACCAACCACTGTTGTGGCTATGGCATATCTGTTCCCTGCTATCATTCACCGCATTGAGTCATACATGATAGCCCTGGAGGCATGCTCCATGTTGAATTTGGACATCCGACCAGATCTTGCACTCGAGGCAATGACCAAAGATTCAGATAATACCGATGAGCATGGGGAACAACAAGTCAACTTTCAAAAAGGCATGGGTGCCAACTATGAACGACTTGAGTTCCTTGGTGACTGCTTTCTCAAGATGGCAACGTCTATTTCTCTCTACGGCATGCATCCAGACAGCAATGAATTTCAGTTTCACGTGGATCGTATGCTACTCATTTGCAATAAGAATCTGCGAAACAACGCCATCGACCTCAAGCTTTACGAGTTCATTCGGTCGCAAGGCTTCAACCGCAGATCATGGTATCCTGAAGGACTTGTTCTTCAAAAGGGAAAGGGAAAACCTGCTCCCAAGACTCATAAGCTCGGTGATAAGACGATTGCCGATGTATGCGAAGCTTTGATTGGTGCTGCGTTGCTCACTCGGATGGAAACGAACAATATGGACGGTGCTGTCCGGGCAGTCACCGAACTTGTTCGCAGCGGAAACCATAGTCTCATTTCATATACCGACTATTACAAACAATACACGAAGCCAAAGTACCAGATCGCTGCGTCTACAGCAGCACACAGGGATTTGGCACGACAAGTTGAGGAGAAGCATCCCTACCGTTTTCAGTATCCTCGTCTACTTCGATCAGCATTCATTCATCCTTCATACCCATTCTCCTATGAGCATATTCCAAGCTACCAACGTCTTGAGTTCTTGGGCGACTCTTTGCTGGACATGGCTTGTGTAAACTTCCTTTTCCACAAGTACCCCACTCGTGATCCTCAATGGCTGACTGAGCACAAGATGGCGATGGTTTCCAACCAGTTTCTAGGTGCTCTATGCGTCATGCTGGGATTTCATAAACACCTCTTGGTCTTTAATGCGACCTTCCAGAAGCAGATCCAGGACTATATTTTCGAGATTACTGAAGCACGAACCCAAGCTGAAGATAAGGCCATTTTGGAGGGTAAGACAAAGGACAAATGCTCGCCCGATTTCTGGGTTCAAACAAAGCAACCTCCAAAGTGCCTTCCAGATATCGTAGAGGCTTTTATTGGGGCCATTTTCGTGGATTCCGAGTATGATTACCATGAAGTGGAACGATTCTTCGATGAGCATATCCGATGGTACTTTCAAGACATGAGCATCTATGACTCTTTTGCCAATAAGCATCCAACTACTTTCCTTGCTAAATTCCTGGACACTAATATGGGTTGTTCAAATTGGCGCTTATTCTCGCAACCAATTCCTCAGATCGATGGTTCCAAGACTCAGGTACTCGCATGCATCATGATTCATGACCAAATTGTCGCCGATGATCGAGGCGATAGTGCTCGGTATGCCAAGGTTCGAGCTAGTCAGCTGGCTATGCAGATCTTGGACGGACTCTCTCCCACGGAGTTCAGACAGAAATATGATTGTGATTGCTCAATTGACAGAGCTATTGCTTTTGATGAGGAAGTTCAACATGGCACGGCCATCTAATGAGAAAAGTGGCTGAATGATGACGGTTGATCTGCAACGAAGATGTTCGCAATTGTGTAGCTTGCTTGATCTGTCGACTGGAATCATTATACTAAACTAGACAACCAGGTAGATACCAAGGACTGGTCTTTTATATTAGGATTCCTGCCATAGCTATCATATACCAAACAAATTCTGAGGAAACTTCAAATTTCTTTTTGTACTATTGTGCTACCCATGTTTTTAGACAAGTTCATGAGTACTGATATATTTGCCGTGCAAATTGAGCCTCACCTAGCGTGGAAGATTAGATAACTAATGTAAATTAAGTTCATGAGAAAAAAGGCGTAGAGATTAGATAGAAGGCTGTTTTAACTAACTAACCCAATTTATAAAATGGGACTTATTTACTGGCAGTTTTAGAGACAAAGTTATTTTACCTTAGTCATCATCGCGTGCCGGTCACGGTGCTGTACCTCGGCAAGCCAGGCGTATGTCCAGCCTCGCGCGAACTGTTTTACTACAACATGGGAAGCAGTGCGACAATCATCAGTCGATGCTCTGTTCTCTCTTCAGCCCATCATGGATTTCCTACCGACTCTGCAGCAAGCGATCGATGAGCAGAAGCCTTCTCTTTTCGAACTTCTTTCCTCCACTCAACTTTCGTCCCTAATCCCACCTTCCCTCCGATATCTTCTCGCCGTTGCAACACATCGGCATCCTCGATACCTACTGCGCATACTTAACTCTTTCGATGAGCTTTACGCACTGCTTATGCTGCTGATAGAGCGGCATTACCTCTCTACATATGGCGGCGGTTTCACAGAGAACTTCTACGGCCTCAAGCGCGAAAAATGTCTGCGGGTCGGCGAGATATCGCGGGCAAGTGTTGCAGCGCCAGCGGCGGTGCGAGAGAGTCTGCAGCTACGGAAGGGTGATATTTGGAAGAATCTAGCTATCATGGTCGGCATACCCTATCTGAAGCGGAAGTTGGATGAGAGTTATGATATCAACGCTCCCCGAGCACTGCTTGGTGCAAATTATACACGACTACCGCCGAATCCGACATTGAAGCAACGCTTCGTACATTACTACCGATGGTTTCTGCGGAATATTTACCCGAGTATCAATGCTGCTTATTACTTTGCAACATTGGTTTTCAACATCGCGTATCTATTTGACGGATCGAAATACCATGATCCATTCCTGTGGCTTGTGGGAACAAGAATGAGGAGGATGGGTCAAGCTGACTACCAAGCTATTGCAACGGCTATGGAGGCTGCAGTACCAAAAGTTGACGGGGATTCTGGACTGGGCACAACATCAATCCTACACCCAAGAGTTCTAGGACCAAGGCTGTTGGGCTCCTTGAGATTATTATTGCCGACTTCTATATTCGCCCTGAAATTCCTTGAGTGGTGGCATGCTTCGGATTTTGCCAGACAGTTAAACAGAAAAGCTGCAGAGGGCATCGAATTGCCGCCGCCAGTAATCTCAGGTCTCTCACTCCTAAATAACAAACAGACGCCGTCCACGAAAAAGACTGACCAGGAATCGACTGAAAAGCCCGATGACGTCGAACCTCAACGTCCGCTCTTATCTTCAGTCACACTCCTCCCAATCTATACTGTTCCTGTACCTGAGGATAAGTCTCTGTGCCCAATTTGTGAGCAAGACATCACAACTCCCACAGCCTGCCAGACTGGTTATGTGTACTGCTATACCTGTATCCATAGATGGATTGAGGGCAGTCACGAGAAACAAGAATACTTCTTGGATCGAGCAAGTGGTAGGCAAGGGAAATGGGAGAGTGGAAAGGGAAGATGTGCTGTTTCAGGACGTAGAGTTCTGGGAGGCACAGAAGGATTGAGGAGAGTAATGGTTTAGAAAAGATATGGCGGGAAAAACTGTACATATATTATGTGATACGACGGCGTTCTGAAGCGTTAATATCCTGGAGACAGAGCAAGGAGTCTTCGGAATCATGAGGTTAGAATAGAAAAGATTCCAACCCCTTTCCTCCGGAGTTTTCTGTTGTACAGTTTACGCTTCTGACTTCCTGCACTTTGACAAGCACCTTGTCATGTGACCAAGTGGTAGCAGTAACCAGGGTACGCTGACCTGTATTGCTCTTGGTTGCTGAATACTGCTGTATTACAGGGCTACACTTATGGTCAAACCTTTGCGAATTGGCGCTGTTGCCAGGAAAAGCCCTTGTTTTGATGGGCCGTTTTATTCTCATGCACCTTGGGGTTTGTACCACGTCTCTGTGTTCCGGAGGCAGAAGGCTCCCCACCACATTTGACAACGATTGAGCATAGAATACTTGAGGTATAGCAAGACATGAACAACAAGCTTTGTGGGCATGGCATGCATCAGCTGAGCCTCCTAGAATCCCTGGTCATAATGAAAATTAGGCTGACTAGGAGCCTATCAAGTCTGCCTAATAGCACGAGGCCTGCATCGTTATCAACTCTCTTGCCAGAGCCTTGTGTGCAATTTACATGCACATCATGCTGTCACTGCAGATACGGGCCCATCAATGCCTACGCCTTGCTCTGACCTCCACATGCACCTGTGCATGGGATCAAAAATTGAGCGAATTGGAGAGGCTAGAGCTCTATAAAGCAGCGCTCCGGCAAAATGAAGAATGGAGCGTCGGAAACAAAAACCTCTGGTTTCCTGAATACATCGAATTTTGACGGTTTGCCTGTTCGAGTGGAATTCTGATACGATGAAAGCAAACAATTCGTATTCCAGTTATGTTGCGCTGCAGATCCAGCGATTTCCGAGTCTTTGTAACCTTTCGAAATTCCTTGAGGCTGACACTCCCAAGTCCAACATATGTCGAGTTGCTTGCCTGGACTTCTACAATGCTACAGATCTACCAGAATATACTCAGATTGACCCAGATGATCTACGGAGCCTCTTGCAACATCACAGCTCCTATGATGCGAATTTACTCGGCAGGATTCTAATCATCGAGGATCTTTCCCGAGAGATAATCGAGACCCTAGGTGCTTCACTAGACATCGATCCTCACTTCTTTGCTTCTCATATCGATGCTCCCAACATCAAGTTATCCTTATCAAATAACCTACCCCCCGTAATCTCGCCGCCCCACTTCAGAACTGGATATCAGCATTTTATTAGCGCACAGTATCATCGACCTATTCAATTCAAAGACCCTTTGCCCAAACAAATATTACTTCGCGACACAACTATACCACGTAAGGTAAAAGTCCTACCGCCTATCAAGGGAAATTCAATTGGGCTTGCGCGGCATTGCTGCTCTGTGTTGCGGACTACAGATGGTGGTGGAAATTGGCTAGGTAAACCAATAATTACCACGAGTCCAGCATTATCACTGATTGAAGTAAATAGGTGTTGTACTTGTTGATCCTAAGATCGGTACCACATATCAGTCTCACAGTAGAGCAAGTCAGTTTTTCAACCTGGCGTCGGATTTGTTTCAGGGTGGATATGAAGATTACACTAAATGCCCGTCGTATTTTGAAGACAGATCTTCCCTGTCCTTTGAACGAGAATCATTGCTCGAAGACCTTGTCCAGCGATGGCGCAAGGCAATACCGGATGGATTCAACAAGACAAATCCGACCCTAATGTCCATGGCATATTATCCTTTGAAGACTGTGGCTAGTGAGTGGTTAAGATATACCGAGATCATGTATTACTCTATCAAAGAGTACGAATACACAACAAGCCCACTTTCTAACTCATTGGACCGCCTCGTTCAACTCGATAATGACTTGCAGAGTCTTCAGTCTTGGAGCCGCCGCGGCATGGCCTCGGCATCCAAAATCCAAAGCATCCTTGATTTCCTTGAATCGCAAACAAACTTGGAAGTGGACAGTGAGCTCAAAATTTCATTATTGGCAGACTATAGATATATCAAAAAGGCAACTGAGCTTTACAGCAACCGCCTTGCAGCCTCGGTACCAATCGTCACATCGATGATCCAGATAGCTGATAGTCGTCGTTCTTTTGCCGAGACAGAGAACGTCACACGCTTGACGTTTATTGCGTTAGTATTTATTCCTTTGTCCTTTGTATCAGGGCTTTTCAGTATGGACGAGACTGTTGCTCCAGGTGGTGGCAGATTTTGGATGTATTTTGCTGTTGCTATTCCCGTATTAATTGTCGTCTTCTGCATTGCAAGGCTGCCATGGGACAAGATGAAGCAGATGGTGGGGAAACTTGCAAATTCTCAATTAAGGTAGATTTTGTATGAAAGCTTTATTATTATGCTAGAGAAGTAAGGTTCCATGCTTCTAAATTCAATCGTCTGTCCGATCAAAGTTTTCAGAGGTGTATAGCCACTTTATTCTGCCTTGTTTTCCTCAATATGACGCCGTAAAAGCAGCAACTTCTGACATACATGTGGCGGAGCTGAAGTTCTCCTTGCAGCAGCCTCCATATAATATGCTCGACGCTATAGACGCTTGCCCTTGTGGACTTATTCTCAGTGCCCTCAACAGGCTGTAGGGCCCAATCTGCCTTCTAAGTTCTCAACCACAAATATTGACCCCCTTAACAAAGCAGATTCACGACAAAAGAAGCTGCCCAATATGGCGACAGCGATTATCTCAGAATTTCTCGATGAATTCCGGGAAAATACAGCATTCTATCAAGAAATCGCGATTTTCATGAGAGACATTTGTGAGAGACAGCTGAAAGAAGAACACATCGGTCATATATGGCAGCATCGAATCAAATTGCCTGGATCACTTGAGAAGAAATTGCAGGATAAGGTCGAGAAAGGTGCCTTCGAATCAGATGCTGTCAAGAGTATTAAAGACTTAATCGGTGGACGAATAATCCTGTATCGAAAAGGTCATAGTACGAATGTCGCAAGAATTATCAAGAGAGAATTCAACGTTCTGGACACCATTCAACATCCAATTTCCGCGGGAAATAAGGTTACAGAGGAGCAGAGGTTTCGCGGCTACAATGCTACTCACTGTCAGATCGAAATGAAAGACTCCAGATTCAACAGCGTTATCGTTGAGATTCAAGTCGTGAGCTTGGCCATGTTTACATGGTCAGTACTCGATCATGACACCAAATACAAACAGCTCAGCGGTGCATTGTCTGATAAGACGCATGCAATGCTAGAAATAATCAAGGGAGCTGCAAATCTCTAGGAAGTTGCTTCAGAACAATTCGAAGCTTCACTTGAAAGCTACAGCCACGATTTCCATATTCCCGACGATCCGTGTACGGAAGACACCTCTTTTGGAAAGTATCAGGATATAGTCAATGCTGTGATAAATGAGCTGAAGAAATTCCAAGATCCTTCTTTCAACGAGAATCAGAAAATCATTAACTGGATGTCTCAAGTCAATGTCCTACAGCAGCATAATGCCATGAGGCAGAAGCTTGGCCATCACTATGCCAACTCAGGAAAATGGCTTCGCCGTTATTTCTCAGACTGGGCTGATTCACCAGAAACCCCAATTTTTTGGCTTAATGGTACTGGTGAGTTACTGAAAGCTTTGTAAAAATTATATACTCACGACTAATGCATGTATTGTAGTTGGCACAGGGAAAAGTTCACTTGTGTATGTGTCATCCACCATGCTTTAAAGTAAAATTCTAATTGGCTTGCATAGTTCTGACGTTATCGAGTGGTGTCTGCCAAAAACCCAAGTAAAGAAAGAAACACGTATAGCCTGGTTCTACTGTTCCCGGGAATATGGTGAAGGCTCAAGCCCACGAGCCATATTTCGGAGCCTTGTCGCTCAGCTGGCCTGGTCAACTGACATCTCATCTGTAGATGACTCAATTACGGACCTTCATAAAAAGCGAGGAGGATGCGAACCTAGTCTACTCGACTGTTAAAAACTTGCTCAAGATACTCCTTAACAAAGCCTTGACTACAATTATCATAATCGATGCGCTCGATGAGTGCAGCAACCATAATGAGCTTCTCGTCAACATGGAAGATATCCTCAAGGATGTCGATAAACCCGTAAAGTACTTTTTCTCCAGCCGAAAGAATGTTCGCGTCCTTGACATCCTTGATGAGTTTGCATCACAGACACGAACCATTGAGCTCGAGAAGCACGAATCTGATACCTATGATGACATGGTTCACTACGTCCGTAGCCAGATAATTAACAGAAGAAGCCTTGGCCTTGGAAGTCGTCTTCTCGATGGAAAGGCTGAAGACCTTGAACAAAATGTAGTCAATTTACTAGTTAATCTTGCTCATGGAACGTTAGTTGTTCCTAGACTAATTTTCAACCATGGCAATTTTCTGATGTCAAGTTTTAGGTTCCGATGGGCTGAGCTTCAATTGGCACTTCTGTTTGAACCGGAGCGCTTCTTTGACCGGGTTGAGGTGCAAGATCATCTAGAAATGCTTCAAGAGAACGCCAGTGCTGGTCCTGAGTTGACCACCGCCTACGAAGCAATCTACAAAGCTAACGTTGAAATCAACAAAAACAATGTCAGAAGTCATGCAAGACGCCGGTTGGCATTTACCAGAGCCTTCCAATGGTTGATGTATGTCAACCGTCCACTGACACTAAACGAATTGGCGGAAGCTGTAATTTGTGGTGAAATCTCCTTATCCGATGTACAAGACCCGGTGGATTTTATCTCGGGAATCTGCAGCAATTTCTTCATTTCAGATGGAGAAGGACACTTACGCTTTGCACACATATCAGCGCTTGACTTTGTGCGGGCGAAATTTCCTGAGGAAGCTGAGCTAGCCAACGGGCATGCTCAATTAGCGACAACCTGTCTGTTTCGTTTGACTCAAGCTGAGCCTCACCAATTACGTTTTAATACGATGTCTGGTGGGCTCAAGCGTTACCAATTACACTTTAACTTTGTGTCTAATGAGGATTCCCTGCTCTACTACTCGGTATTTGGGTGGCCAGAACACTGGTCTTATACTGAGTCGCAAACGAGACCACAGCGCTTAAAGAGCTTATATCACCACTTGATTTTGGGAGAAAATGCTAAATCTCGTAATCTACAAAGAGCTTGGATAAAGTGTTTTCACTGTCCGCTAATTCCTCAGCTACAGGGCCTAAATCCTCATTTACAGGACCTACATCATCATCTTCAGAGGAAATTGGTGCGCGTTTCAGTTAGGCGAACTTCAAGACCCAAGATTAAAACAGTCCGAGGAAAATCTTTTAACGTGTGCCTGTTCAAAATGGCATGCGTATGGAAGTTTTCTGAGATAATTCAACATGTCACTGAATCTGAAATTGAATGGGAGCTGCTCAGGCCTGGGTTACAGTGTGCTCAAACTTATGAACAACTTCAAATCGTCCAAATCGTACTTCTTTCTCTAGCGAGAGATATCAATCACGGAGCCACAAGTCCAATAAAACTGAATTTGGAGGAAATTTCGAATTTGCGATTGCGAGGAGACGCCAGAAACATTGCTGCACTTGAAGCTGCTGTCATGTTAAGAGAAAAGGATATTTGCGATGTCCTTATTTCTTGTATTGGACTTTTGACAGTATCTAAGAGGGCTCTTAAAGGAGCAGTTCATATGCCACAAATTCTCAGGATTTTTCTCGAGGAAACTACTTACGGCAATAATGACTTGCGCGAGGAGTTCCTATATGCTGCTTGCTTTGGTTCATCACAAGCGATTGAGATACTTATTCCAAAGAGCCCCGGTTTCTTGAATGAAGCACTTTTAACAGCTGTTAAATCTCATCGGTCGATTGAGATAGTTGAGTTACTGCTCGAGAAAGGTGCCAAGAATTATGATGAAGCACTTCTAGCAGCTGTTAAATCTCCTGAGTCTTTTGAGACAATTCAGTTACTGCTCGAGAAAGGTGCCAAAAATTATGATCAAGCACTTTTAACAGCTGTTGAATCTCATCGGTCGATTGAGATAGTTGAGTTACTGCTCGAGAAAGGTGCCAAAAATTATGATCAAGCACTTCTAGCAGCTGTTAAATCTCGTGAGTCTTGTGAGATAATTCAGTTACTGTTCGAGAAAGGTGCCAAAAATTATGATGAAGCACTTCTAGCAGCTGTTAAATCTCCTGAGTCTTTTGAGATAATTCAGTTACTGCTCGAGAAAGGTGCCAAAAATTATGATCAAGCACTTCTAGCAGCTGTTAAATCTCCTGAGTCTTTTGAGACAATTCAGTTACTGCTCGAGAAAGGTGCCAAAAATAATGATGAAGCACTTCTAGCAGCTGTTAAATCTCCTGAGTCTTTTGAGTTTGAGACAGTTCAATTACTGCTCGAGAAAGGCGCGGAGAATTACGACGAAGCACTGTTGGTTGCTACAGAATTATTCCTTGCTAAAGAAGGAGCACCAATAGGGCTCGCCAAGTTACTTATCAACCTAGGCGCTGGTAATCTGGAAAGAGCAGCTTTACGAAATTCTATTTATTTGGATGTCTTTCGGTTCCTACTTCGTAAAACCACGAAGGCTCCCAAAACGGCAATCACGAGGACAGTCGAATCCTCTAGAGGATCCTATGTAGAAGGATTAGCTACCATATATGAACCAATGCTTGACGAGAGTACTTATAATCTTAACAAAGCGCTAATAATTGCTTCACAGGCGGGATCCTTGAATCTTGTCAAATTGTTCATAAAAGCAGGAGCTGATAACTTGGAAGAAGCTTCAGCATTGATTAAAGGTCATTTTTCAGCTACTGGTATTAATTCATATTTACAGCGGCAGATAAATCTCCGAAATTTGAAACGAGAAGTTCTGTCTAGGAACAGAAAAGATAAAACAAGATAAAATAGTGTCGTTATGAGTTTAATGAAATAGGACAATGCTTTCTTGACTTATTTATCTCTGCTGGACATTAAAAAATACTAATGAAAAGTGTTGGAATATCGTTATTACGTTGTCAAACGGTGCAGGGACACTCGTTTAGAAACACTCGTTTGTAATCATGTGGTGCTAAAAACGGGAGAGGGTATTGATACCCTCATCCCCCACAGTCAATTAGAATAATCATCTACATTTTACACACCTAATTTTGATCTGTACATTACAGTTGAAACTAGGCGTTTACCAAAAGAAAAGATTGTCTTCCTTTAATTGAGCTGACAAATATTGATCGGTGTATGGAATGTCTTTTCATCATTGTGAATCATTGAAAATAGCAAAAGATGCAAAAAAACAAATCAAGTCAAGACCTGTTAATATTTCAATTAAATCTGAGTGTATGATGGACTAATTGTAGTTGTAGATATCATTCACGTGCAAATCGACAACGCTAACAAGTAAAAGTTAAGTCTATGGGTATTAGGAATCTCTATCTTTCACAAGCTATGCTTTTTAAAGCACCTTTTCATCAACAGGAACGTTATGTTCCACCATATATGTGCCAAAAATACATAATGTACCCACCGCAATACAACTTCCACAAAAACATTGCATGGCAAGCCAACTTGTGTTGAGCAGCGCGCCAGCAATAGGCGTCCCTATCAAAAGGGCTAGGCCAGATATGAAAGCGCACATACCCATCCAAGTGCCCATGAAACCCATGTGAGGTACGAGATGAGCTACTGTAGCAGCTTGCAGTGAGACAAATGTGCCAGAGCAGAAGCCGTATAAGATACAAAACACCATAATCGCGGCCTCGGAATAGATAGCAATCCAGCAATACGCCAGGACGCACGACAAGCCGGCGCACACGAACATGGTATTCAAGACTCCCACTTTATCAGCTATGAATCCTGGGCCGATTCGGCCGAACAATGAAGCGGCATTAAGAATTGGAAGGGTGTAAAACGCGAGGTTTGAGGAGACGCCAGCACGGTCCACTGCGTATTGTTGCACATAAAAGAATGGGATGTACAGTCCTGCGAAGCCAAAAAAGCAAGCAAGGTTGTATAAAGTGAACTTGGGATATTTTATGAAAGCAGGGAGATCGAGAAAGCTTCTTTTCTGGCTTGGAAGCACGCGAACTTTCATGCACGAGACGCTGACGAGGAGGGTGGCGAGCATGATGAATGCCATTGTTCTTGTTGTCCATCGAAATCCGATCTGCGGAACGAGCTTGTGGAAGATGATAGGGTATATAACACCACCTGGAAATTAATGGTTAGTAAGTTGTGACAGCCGGTCTATTGAAGGTTATGCTCACCAAAACTGCTTCCAGAAGCACATATTCCTAGCGCAAAAGCTCTTTTCGTAGTGAAATAACTCGATGGGATCGAAACCGCAGGGATAAAAATTCCACCAAAGCCAATACCAATACAGATTCCTTGCGCAAGCATAAATTGCCAGTACTCCGTGCACAAACTGGTCATCATCATGCCGAAAACTCCCATGACTGAACAGATGATGAACTGTGGTCGGGTATAACCCAGATCGCAAAGCGGACCCATGACCAAGGTACTTGCAAGTAACAAAAAAGCTTGGATAGACCCAATCCATGCAATAGTCGATTCGGCCTCGTGTGCAAGCAGGTTTTCGCTGTAGTACGTCTGAAATGCACCGAAAGTATTAACCAAACCCCTAATATGCATTAGATTAATTCTCGTACTGGACTGAAGGTTTTTTGTACATACCAGGTATTCATGAAGCAAAAGAAACTTCCCAAGACTTGCAACCAAGCGAGCAAGCCTCCATTCGGCGGTGGCTGATAGACTGGTGTGTCGCGTGCAGTTTGCTCAGGCGCTGGAACGCCATTGGTGGGTTCCATGGCAACACTTTTGGTAGGATGCAGCATAGCTGTCCCGGACTCGGTATCGACAACAGCAGCACTCATTGTTTTTATTTTTTTATTTTCGAAAAGACGGCCATTAGAATTGAACAGAAACCAGAATTTTAGAAGTTCAACTTAAAGGGAGGCGAGCTGTTGATATCACAGCGGTCGGACCGATATGCTTACGGTTTGACATTCGATCTGGTGAAATTTATGGGGCCATGTGTGGATCTTTGATTGAGTTCGGTAGCTGTTACGGCAATGAGCTTTGCTGGCACCGAGGTGGTGTCGCAGCTGTTACCGACAGATTTCGGGTAAGCCACAGCAAGAAGCGATGAGAAGTGTCTGTTTTCATTCTTTTTACTACTTACTTGATGTTGAAGAGGTTTATTTTATCATTGATACAATGCTGGCGTTGATCGATTTCCGGCTGCAGCAAAATCCTACCATATTTAGCCTACAGGGCAGATCTTTGCTCCCAGCGAGTCGCTTTGCATGTGACAAGAGCCTGGTTTCCTAGATCGTGTTAGAGTTTGTTTAAGGAGCATGAGATTGAAGTATTCGATCGACTTGCACAAGGTTTACTAGTCGCTTAGTGACGACGTGCAGAATGCTTACCAGTATTAGCCCTTGTCTTTCGCGGACCGACCCTTTTAGCCGGAATACTTGTTACTGGACTCTGGGCTTGAACGATGGATTTGTCGCACACACATGGACGAACGAAAGGACTTTCTGGACCTTTTGCACTCCAAGATGACAAAGTTATGTTGAAAATATATATCCTGTTTCCACAGCACTGTTTGTACCTTTTCTTTTCGCGCCATAGTAGCCAGAGCTGTTCTTCCGAACTTTTCTTTATTAAAGTTAAGGAAGCATTTGCTAGAACGTCTATTTCTAGTAGACGATCGGGACGGATTAGCATCTTCTTCAAAGGTACCTTCACTGTTAAGTCCATCACAATATGTAAACTTGAATATGGTCCTGAAGTGATATCTAGAGGAATATTATCAAAGATCTAGTTCCAGATACGTCTTCAGGTGAAGTTGAATCCTAAGTATCGTTCTGATACAGAGGAAATATCGAGACCGTGATGAGGCTATTCACGTGACAAGACACAAAATTATTGTAATCATGTGACTGGTGTTGGAGCCTGAACCACTCCTAAATCAATAGCGAGGACTTATCACCACCAGCAACAGGAATTAATGACTTCAAAAATGGGCAATATGCGTTGATTGGCCACTCCTGTAATTAATATAGGTACCTTTGCTAGCTTCCGCGCAATCGCGCATATGGGTCTCAAACGGTGACATCAATGGCTAACTTTCCCGCGGGGAAGTTGACCGTGGGCAAATGTAATGTTATGATCCGATATATGGGCATTATTATACCTACAGCTTTCCGGAGCGCCAAGATATAGATAAGAAGTTAATTTGACAGGATTCATATAAGATATGATCTCATGCACAACCTGTGTTCTACTGCAACTAAATCTCTTGTATAACGACATGATGGTTCACCTTGCAGGTCTAGCCGCGATTCTAGGATCTGCTGCGACTTTCGTCCAGGCGAGTAACGTTTCGCTTTACGGCAACAACACCTCGCCTGTGGTAACCATTAAGAATGGCTCCTACTTTGGGCAAAAGAACATCTACTACAATCAGGATGAATTCCTAGGCATTCCCTACGCCCAACCACCCGTTGGGGATCTCAGGTTCAGAGCACCCGTGAGCTTGAACACGACTTGGAATTATACCAAGCCAGCAACAAGCTATTCCCCGATCGTGGGTAGATTAAACCTATCAATAAATTGTGCTAACTGTTTCCAGTGCGTTGGATATGGATCAGACTCCAACTTTTATACCTCATCTGAGGATTGCTTGACCATCAACATAGTCCGGCCGGCAGGCGTTGCTACAAATCAAAGCCTGCCTGTTGCACTATGGTTGTATGGCGGTGGTTTCTACGAGGGCGGAACTGTTGATCCTCGATACAATCTCTCCCGCATTGTGCAGAAAGGTGTTGAGGCCGAGAAGCCAATTATTGGTATCTCAATCAATTACAGACTCTCTGCGTTCGGTTTCCTCTGGAGCAATGAAGTCAAAGCTAATGGAACTGGCAACGTGGGACTTCGTGATCAACGCCTTGCGATGCACTGGATTCAAGAGAACATTGCAGCATTTGGAGGTGACCCAGCCAAAGTTACTCTCTGGGGTGAAAGTGCTGGTGGCATTGCGATTGGCCGTCACTTGATTGCTTATGGTGGCCGCGATGATAAACTTTTCCGCGGAGCCATCATGGAGAGTGGGGGCCCGTTGGAGCGTTGGCCATACGCAGTTCCGAACTCTGATGAATATAGCGAGGAGTTATACAAGAACCTTACTGATAGCACGGGATGCACGAATGCTTCTATTCCTTTGGAGTGTCTGCGAAGCCTGCCTTTCGCACAGTTGAATGCAGCACTCAACATTACCGACACCTGGATCGCGGGAACTGGACTTGGACCTTGGGTGTCAGTTATCGATAATGATTTCTTGGTGGACTATGCCAGCACTCAGATTGATGATGGCAGATTCGTGAAGGTGCCTATACTTTACGGAACTAATACTGATGAGGGAACTGCTATCGGACCTTCCGGCGTCAATACCGATGCAGAATTCGCTGCCGCTGTCGCGCAAGGTGGACCCGATAATGCAACAATACAGATGGTTGAGTCTCTCTATCCCAATGTGGATGCTCTAGGAATACCCTTAGGCTATAACATGACAGCTTCAGACTATGAGACCTATGGTACCCAATGGAAGAGAATTGCAGCTTTCTTTGGAGATGCAGTCGAGCATTACCCAAGGCGTACGGTGACGGAGACTTGGTCTAAGAATAACTTGACTGCTTATAGTTACCGCTTCAACGTCAAGCCATACGGACTCAGCAACGTCATCGGAGTTACGCATTATCAGGAAGTTGCTTGGGTATTTAACAACATCGATGGAGCAGGCTATAGCGCCGATCCTTTTGGAGATAGTGATCAGGCATATGTCAACGTTTCAACACTCATGAGCCGCATGTGGGTTTCTTTTGTCCATGATATGGATCCAAACAACCATGGTCGTAAGTTTTTCCAACTGACGTTTTGTGATGAAGCCACACTGAACCTGCAATGCTAGTTTCGGGATATCCACAGTGGCCACAGTACAATTCTACCAGCAGTGATGCAGGTAATAATTATGTGTTCGACGCCAATGTCACTTCCTACGTTGAGGCAGATGACTGGAGAGTGCCCGGTATGGCATTCATCGCGAAGAATGCACGGTCTCAGTGGAAGCATTGAGAATGTAGAAAATAGTTATGTACTCTGGGTTGCCGCAGTAATATCTAATGTCCAGTATGGCACTATAGAAGCTGCTGCTACTGAAAAGCCTGGGAGATATTCTGATCCGTTTGGCAAATTATCATCACGGCAAAGTGTATCCCTAGAAAAGCATTAGCGATATTGTTTAAAAATTCAAATGTAAATATTACTCCATCAATGACCAGGTTTGCTCCGGTCATATAGCTTGAGGCATCAGAAGCACAAAATACATAAGCCTAGTGATATTAGTGCACCATTTCTACGAAATTGGAGATAGTTTCGAGGTCACTTACGCCTTTCAATTCGTAAGCATCACAGAACCGGTTTCCGGGGATCATTGAATACCACTTCTGATTCCATTCCGCGGGTTGCGTCGCTATCATGTCCGTTGAAATGAATCCCGGCGAGATACAGTTTACCCGACAGAAATCTACCCATTCTACGGCCAAGGACTTCGCGAGATGTACTAGAGCCGCCTTGGAAGCATTATACTAAAACAAAGCATTCCAGATCAGATCCAAGTTTGATGTTATGGGAAAAAATGTTCATAGAGGAGAAGCACTAACCGCAGCTTGCTTTTGCGGGACGTTGACCAAGATAGCGCTCACACTCGCGGTAAAGATAATATTCCCCTTCCCCTGCTTCTTGAAGATACGAGCAGCTGCCTGGGCAGTATAGAAGGCACCATCGAGGTTCACACGCATGATCTCGGAGAATTGTTCTGGGGTGTAGTCCTCCGCATTTTGATAGGACACAATTCCAGCATTAGCGATGACAATGTCTAGATGACCGAAGTCACGTTCAATTTCTTGTAAGGTGTCCGCAATGCCTTTGGCATCAGTTACATTGGAGCGGTATGCTCGGCATTTTACCGCATTCGCATCTGCGGAAATAGATGCGGCAATTGCGTCGGCATCATAGGTTAATGAGCTGTAGATTAAGGCAACCTGGAAGGGCCATTAGTAAGAATCTACTTGAGGAGTATTTAATGCCCTTACCTCTGCACCTGCTTCTGCCAACCCCCGGGATACTTCGAGGCCAATACCCCGTGCACCTCCTGTTAATCTCACATCAAGTCAGTTGAATCAACTTATGCAGATGTAAGTTAAGTGTAGGTCTAACCAGTTACAGCTGCGACTTTGCCCGCCAAAGAGAAGGCTTGTAAAACGTCCTTGTTGTCTGGTTTTGCGAGAACCATCTTTCTGAAAACAAATGATATATCCGTAGTTGAAGAAATCTCAGAAACGGAATTTATTCTCCTTAAGAAATGCTGAGGAGGGACCAAAACGCATTGTTGGTATCCTGTCGGATCTGGTACGTCGTCTACAATTGGGCGTTGGCCTTCTCATGTGACACGGAATTGGAATCATGAAATTGGGGAGTCTCACTTCCTTTGTTCCAATCGCAGTACTGGGGAGTGGGGTTCTCAATCTCGGCCAGATGCCGTCTCTCCAGATGGGCCATTTCAGCGCCGCTGATAAACACAATTAGAAAGCTGACCAAAATCAAAGCAAGTTAGCCGAGTTGTTGAAAGAAGGCTGGCCGGTGCACCGCATTCCCGAATATGCAAAATCTCCGGATCTGCTGTGAGATCCGGTTCCCATGATTGAAATCTACCAATTTAAACCGAGGTTTAAACTCTCTGTGAAGCCGCGCCTGACCCGACCTAGCGCGAATATAAGGGTTTCAACCATGACTGCTACACCGGGCCTACTCCATTATTGGGCATTTTAACTCATGAACAAGCAAAAGACTGGTGAAGTGAATGAAAATAACAGGCCGTATAGGCGAGACGGGTTATGTCCTCGCCGCTCGCCTAAAGTGAAGTGCGGGGAAACTGTAGCGAGCGTGAGAGTGCAGCGTTTCCCCGGACTCAGGGCGATACACTTTGGTTGCAGTAGAGCCAAGGCAGTTGAGGCGTGTGACTTTGGTCGGTTAAGCTGCCCTATCTCTATCGGGTCTGCGTGAAAGCTACGGGCCATGTACTGCCCAAACGACATCCGTCAAGTTCGGACAACTGCGGCCCGCACTAGACATACATGTATGCAACTTAACAAAAAGTATTATGAATAAGAAGTATATATCATCTTTACTGACGTTCTTTTCCACACAAGTTTCCCCTCAGTCACACATTAAATACTTGTTCACAAAAGGCATTTACCTTCAAGATGTATCCCGAGACATTCACCGGTTTCCAAATAGATAACTCAGAAACGTGGACCACATTCCATAAAAGAGAGGTATGTATCCCAACCAAAGAGCCATATCTACAGCAAAGAAAAAGGAACAGCTAATCCTCCCCAAAAGTTCCAACCCAAACCATTCGAAGATTTCGACGTCGACGTCGAAATCCAAGCCTGCGGCATCTGTGGTTCTGACATCCACACCATCACCGGCGGCTGGGGGCCGAAGAAGTTCCCACTCTGCGTCGGGCACGAAATCGTGGGGAAAGCCGTTGCCGTCGGACCTAAAGTCACTTTAATCAAAGTTGGGCAGCGAGTTGGTGTGGGGGCTCAGATCTTTGCGTGTCTTGAGTGCAAACAGTGCAAGAATGATAATGAAACTTATTGTCGGCATCAGATCGACACTTATGGTGCGGTCTGGCCCAAGACGGGTATCATCTCGCAGGGAGGCTATGCCAGTCATATTCGAGCGCACGAGGTAAAAGCTTGTATTTCACTTGAATCAAAAATCGGCTAACCTCTGCATTCAGCATTGGGTCTTCCCTATCCCGGACGCACTAGAAACAAGTCTGGTAGCTCCCATGCTTTGTGCTGGGCTGACGGCTTGGTCGCCGCTGGTGCGAAATGGCGCTGGAAAGGGCAAGAAAGTCGGCATCGTGGGGTTAGGAGGAATCGGGCATTTCGGCGTCATGTTTGCCAAAGCGCTTGGGGCCGAGACGTGGGCTATCTCAAGATCGCACTCTAAGGAAGCCGACGCCATGAAGTTGGGCGCGGACGGCTTCATTGCCACAGAAGATCAGGATTGGAATGAGCCGCACCGGATGTCGTTTGATCTGATTGTCAACACGGCGAATAGCAGTACGGGGTTTGATCTTGGCCAGTATCTGTCTCTGCTGGATGTTCATGGGAAATGGATCAGTGTTGGTTTGCCGGAGGGCGCTGGCCAGGAGGTGAAAAGTCATATGTTCATGGAAAACGGCTGTCTCATTGGAGCGAGTCATTTAGGTTCGAGGAAAGAAACCTTGGCTATGTTGCAGTTGGCTGCGGATAAGGGGATTAAAAGTTGGGTTGAGGAGGTGCCAATCTCGAAGGCGAATCTTGCTGAAGCTGGTATGTTGTGTCAGATTACTTCAAGGGAAAATTCTCATGCTAATGTTTCTTCTGCGTTATAGTAACGAGGCTGAAGAATAACGATGTCCGCTACCGATTTACACTGACCGACTTTGATAAAGAATTCCATGCTTAGAATAAATCAGTATGATGTTTAGATTGGAAATCCTTCATTAGCAAATTCAGCTGTGTCATAAATCTATTGATATGATAAATCTACTCGATCATCCCATCATGAGTTCCTGTATGTAGGGGTTGAGCTCGTGGATCTATAATGTCTTGCATATCATCCCATTGCCCTGGGGAGGTATCGGCTGGCGCTTGATTTGGTATATCATATGTCGCGTCAACACTCAAGCTCCATTTTCTAAGTGCTTCATCAATATCTAATGATGAGTATTGCAGATCATAGAATTGAGCTGGCAGTGACGACATTGCCAGGGGGACCTTTTTCTCAGAAATTGCAGTGGATAGCACTCTCTCCAGCCGCCCTATACATCTGGTCAGTGCGAGTCCTTCCATTAATGGCTTGTAATAACTGACGAGCAAAGTACCATCTCTGCCCACATGTTTTCAGACCATAAATCAACAAGTCTAAACTTCGTGGAACTTCAACAGAAAGAATCTTTGCATGGACTATCCCGGGGAATTAGCAAGCACCGTTAAATTCCGTGTGTTTATCACGAACCAAGATAGAACCTTGCCGCAATAAATATGCAGAATATCATGAAAGGGCTAATATTTTCGAGATCCGCATCGCTGATAGCCCGGATTGTAGCGCTCATATCATCACATGCACTTAAGCATCTCTGTATTGCGTGATACCATGGCCCATGAACCTCACCAAGCCCCATTGGTGGTAGGGCAAGTCTTTGATATAACGCAATTATAGCTCTGCAGAACTGATTAGAAGACTACGCAATAAAATGAGAATGAAAACCAACGTGTCAAAGGTGACAGTAGTCATCACTAAAGTCGAGTCAGATGCGACATTTGCCCGACCAAGACTCTGAACCGTCTCGGTTGAGTATCGCCATTTACTAAGAACTTCATCAACTGCCGTGCAATTCTCCTGCCATCGTAATCTATCGACCGCCGAGGTGGTATCGAATGATTGTTGCAGGAAGACGTGTACCGGGTAGAGTTGATGCGTGACTAAATTAAGGTATAGCGAGAAGGCTGACGAGACTTCGGAGTCGCCAAATGAGGAGAAGGCGGTTGCGTTCTCGGGATATGCCCAGACAACTTCATCGCATGGAAACCACGCTTCATTCTCTGGACGTGATAGACCGAGGTTCCAGCCGGCCCCGAGAGATGACATGCTGTCGAGAACCTCGGTCATCCAGTAAGCTCTGATTCTCTCTTCTTGTTCGATGAGAGTCGTTGGTAATGCAAGCATCCGAGGAGCTGGTTTGTTGAGATCGTTCGTTACTAGATCTCGCAAGCCTAGCTGAATGCCCATTCTGTACATGGTATGAGTATTTTCTTTTCTGAAATACTTCCTTTCTACGGGGTAGATTACCTTTTACATAAAGCAACCAGGTTCCAGAATTCAGAAAGCTTTCCAGCTCCGTAATCTAAATTCGTTATGATCAACACAGCTTGTAGTGACTGGAGAGATAGGTTGCCAATGGCTTGCATTATCACCTCATTGCGAAACTTGGTAGACAGCTCTTGCCGCTGTTCTCGGGTCAATGGATTTGACAAGCACCAATGTGGAAGAGTGACAGCCACAATAGCTTTGTGGACAATGAAGAGAGGAGACCCAGAGAGTGGGGCGCTGGTATGTTGGACAGCATCAAGTATGGATAGTTTGTGCAGGATTGGGAACCATGGATGGTAGCGCTCAAACCAAGCATTGCAGAGGCCTTGTAAGGTGGCCTTGGATAATGTCCCAATTTCACTTGCCGTGCTATTCAGGCTGCGTTGCGAAGCAGGCGACGTCGGATCCCGGCCAGATCCACGGTCTGATGGGGTGGCAGGTTCATTATGGCTCGTGGGCACATATTGTGGTTCTACAAATATTAGTCTTTCATCCCCAGCCGCTTCCATCTGGTGTTTACGGGGAGGTTGCGATTTCAATTCCGAGACATCACGTTCAAGTTTAGCTGTGATCCCATTAGGTTCGTACCATACCATCACACCCCATATCGTTCATACCTAGACGGTTTTCCAAGCTCGACACATAGCCGGCACGCAACCCTCTCTTCTTCGGGGTTGCTACATAGCGGCACGGATTGCCAACCTGGTTGCAGAAGCCACAGCTAGGGACCTGACGATCACACTTGACTTTTCGTTGCCGACAGAGAGTACATCTATATGGCCCGTATTAGCCATCTCATATTGCAGCGATAGACACGGAGCACAGATGGCCCAGGAAAGAGCAGTGACCAGTACGTCACATGCATATAAGATGATTGCCCCAGAGTAATATCATTGCCGTCTGAGTTTGATACCCTAGGTTGAACGCTGCCAGCGTCGAGACATGGAGAATTACAAGCTTGCAAGGCAGCAGGGAAATATGCGAGGCTACTTACACGACTTTGCTGATATCCCCGCCACTGCCACCAGCGCTATCTGATCTGACGGACATTCCTAGCCGACGTCGACAAAATCCCTTGGCTCTTGGTGTAAGGGCAAAGACGAAGAATTATCTCTTACCACAGAATACTGATGGACACGAAATATGAGGATTACTTCGTCATTGGCAGCCGCCGGACATTTGCAGGATGACGCACAACGGATCGGTGCTTACGAGCGAGACTAGTAGGGAGTGGGGACTCCATCTCCAGGAACGCGGGGTTGCTGGACAAGGGTGTGCGCGTGTCGTCGAGCTCGGTATACCTTGTCCGGAGTTCTCACAATGCAATCCTTAATCCCCATCATATCCGCAACTGGGCGGGCGGATGGGTCGCACGTTATACTGGCCTGACTTATTTAACAAGCCCGGTCCTTGTTCTCTTACGCCTTTGACGAAACGCAAAGAGTGGGACGGGCCATGTTGTCCCCGCCCCAGCGCCCATTCTGCACTGCGACTGCTCGTGGCTTCAACTAGGTTTCCAAAGCATTCACCACTTGTTCTCACCATGATTTGGCCCCTATTCCTGGCACGTGCCAAGCTTGGCTCCCCATTACCCCATACCCCGGATTTTAAACTGGAGCACAACGAGCATGTACTTATAGAGCTAACCGCGCTCTGTTGTAGATCCTTCAGATCTGTCAAGTTCCCAAGTCCATGAGACCAGTTATATTGTTTCCTCGCTACAGACCTTCGCCGTCAACTCATCCGTCCTTAGTCTTCCGCCATCATGGGCATCAAGAACCGACTCAGCGGTCCTGCTCTTGAGATTGTTCTCACGGCTGCCAATGCTGCTGCTCAAGCGTGGTATGGGTATGATCAGGGTGTTATATCTGGCATTCTGATCGGTAAAGACTTCCTCAAGACTTTCCCGCAAACGAGGGATTCAAACATCCAGGGCATCACGGCCAGCTGCTTCTCGGTAAGTCAAACTCATGCAATCCTATTATTTCAGATGCTGATTCGGTACCCAGCTTGGAAATCTAGTTGGCTGTCTGCTTGCAGCTCTCTTTGGTGATAAGCTTGGTCGAAAGAATACTTTGCGAACTGGCGCTGGGATCTCGGCTCTCGGCGCCATTCTTCAATTCTCTGCCACTTCTCTTCCGCAGTTCATCGTTGGCCGAGTTATTAACGGATTTGGAAATGGTATGATTCAGAAAAAAACTTCAGGTTCCAATGCTGACAAGAATTCGGATCAGGGATGACGAGCTCTACCTGTGGTGTATTCCAAGCCGAATCATGCCGAGGAAGTAGACGCGGGAAATTATCCGTCATCGTGGTTCTCCACAATGTGGTCTTCTACTGCTTTGCCAGTTGGCTTACGCTTGGCTGTTCATTTATCCCCAATGGTGCAGAGTGGAGACTACCTTTGGCTCTACAGGTAATATTTTACCATTCCCAGCACACTTGTGTCCATTGCTAATATGTTTGTAGCTTGTACCTGCGACCGTATTGGTATCCTTATTACCACTTCTCCCAGAGTCTCCGAGATGGCTCGTCATGCATGACAGAATCGACGAGGCGCAAGAGGCCCTTCGTCGATATCTTGGCAGAGACTTACCACTAGACGACGAGGCAGTTCTACTTGAGCTGCGATCCATTGAAGAATCCTACAAACTCGAAAAGCAATCAGCCATTACTTTCAAAGAGGTCATCTTTGCTCGAGATCGATCAGGGCATCTCAAGCGACTCCTTCTCGGATGCGGAGGACAGTTCATGCAGCAGTTCGGCGGTATCAACGCTCTCAACTATTACTTTCCTATCATTCTGACCGAGAACCTTGGACTTAGCGAGCTTTTGGCCAGAATTCTGACCGGATGCAATGCGACGTCATATATGATCTCCTCTGGGCTTTGCTTTTGGATGATCGAGCGCTTTGGCCGACGCTCACTTATGTTGAGTGGACTTGGACTCCAATGTCTCGCATATATTATGGTTGCCATCGCGATTTCCCAACTCACAAGTGCTCCTACTCAGGTATGTATAAATCTGCAATCTGTTTGCAGTCGTGAGAAGATTCTAACAGAGTTAGTGGGGTGCTGTGGGTATTACATTCCTCTTCTTTTACTATGCTGCCTTCGGGTGTACGTGGGGAATGGTACCCTGGGTCTACCAAGCCGAAGTCAATTCGCTGGCAATGAGAACAAAGGGTGCGGCGGCGGCTACCGCAACCAACTGGGTAAGACTTAGATAGGAATCCCAATCAAGGACTATGTTGACAATTCGTAGCTTTTCGGATTTGTCTGCACTCAATTCACACCAACTGGAATCAAGAATATTGGATTCCGATTCTACCTCAGTAAGTTGAACGACCAGCAGTCCATTTTGATGCAATGCTAATAATACTAGTCTTTGCCGCTTTCAATCTTCTCTTTGTTCCTATCGTCTACTTCCTCTATCCGGAGACGGCCAATCGTACATTGGAGGATCTGGATCAATACTTTGATATCGACTCCAACCACAAGACCATCATTCCGATTGGGGACAAGGTTGCCAAGTCTACGGCTAGACCGCAGGAAGCTATCGAAGCAGAGATACGCCGCGTTACGACTTCAAAGAAATCCGATGATACTTGGAAGGGCACAGTGGCTGAGGTTGAAGAAGTGGAGAACCCCTGAACCGTGGGCACGTTGATGTGGAAGGGTGGGGGTGGAGGTGGGGATTAAAGATGACGACCATGCGGAGATAATGATATAACTTAGCTATCCAGCAGAGAATCAGAAACCCATTTTATTGCATTCTAAAGATTCCTAGCCTTTTTTTAGCGTCTGTGAAATAAAACAATAATGCGTACGAGTCATACTATGATACTAGTATTTCTATGATTGGAGAAACAAAGAGGCAGACACTAGTGAGAGTTTGTTCCACCAGACCTCTCTTCCTACCACTGATCTAGCTGTATGTTACGAGACTTAAGAAGATCGGAATGACCAAGGATTAAGCAAATCAAACGAGGAGCTCCGATATAGCGATAAAGTCGTCAAATCAAGTAACGTCAGCCCAAGTCGACTGATACATGCCACGCAACTTTGCCGAACACCCGCTCTGCGACCGAGGGACTGCTTCGACATTCCGCTTGCTTGTTGTCCTCGAGACGGCGACAACACGGCGGAAGTCGATGCTTGTAAACCTCTCCGGAACGAGAAATCCGAATCGCGGGGCCCCCGCGAATCCCCCATGCAAGCGCCTCCTTCCGGCGTGGCTTATTCGTGGCGTGCGTCAACGACATCGGGCCATCTCTTTCCCCCCACCCACGATCTTAAACGGGCCATGTCAAGGCCGTCGAGAAAGGCAAATGCCTTTTATCAGATCACATGGAGATCCGCAACTAACCTGCTCGCTTTGCTTGCGCTGCGACGGCGACGGCCAATTGTCTCGACGATGATATGTTTTCACATGCCGGATCTGGCGCGTCGGCCACATGTAGCCCTCTAGACATAAAAGAATCCATTTGCATCTCTACGTATCTCAAGTGTCTCCTCCAACCTGCAATCCAAGTGCCTTCTCTTCATTCAACTGCCCATCATGTTTGCCGAGCGACACACTATCCAACTTCCCCGCCATCCTAAGACTTCGGTGCAGCGAGCACCCATTGCAGTCTCGCCTACGAAAGTTGCCCAGCAATGGATTACTAGTTTGGAAGCGCTTTTGAAAAGCAATGATGCCGCTGGTCTTGCACGTTTGATGCACCACGATTGCTGGTGGCGCGATATGCTCGCGCTGTCGTGGGACATCCGAACTATACACGGCCTTGATAAAGTATCTGACTACCTCTCCCACAATCTATCCCACACCACTCCCCAGAATCTCAAACTCCGAGAGACGGGCCAATTTGCACCCAGTCTTGGGCATCCTTCTGAGGGCGTGGAATGGATTGAATCTATGTTTGATTTTGAGACAAAGGTCGGCCGTGGATCGGGGATGTTGAGGCTGCTGCAAGACGTAGATGGAACTTGGAAGGGCTGCATGGTTTACACGGCTTTGCAGGAGTTGAAAGGATTTGAAGATAATTCGGGCCTTCGAAGACCTCATGGTGGAAATAACTCATTGATTGGAGGTGCCATAAAGGGCAATTGGCTTGACCGAAAGCAAAGGCAGCTCGAGTTCGAGGATGAAGAACCGGTGGTGCTTATTATTGGCGCTGGTAAGCTTTTGTTCAACTTTGAAAACTGAAACTCGCTGACAAGTCTGTAGGTCAAGCTGGACTTAACACTGGTGCTCGACTTCAAGCTATGGGGGTTTCTTGTCTGTTGGTGGACAAGAATGAGCGAGTTGGTGACAATTGGCGACACCGATACAGAGTAAGCAAACTAATTCTCCAACTTCTCAAATATCAATTAAAAATGGCTTTAGACTCTCGTCACCCATGATCCTGTTCAGTACACCCATATGGCTTATATGCCATTTCCTACTAACTGGCCATTGTTCACTGCAAAGGACAAGCTCGGTGACTGGTTCGAAGCATATGCCTCCATGATGGAATTAAATGTCTGGGTGAAGTCTTCTCCAAAGGCAGGATGCACATCATACGACGAAAGCACGAAGACCTGGACTGTTTCTATCGACCGCGACGGCACAACGCGGACTCTGCATCCCCGCCACATCATCTTCTGCACTGGTCAAGCTGGCGAAGCATTAGTGCCGACATTTAAAGGCCAGAATGATTTTAAGGGAACGGTCTATCACGCTACCCAGCATCGTGATGCGTCTTATAGCGGAGATACAGCTGGCAAGAAGGTAGTCGTTATTGGCACAGGTAACTCCGGACATGATATTGCACAAAACTACTATGAGAATGGCGCATCGGTCACGATGGTTCAAAGAAGTGGGACATATGTCATCACAGCCAAGAAAGGCTTGTTCATGCTCCACGAGGGCATGTACGATGAGACTGGACCACCAATCGAAGACGCCGACATTGCAGGCCAATCGTTGCCCATCCCCGTCCAGTTCGCACTTAATGTTGATCTCACCGCCAAAATTGCCGAGGCCGAGAAGGAGAATGTCGAGGGCCTGACCAAAGCCGGTTTCAAGCTGGACTTTGGCGACGACGGCAGTGGTATCTATCGCAAATATATCACTCGCGGTGGCGGATATTACATTGATGTGGGATGCAGCCAGCTGATCATCGATGGCAAGATCGGGATCCAGCAGAGCCCCAATGGCATCTCGCATTTTGACGAGAATGCGTTGGTCCTTGCGGATGGAACCAAGATGGAAGCTGACATCGTTGTTCTTGCTACTGGTTACGACAACATGCGCACGAGCGTGCGAAAGGTCTTTGGCGATGGTGTTGCTGATCGGTGCAAGGACGTGTGGGATCTCGACGAAGAGGGTGAGGTGAATGCGGTAAGTCCTTCTCTGAAATCCAATGTTTTTGATGCATGCTGATGAGTTATCCGTAGATCTGGAGACCAAGTGGTCATCCGGGATTCTGGTTCATGGGAGGAAGCCTGGCACTTGCTCGCATTTACTCCAGATTCGTGGCTTTGCAAATTATTGCTGCCGAGGAAGGTCTTGTGCATTGACGTGGTCGTATTTACAATATAGTTCTACAAAGATCTAGATAGGAATGAATTTTGTATTTTGCCATCGTCCACAGTCAAGAATTCTTCACGATGTTTTGAAATATTTCTTTGAGCAAATCCTTGTGAACCCTCCATGCCAGTACGACAGTGCGATTTAATTTGTACGAGAATAAAATCTCGAGAGCAGCATGAACCACAAAAATCTCTAGAACTTTGTCTTGCTTTAGTGGTGGTTCACTTTTCGATGTGTAAACAAACTCTGCTGAGACATGAAGTCCAATTTTAGAGTTCTGATAACAACTGGCAATTTGCCGAGTGATATTACCCCCACCCAGGCCCTACCCTCCCCTCTCCCCACTTATAAATTATGGACAGCACCACTCTGCACAGCAAATCAAGCACTGAGTTCGCCCTTTCCTGATACACCTTTTGGCCAGATGCTTACTAACCAAGAAAATAAGGCACGGATAGAAGAGTGGTGGCCACATTCGGGGATAGATATAAGATGGGGGGTGGGAAGTGGATGTTTTCCCCAAATGCGTCTACGTTAACCACCCTTCGTATGTAAGCCGAGATATTTATACTGCTCTGATTATTTTGTTCAGGAACAAGATATCTTTCAGCGATACTAGAATTATAAATATCCTTACGCCTTGGATTTCAAGATGGCGATTGACTCTGCTGCAATTGAGGGCTTGAGATCTTCGCTTCCGAACTCAGCGGTGCTGACGCCTACCAGTGAGGGTTATGAGGAGAGTATAGTGCGTTGGAGTGATGCCGCGCAGAAGAAAGCTGTAGGTTGTCATTCTCCAGTGCTTTTGAAGAGGAGCTCGTATTCTGACTATTGAACCAAGGCTGTCGTGGTGCAGCCAAAGTCATCTGAGGATGTGTCCAAGGCTGTTCTATTCAGCAAGGCGCAAGGATTAGACCTAGCAGTTTCAGGAGGAAAGCACTCCACGAGTGGTTCTTCTTCGACTGAAGGAGGCTTGCTTATTGACCTGTCCAAGATGCGAGAGGTTGTGGTAGATGTTGAGAAGAAGACGGTGGATGTCCAGGGAGGTGCAATCTGGAATGATGTGGACGTAGCGGCTGGAAAGCATGACCTCGCTACCGTGGGCGGCACCGTCAACCATACCGGAGTTGGCGGCCTGACATTAGGAGGTGGCTATGGCTGGCTCACAGGCTGGTATGGCCTCACTATTGACGTTCTTCTCGAGGTTGAGTTTGTGCTTGCGGACGGCAGCATTGTGGTCTGCAACGAGACACAGAATCCAGACCTGTTCTGGGCCGCTAAAGGCGCCGGAGCCTGTTTTGGAGTCGCTACACGCTTCCGCTTCAAGGCCTTTGAGCAAAAGAGTACCGTCTGGGGAGGATTATTGGCCTTCCCCAGCGACAAGCTTCAAGAGGTTGTCAATTTTGCAAATAAGTGCGTGGAGATTTCGAACGGCGAAGCTCAGATGATTATGGCATACGCAGCGCCACCGCCAGCGGGCCAACCTTGCGTGGTTGCTGCTGTGTATTACAACGGAGAGACGAGCAATGGAAAGGAATTCTTTGCTCCCCTCCTCGATATGGGACCTGTTATGAACGACACTAGAGAAATGCCATATTCCTCGGTGAATGGGATGCTGAACCCCATGTCATCCTATGGCGACCGCAAGACGCAGAAAGGCGCCGTACTTACGACACCAGTCGAGCTATCATTTGCTCAATCCATCTTCGACAATTACTCCACCTTCGTCAAAGAAACCCCCGACGCCGTCGACTCTGTAATCCTGTTTGAGTTTATGGGCTTTAGAGAATCCATCAAGATTCCTCAGACTGCGCAAGCTTTTGCAAACCGTGGAGAATACTTCAACGTCCTTGTCAATGCCCGATGGAAGGATGTGGCTAATGACACCACATGCCGAGACTGGGCTCGAAACTTGAGCAAGACAATTGTATCAGAAATGGACAAGGCCGCTACAAGCACTGGGGAGAGTTCTATTGGCGTTAGAGAATATGGAAATTATGATGGTAAGCATTCGCAATCCAATTGTTTTAATCTGCACGTACTGATATTTCTAGGTATCGGAACGGCAACTGGTCAACAGCTTTTTGGTGTCAACTATGATAAGGTGCTGAGCTTAAAGAAGCGCTATGATCCACAAAATGTCTTTTATAAATCGGTCTCCCTCCTATGAGTTATTTGAATCAGATAAGATAAATAAGAAACTTAGTTTATTTCAGATTTAGAATGCTGGTCTGTTGATAGGTGGGTTTTGACCTGTGGTTACATCGTATATAATGCACCTGCAAGGAGTACACCCATTTATGTGTAGTCTATTACTTTGAACCTGGCCAATGGCCTCCAATATTCATAAAGCTATTCTTGCGGTTCCAGGCAGGGGAAGTAGGGAAAACATCAATGGAGTGTGGTATCATATTACTGGACATGTACACAAGACAACTTTGAGTTTTTGAACTTATTGTCAGCTATATAAAATCATGAACTTTTGCGAAGTCTGCTTTCAAGCCGATGTTGGGTATGTGATTCAGCCGCACAGGGGTTTCTTACTATTACTAGGTGGAAGCCATCTTTGAACTGATTACCTTAAGTACTTGGCAGATGTTCGCAACATGCAAGCGGTTCTGCGGATTTTCGGGATGTCGAGAAGTCTCGGCACATCGAGATGTCGGTTAAGGTAGCTATGCTGCTATGGTGGGGAAGCACCTTCCTC
The DNA here is from genome assembly GCA_026120035.1 of Coleophoma eucalyptorum. Classification (NCBI taxonomy): domain Eukaryota; kingdom Fungi; phylum Ascomycota; class Leotiomycetes; order Helotiales; family Dermateaceae; genus Coleophoma; species Coleophoma eucalyptorum. The sequence continues at coordinate 211,742 of JALRME010000015.1, forward strand.
TTCTGTCTAGGTGCCCACTTATATGGAGAAGGTAAAGATGCGAGTTCGGTCTTCCGATAAGGTAGGTGTAGAGGACAAGGACAAGGTACAGACGGACAGTATGCACTATACTGTACTCCTCTTAACCTTATCCTTACAAATCTTAGATCGATATCCTTGATACGACGCTATGTGATTCACAGTACAGAGCATCCTTTTCTAAAGCTTTTGTCAGGTAGCTTTAGCACATAGGAAGCAGATAGAGCCTTTGTCCTTATCTTTGTTGATCCGGCTTCGCAGAAATGACAAATGATGGACAGTCAACAAGTAGTAGCGATGGCCAGAGTCCTCAGCAGCGGCACATTAGGACGAGAAAGAGAAGCAGCACGACGTTCAAAGCCTATACCTGCAGCTATGGAGATTGTGGCAAGTCCTTTACCAGGTCTGAACACTTACAACGACATGCGCTCAACCATTCAGGGGGCGAAATCAATTGCGAAAGATGCGGGGCTATGTTCAAGAGACCTGATCTGTTGAGTTGGTCCTTTTCCGCCTCTTCTGTCTCACTAGCTTCACCTAATAGCTAATACTGATTAGAACGGCATCTTATCCGACATAATCTGCGAGACAAGGCGGCTGGTGGTGTTGGGTTGGGCATTCTTGACACCAAAAGCGTTTATAAACGGGCGGCCAAGCATGGTCGCAGTGGAGCGATACTACTAGCTAGGGGACCGCATAGCAGCACCACAGCACCATATACGGAAGCACATCTAAATGGACTGACCCAGGATTGCAATACCACTCAAGAGCCTGCTATTTTGGTATCTCCACCAGTCTTGCCTGCCACATCAGCCACAATACAGCTATCTTCGAGCCCAAAATCACGGCAAACATCTGTGACCACATCTAGGAGTTCCGAGGAGGGGCAAAGCACCCCAAATTTACAGCAATTGGATCAAGGTAACATATCACATCTACGAAACGACTTCTCCCTTCATCAAAGTCCTACAGATATTGCGTGTCTTGTTACACCAACCTGCAGAGGAGATTCGAGCGGAGTATCAACAGAAAGTGAGGTGCCTTTAGGCACGACTTCGTTAGTTGAGGCGCCAGGAAATTTTGCAGAGCGATATTCAGAATCTTGGCTTCCATTAGATGTGGAACATGAAGAAGGCTTCTGGCAGCAGGGTGCTATGGTCACTGGATTTACACCCAATTGGGAGTCATTTGAGATGACTGATGCTATGGTGCTATCGCAGAACCATTCCTATACTCATCCGAAAAGGACGAATTCAAGTGTCTCCACCCCATCTGGATCAGTGACCTTGAACAATCTGGGGCAAAATAATACTCTGCCGGGAGAGACGTCCAACATCATTCTACCATCTGTCGAACCAGCCGAGAAAATACCGCCGGCACAACATGTTCTAAATGATGCTGATAGTCCATACAGCCGCAGACAGACTGTTGCTAGTGGTATAGCTGTCACTGATAGTATCTGCTTAAATTCATTTCCTGTCATCGAAGAATCTGCGCGCTTGCAAGTTATCGACCTTATCGCATCACTACAGCCTCATACGCCAGAGGGAATGATAGTTACAGGCCGCGAGCAGATGTTTTCTTTACCGGATCTCCAAGAGTATTCTAATTTTTTCTTCTCGCAGTTCAACATCTCATATTCTCTAATTCATCAAGCATCATTCAATGCGTCTCTAGTAAACCCCTTGTATTTACTATCTATTTTAATACTTGGAGCTACGTATAAAGGGAAGGAGGCACATCAAATGGCAGTGTGCATATATGATGTGTTACTTCTTCCAGTGATAACAATGTCAACGACTGCTACTACGGTGGATTTATGGATCATGCAGACCTTGATGTTACTTGAATGTTTCGGTACATCAAGAGCAGGGCGGAAACAGCATAAGCAGGCCCATTTGTTTCACGGTCTGTTGGTTGATGTAGGTCCTGCAAGCCCTTTAGGTACTCGAAGACTAATTGAGGGATTTTTAACAGCTAATAAAGATGAATGACAATGGAGAGCTGTCCGAGAATGGGCTTCCTAGAATATCAGACAACCTTGAAGATGATTGGAAGTGCTTTATTGATTTTGAAGAAAGGAAGAGGTACAAACTATAAAACCTTCTATAGAACCCAATCAGACTGACCTTTTAGGGTTTTTCTTTTCAGCTTCATGTGGGATGTCCAGTACGCATCATTATTTTCAAGAACGCCTATTTTCTCGGCAAAGGAAGTTTCAACGTCTTTACCCTGCGATTGCATACTTTGGAATGCACCATCAGCATCAGAATGGGCCAAAGCACTTCGGAATCGGGGCACGGCTTTATCCTTTCTTGCAGTCCTTGGATTGCTACTCGAGCCTGACTCTGCACCACCACCTCCGAATCTTGAATATCTCTCTTTAATGATGCTTCTGCATGGTCTTATGTCAGTTTCCTTGGATATGCGCCGTCGGAGCCATGCTACAATCTGGCAGACGGACACTGATCCATCTCTAAAACACTGGGAAACACGGGTCTCACGAGCTCTAGAGGCGTGGAAAGTTAGCTATGACACATACGCTATGTGTACGATGCTTTCACTTACTGAAGAACGAATGCGAAATGACTTGACCCGCGACAGTATGGGAATATTCGCAACATACCATGCTGCACACATAGTGCTTAATGCTGATATCGAGGATTTGCAGATATGCGCTGGTGCTGAGTTTGTCTCCAGCCGAAGTGTCACCCAAGCAAATAAAGCAGCCGCACGACTACGATTGAAAGCGTGGACAGATAACACCCCATGGCGCGCAAAAAGGGCAGGATGGCATGCAGCGTCAATGCTCAGAGAAGGGATTCTGAATCTCGAAAATTGGGATGTGAATGAGGTATTTCATTACCCATGGTGTCTGTATCTGGCTACTTTGACATGCTGGGCTTTGAATCGGCCTGAGGACGGCTTGCAGAAGCCAGTAAATGCAGAAATCGACGGTGCCTCTTATCAAACCCAAGCCGGTCATGATACAACTACAGTTAGATCTATCGCTGTACCCTGTACATGGGATTCACGAGCTGAGATGAATTCTCTAATATCTTCGATGACTACGATCTCAACCACCGACACGGAGAGACCGCCGAGGAAATTCAGAACAAACGGCTTGACAAATGAGATTGCAAAGCAATTAGGGAGTGTCAGATGGGCCGTGGCGCGTGATGGAATGAAGGTACTTCAAGCATTGAATCCGGTAGTAGTTAGCAATCCTGCGTAGCACAACATATAAGGAAATGCTACGATACTGCACATTGTTAAAACTTCCTTAATAGGAGTTTTCAAGTCAAGATTAGTGTTATTTTGGTAATGATGTACGACTATATCTGAGTTGCGATAGAATAGGTACCCAGCCAATGTCGTTGTTCTACAGGAGCTATAGGTCATAAGTTAGCAACTAGGGCTACTATATAATGAAGCTGTCGGAGCATCAAAGTACAAAAGATTTACCGAACCTATTTTGTAACAGTGCTTTTTGTATATTTCTGACCATCCAGCGCAAAATAACTTATGATCTATTGCTTTGCACGACTTTTCCCTAGCTTGTACGATTCTGCTCACTGTTCAATATTATTACATGGTTACCTACTTAAGTGGGGGTTAGTCATCATTCTGAGAGCTGTCCCACCCATAAGATTCGGGTGCTTCGGTGGGTGGGGGTACAGCGACAAAGAACGCCAAAAGAGACTTAGGAAATCCAAGTCTCGTGATATGGCTATTGACCATGGTAGTATAAGGAGTGAGCGGTGCAGAGCTATACAATAAAGCCAAGGTATTTAACCAGTACATATATACTAGCAACTTACAAATTATATGCAATCTTCTATATATATCTTATTGTTTATCCGCCCCTTCCTTCTTCCGTATCCCTAAGCACCTACGGAACATGAGGTAGATGTTTGATCTATGGTGGTGGTTCTACTATTTTCCTTTTCTCCTACCAACTCTGCCATACGGGCTTGTCCACCTTAACTACATGTGCACTATTCCCACACGCTAATAATTTTCATGAGGTTAATCAATGTCGCATACTTTCACTCCTCCTAGTTGAGTACAACCCAAACCCAAAGACTATATGAAACAGGCTGGCATCATGTCTTACGACATGAACTTGTTTAGCACTTGCATAGTTCACCCTCTAACATGTCGTAGGAGCTTCAGACAGAACGAGGAAGAAGCTCGCTTAACTTTATATTAGGCAGGCTCTTCACTCCCTTAAATCCCACCTAATCTACACAAGATTAGAAGCGTACTTCATGGGAAGATTAATCTTTATCAACAGTTTAGGTCTCAGGTAATCATTTGACGTATTTCGTCTTCACAGTTTATAAATCTTTATGTGAGCATTGGCTCTTGGAATGGGAGCAATGATTGAGTAATCGGACATAGCTGGAGCATGATAAGGTTTTAACTACTTGATGAATTTGTATCAAGAAAAGACAAACAAGCTACTGAGAGTAAGTCTATGTCGTGACTCCGATCTCCAATCTCGATTCCTGCCTTCGTCTCGCTCTAACTATTTTCTCTCAATTACTACTAGTCCGCTACATCATACATTAATCCTAAATCAGCGGGACGTGCCCCTGCGATTTGCGAATCCCGAGTTTATTCCGCTCCACACCATTAGCTTTGTCGAGAGATGATGCGGGGCCGAGGCACATGCCACTCCACTCGGCCCCAGGTTGTGGACCCTATTTTTGAAATCCTGTAGAAAGAGACAGGGTATTTTGGGGGAGGAGCTGTACAATCATTGTAAATATCCACGGAGAAAGCAACTGATTCCGAGAAGTTGAGCTTGCGATCACCCCATTCCGCTCCTGCGGGTCGTCATATAGCTAAGCGGGGTGAGAGACCTTGGAGCTTGGTGTGCCACTTCAGGCGGGGTTGATTGAAACCGTGGAAGCGATCATTGGTTGTCAATGCCGCGGGGAAGGGAGACAAATGAGCCGACAAACACTCTGATACTGTTGCTATGTTGATTGTCTAAGGAAGATTGTATAGCAGAAATTCAGCAGCATATTAGAGCTTTGATGTTGATATCAAAGCACCGACAATACAAGTAGCAGGCGTTTGAAACTTCCGTTTCGGACTGACAGCCGTCGAGCGAGTAGGATATTATCTCTCTCCAAACAAATGCTGCTTAGCGGCCCTAACAGCCTAGATCAGAGATTCTGACGAATAAATCCAGCAGCTTTCGTAATCTACAGGCATCTCGAACGCTCTACGAGCACCCCTGAATCTTGTTTACAAACATCTCTGGCCTATGCAACGAGACAGGAATGATCTTCTAACCACTCAGAGCATTCCGTTTACGGATGTAACCAGGTCCCCCACCTGGCGCCAATGCTATTCCGTACAGCTGACTAACAAAGTTTCGGTCATTCGATGTCTGAGGGGTAGCCGGTACATTTAAAAGCGCGGGGTATGTCCTATGGTATGTTGTTCTGCTCATGCTCCTCAAACCCTTCATCCTCAATAGAGCTTAAGACAAACAATTCCTGTCCTACTTTACCCTTGTCCATCATCTCACGAATAACTGGAATTATAATATACTTAAGACGCAATCATGGGTGAATGTCCTGTTCGCAACGATATCAAGAAAGCCAATGTTGCTGGGGGTGGCACCAGAAACGCCGATTGGTGGCCCAATGAGTTGAAGCTCAACATCTTACGACAGCACACGTCTGCCACCAATCCCCTGAGCAAGGACTTTGACTATGCGGCAGCCTTCAAGACTCTCGACTACGATGCTCTGAAGAAGGATTTACATAAATTGATGACGGATTCTCAGGAATGGTGGCCTGCCGACTTTGGTCACTACGGTGGTCTCTTCGTCCGTATGGCCTGGCACAGTGCAGGTACATACCGCATTATTGATGGTCGTGGTGGTGGTGGCCAAGGCCAACAACGATTCGCACCGCTCAATAGCTGGCCTGACAATGTCAGTCTCGACAAGGCGCGCCGTCTGCTATGGCCTATCAAACAAAAGTACGGCAATAAGATCTCCTGGGCAGATCTGATGCTGCTCACTGGAAACGTCGCCATCGAGTCTATGGGTTTAAAAACATTCGGCTTTGCTGGTGGTCGCCCTGATACCTGGGAGGCTGATGAGTCAGTGTACTGGGGAGGCGAAACAACATGGCTGGGCAATGATGTTCGTTATGCAAGCGGCAACAAAGGTGTGGAAGGACATGGTGTAATCGATGGTGATGAACATAAGAAGGCCAATAAACATATCCATACTCGCGAGTTGGAAGAGCCACTTGGAGCTGCTCATATGGGCTTAATTTATGTCAACCCCGAAGGCCCTGACGGCATTCCTGATCCTGTAGCTTCAGCTAGAGATATCCGCGTCACCTTTGGTCGCATGGCTATGAATGATGAGGAAACAGTTGCGCTCATCGCTGGTGGTCACACTTTCGGTAAAACCCACGGTGCAGCTTCTTCCGACAATGTTGGCGATGAACCAGAAGCCGCTGGCATCGAGCAGCAGGGCTTTGGCTGGGCTAATGGTCACGCTTCTGGCAAGGGTGCCGATACCATATCCAGTGGTCTGGAAGTTATCTGGACCAAAACCCCAGCAAAGTGGAGCAACGACTTCCTTGAATACCTTTTCAAATACGAATGGGAGTTAACGAAGAGTCCCGCTGGTGCAAACCAATGGGTGGCAAAGAATGCTGAGCCTGTCATTCCTGATGCTTATGATCCAACGAAGAAGCACTTGCCAAGAATGCTGACGAGTGATCTTGCTCTTCGCTTTGATCCGGCATACGAGAAGATTGCACGTCGCTTCCGCGACAACCCGAACCAACTTGCAGATGCTTTCACCCGTGCCTGGTTCAAGCTATTGCATCGTGACATGGGTCCACGATCTCGCTGGTTGGGTCCAGAATTGCCATCCGAGGAGCTCCTCTGGGAAGACCCTATTCCCGCAGTGAATCATCCATTGATCGACGAAAAGGATATTGCTGCTCTCAAGAAAGAAATTTTGGCAACCGGCCTGGACCCTACCAAGCTCATATCTACTGCCTGGGCATCAGCTTCCACTTTCCGTGGTGGTGACAAGCGCGGTGGAGCCAATGGTGCTAGAATCCGTCTTGCCCCTCAGAAAGACTGGAAGGTAAACAACCCGGCACAGTTGAGCCAAGTTCTAAGCGCATTGGAAGGCGTACAGAAGAAGTTCAACGGATCCTTGTCTGGTGGAAAGAAGGTATCGTTGGCCGACGTTATCGTGTTGGCAGGAGCCGCTGGCTTGGAGAAGGCTGCGGGCGTTCCCGTCCCCTTCGCGCCTGGCCGAGCAGACGCCACCGTAGAGCAGACCGATGTTGAGTCTTTCACACATCTCGAGCCATACGCCGACGGATTCCGAAACTATGGAAAATCGACATCCCGAGTACGAACCGAACAATTCCTTGTCGACAGAGCTCATCTCCTCACTCTCACTGCTCCAGAAATGACTGTTCTGGTTGGCGGTCTGCGTACTCTGAACACCAACTGGGATGGATCCGCTCACGGCGTGTTCACTAAGCGACCAGGTCAGTTGTCGAATGACTTCTTTGTCAATCTACTCGACATGAGCACCGCATGGAAGCCAACCGGTAAGGACAATGAAATTTACGAAGGTGTCGATCGCAAGACAGGCCAGAAGAAGTGGACAGCCACCCGTGCTGATCTAGTCTTTGGCTCTCACGCCGAGTTACGAGCTATCGCCGAAGTGTACGGTAGTTTCGATGGACAAGAGAAGTTTGTGAAGGATTTCGTTGCGGCTTGGACTAAGGTGATGAACCTGGACCGATTTGACTTGGCCCCCACTTCCAGTGCTAGGGCTCACCTTTAAACGCTTCTTTGAGATGTGAAAAGATTGTAAGACAGTTGGATTCCTTGTAGCTAGACTCAATATTTAGCCCAACGACCTGTCGCTCGCTTTAATTATAACTTCCTAAATCTTGAAAATTCTAATTGTTCTCGAGACTTATCTATTAATTATGCAATAATTGGCGCATGTCCAAAACTTTCGATTGTTACATGGGGAGAAAACCATCGTCAGCACTAGTATGATGCAGGAAGCTAAGGTTTGTGTATTATATGTTGGATCAACTATCCCAGTCAGCTCTAAGACCAGGTGTATTAAGTTAACTGGTGTAATATAACATAATACTTTAATGCGGCCAAACATTTTAAGTTTTTGGTAGAGCCGCCCGAAAACTTATCACAGCTTATTTCAACCAATATATTCAATGGCTGCTAGATTTATAAGTTTCCTTCTCTTCTTGGAGCCCGGTGCGAGTTGGAGAAACCGATTGGACATCTCATGCCATTTAGACGTGGCTATGCAACTATGCATGTACAGTTATCGCGGTGGCGTATGAGGCAGCCTCGTGAGGCTAAATCAATGACAGGGACTGCAGTTCCCCTCTTAAGGTCGAAAAAATCCTTCCAACCTTCAAATTATTCTGATTATAAGTTTCTACCTTCCCACCCAAATATTTTTCGATGCAAACAGTGGTCATTTTGCTCTGACCACAGTGCATCCCTCCACTCGAGCAGTTCAAAGGTTTAACCCTAATGGGCTCTTTCTCGTGCGAGGAATGGTCAGACACCTTATAAATTGATTCCTTGGCCTAGGTTGCAGAAGTGAGAATGTCTGATCCGCTTAGTACAACTGCTAGTATTATAGCACTCATTCAGCTGTCCTCCGAAGTTGTCGGTTATATAAACGGGGTTATTGGCGCAACGAAAGAGCGGAGAAGGCTTCGCGAACATGTGCGAGCATGCGAGTTCATCCTTCTACAGCTCAAAGATGATGCCGATGACGTTGAAGAAGGAAACTCGTGGTCGCAAATAATCAAAAATCTTGAAGGACCCGATGCGCCTCTTGGTCGGTTACATGTTGCGTTGGCCATGATCAAAGCAAAGCTCGAACATAAAACAGGGCTTGAGAAGGCATTGATGAGCTTGAAATGGCCATTCAATGAGAAAGAGGTGGAGAAAATCATTTCTGTGATAGAGCGGGAAAAGGCACTCTTACAGTTGGCCTTGACAAATGATTGTCGGTACGTATAAGCATTTTGAAGGAGTTGGGCCAGCAAAATATGATGTACATCATGTGATATCGAGAACAAAAAGGCTAACTGCGAATAGAAAACTTATCAATGAGATTAAGAAGGCATTAAATGAAAACAAGATACAACTTGTGGACTTGATCAGAGCCGTAGAGAAGAACTCGCACGAATATGACAAGTATCTTCCCAACTTAACTGAAGCAATCCAGACGACTTCAAACCAAAGCAACAAACATTTTTTAAGCATACAGGCCGGCATTGACAAAGTAAACGATGTACAAGATGATCAACACCGAAGAATTATTCTCGACTGGCTCACTATTGTTGACTACACTGCCCAGCAGCACGACAACATAACTCGACGACAAGAAGGGACTGGACAGTGGCTATTAGACTCTGAAGAATTCAAATCATGGGTAGAAAATGACCAGAGAATACTATTCTGCCCAGGAATTCCTGGGGCTGGGAAGACGATTCTCACATCAATCGTGATAGGTGCACTTACCACTCGCTTCAATTGTGATCAGAGCATTGGGATTGCGTACATATATTTCAATTTTCAAAATAAGGACCAGCAAAATGTTCATGACATACTAACGAGCCTCTTGAAACAACTAGCTGAAAGCCAACCTTCTCTGCCACAACCTGTGAGAGACCTTTATAAACGACATGAGGGGAAGGAGAAGAAGCAGAAACGAACCAAGCCATCAATCGACGAAATATCTAGTTGTCTGCAGGCAGTCATCGGGGACCTCTCTAGGACCTTTTTTATTGTCGACGCGCTTGATGAATGCCAAATATCTTATGGCTGCCTGGCCACACTCTTATCAAAGCTATTCAGCTTCCAAGCCAAGTGTAAAGCAAATTTCTTTGCAACTTCAAGATTTATACCAGAAATCACTAGAAAGTTCAAAGATAATGGTGCTAGGTTTTTAAAGATAAGAGCTAGCGAATGTGATATACGAAGATATCTTGACAGTCGTATTTTGCACCTCCCCTCCTTCGTTCAACGCGACTTAGAGCTGCAAGAGATAGTCAAGATCGGAATAATAAATGCTGTTGATGGCATGTAAGTCATTTTTATAATTCTTGGCTATACAAGCATTAACAATATCCAGGTTCTTACTTGCGCAGCTTTATTTAGACTCCTTAGTCGGGAAGAAATCGCGGAAAGCTCTACGTTTAGCCCTCGAAGACCTCCCTTCTGGATCTAACGCATATGACCATGCATATTGTAATGCTATGATTCGGATCGAAGGACAAATTGCAGATAAGAAAAACCTTGCTAAGGAAGTTCTATCATGGATTATATGTGTAGAGACACGGCTAACTACACGAGAACTTCAGCATGCACTTGCCGTAGAACCAGGCGAGCCTAATTTGAACGTGGACAATCTCACAGAAATTGAAGAACTAGTCTCTGTATGTGCAGGATTAGTTACTATTGATGAAGAGAGTAGTATCGTCCGCTTAGTTCATTATACTGCACAAGAATACTTCGTGCGAACACAAAACCGATGGTTTCCGGACGCAAATTCTAATATCACAACAACCTGTGTCAACTATCTTTCGTTCGATGCATTCAAGGACGGTTTCTGCAGAACCAACAAAGAGTTTGAAGAGCGATTATGTTCAAACCCATTTTCACAGTACGCTGCTCGAAACTGGGGCCACCACGCTCGCAAAGCTTGGCCTCTACGCCAGGCAGATATAAAGCTCGTCATGGAATTTCTCATGTGTGAAAAAAAAGTCAATTCATCCAGTCAACTGATGTTTGATTTAAAGTACGGTATATTTAGTAACTTCTATAGCCAGAATTTCCCAAGGAGGATAACAGGAATGCATTTGGCAGCATATTTTGGGTGTCATGAAATTCTGCAGTTACTACTTGACACAGCTGAGGTTCAGGTCGAGTCGAAGGACACTAGTGGTCAGACGCCACTTTCGTGGGCTTGTCAGATCGGGCAGGGTGCCATTGTTAAGCTGCTTTTAGAGAAGGGTGCTAATTTCGAGTCGAAAGACAAGTACGGCAAGACACCACTTTTTTGGGCTGGTCAGGCCGGGCAGGGAGCTATTGTTAAGCTCCTTTTAGAGAAGGGTGCTAATCTCGAGTCGAAAGACAAGTACGGCAAGACACCACTTTTTTGGGCTAGTCAGGCCGGGCAGGGAGCCATTATTAAGCTCCTTTCAGAGAAGGGTGTTAATCTCGAGTCGAGAGACAAGGGTGGCAAGACGCCACTGTTAATAGCCACTACGAACGGACAAAGAGCTACTGTTAAGCTCCTACTGGGGAATGGTGCTAATATCGAGTCGAAGGACAATTCCGGTGGAACGTCATTGTTTATAGCCGCTCAGGGCGGAGACAAGGCTATTGTTAAGCTCTTGCTAGAAAATGGTGCTAATCTGGAGTCGAAGACGAAGTATGGCGAGACCCCACTCTCCGTAGCTACTCAGATCGGATATAAGTCTATTATTAAGCTCCTATTAGATAATGGTGCTAGTCTTGAGTCAAAGGATGATTATAGCGGGAAGCTACTACGGTTTGCCGTTCAGAATGGGCAGGAGGATATTGTTAAGCTCTTGTTCGAGAAGGGTGCTAGTATCGACTCAAAGGATGATTATAGCGGGAAGCTACTGTTGTTAGCCGTTCAAAATGGACAGGAGGATACTGTTAAGCTCTTACTCGAGAAGGGTGCTAGTCTCGACTCGAAGGATATTTTTGACAGAACGCTACTGTTTATAGCCGCTCAGGACAGACATGAGGCTATTGTTAAGCTCTTGATAGAAAGTGGTGCCAATCTCGACTCGAAGGATAGTTCTGGCAGAACGCTACTATTAATCGCTGCTCAGGATGGACAGGAGGCTATTGTTAAGCTCTTGCTAGAAAATGGTGCTAATCTGGAGTCGAAAGATAGTTCCGGTGGAACGCCATTGTTTATAGCCGCTCAGGGCGGAAACAAGGCTATTGTTGAGCTCTTGCTAGAAAATGGTGCTAATCTGGAGTCGAAGACGAAGTATGGCGGGACACCACTCTCAGTAGCTGCGCAAACTGGAGACAAGGCTATTGTTAAGCTCCTACTAGAAAATGGTGCTGATCTCGAATCGAAGGCCAATTACAGTGGAACGCCACTATCAATAGCCGCTCAAAACGGACAAGAGGCTATTGTTAAGCTTTTGCTTCAGAAGGGTGCTAATATCGAGTCGAAGGATGTGGACGACGGGACGCCACTGTTGATAGCCGCTCAGAACAGACAGGAGACTATTGTTAAGCTCTTGATAGAAAATGGTGCCAATCTCAACTCGAAGGACAGTTCTGGCAGAACTCCGCTCTTTATAGCCGCTCGTAACGGGCAGGAGGCTATTTTTAAGCTCTTGCTCGAGAAATGTTCTGACCTCAAGATGGAAAAGCACAGACTCAAAGGAGTAGCACAGCAGGGCGCTACAGTTGGTAGCTGCTCATAACGGACAGGAGGCTCTTATTACGTTCATTCTCGAGAAGGCTACTAATTCCGAGTTGAAGGATAGGTATCTTGGATCACTATTATCAGCAAGCTGCTGAAAGCAACATGAGGCTGCTACTGAGTTATTGTTCAAAAGAGGTTCTAAACTCGAACTAAAGGATAACTAGGCTGATTTTACGCCGCTGTGGTTCTCCACTAGAAAATTAAACGCAGCTGTCGTCAATCAGCTACTTCAGAAGGTCGCAAATGCGAGTACAGAGAACAGAAGTGGGGTGGCTGCTTTGCAAATAGCAGCACTTAAAAATTACAAGGTGATAGAGCATAGGGCATTTGAGCCGGAAGACTTCTATGGAATCCAAAGGCTATTTTTGAATTAAATATATGGCTTGTATTAATAATTTTTCGATAAAAATAGTTTAGATTCAGCTTATATTTTACTAGCTATGCTCATGTGCTGAGAGAATACTAGGCAAACTTGGTACAACCTGTTATGATGTACAACATATAAGGTTATCAGGGAAGTATTAACGACATATGAGACGGAAAGTTAACGAACAAGGACTAGTATACTTGTCTTGGTTATTGCTTAGTCACATTAGCCCTTGGTTTAACAGGTTAGATCAACTATGAAGGAAAAAGGCAAAATTATGTAAAGTATGCCTATGCAGGGAGAGAGAAATTTTGATATAGTTACGTGATTGCTATTAACAGTTAAAGCAAAGATATAATGGACTTATTGAAAATATAATACATCATGTTGATTGAGACTGGAGGCTCTTGATTTTTCTAGACAGAATTCGAACACGATATGATGCCTAGAGTCTTTGAAATCGATCGAAGAAGTCGTAGAGGCAAATATGGTCTCGGAGTAACCTTCTCGAGCCTCTGAAAAAGGTGATAAGCGTTACGAGAAAATCACAACATGTCTTAGTTCGTGTTGGGCTGCCATGAAGAGGACTACATATAATATCCTCTGAAGCTCCAAATTTGAATTTGGTCCCGGGAGGATATTGCGCCGAGTGGTATATAAATCCAGTAAGTACATAAATGTAGCGCAATTCTCAGGACGAAAAGAGAAGCTTCAATGTCTTCTGCGTGAGTGATGCTCGTGCCTTTCGAGACAAAATCTTTAGTCACAGTTAGTACGCAGCAGTTCCTGACAAGTAAATACGCGCCCCAGGAGCAGCCATAGCCAATGTCATTGACTGACGAAGTTAAGCTTTAGAGTCTACACAACATCAAAACTCACGTCTTTGGCGATTTCAACAAGGAATTTGAAATTCTATCATTATGAATTTGCCTAAGATAGCAAGGACGGAACTTATTCCTCGAAAAGCCTGGATTGAAAAAGGAATATGAACGAGCTGGCTCGGTAGAATCCGGACGTGGGTGGCAGTTCAAAAAGCAGAGTGGAAAGAAGATAACTATGACTCTGATTTACGTAGTGGTATCTATAGCTTGTATATTATGCGTTCCCCAAAGACTCATTTCTCATCAAACTTATTATCGAGTAATCTATCTGTCCCATAATGTTCTGTCTCTCCATGATATCTTCTTGATATCAATGTTGCTTTGTTGTAGCAGCCACCGGCTGATTACCGGCAATCAAAGGAACTTTACCTCAGCTCATAACGGTCTGTTTGCTTTCCTAGGCCTGAGGCACAGAGGATAGAAACTGTAGCCAAGCTATCGTTCGTACTCGGACGAGGCCGGATATGAGCTACGGCCGCAAAGACATTGCAACATCATGTCGTCCACGAAGCACCACGTTGCCTTATACTCCGTCTTGAGACCGAAGCAGCAAAGATCTTCGGCCCAAAGAAGAACAGCTTAGGCATTCCTGACTGACGGTCTCGATCTATGCGCCGCCAGAGATAAAGACTGGTCGCAGCGGCGTAAAGAGTGGACAGAGATCCACAGATATTGGCGGCCGCCAGGCAGCGATTGCTAGCTTGGATTCGACAATGCACGCGAAGTATCAAAGCTTGTTGCCCGAAAGGGTAACCAGCGTGCAAAATACAATAGCGGCTGTAGGGCTGAGAGCATGGTTGTCACGTTGAGCGATAATCAGAGACCAATCGCAAATGGTCCGCGGATGGCCGACGACCCGTATACAGAAATCCTTAATTTAAGCTCGCAGGTTAAGGGTAAACGGTATCGTCGGGCAGTCCTGCTCCCTGCTGCTTTGGAGATGTGCGCAAGGAACCCCATTGGATCGCAACCAGCTGTGCCGCACGACTGGTTTTCCGTCATTTTACTCTGTAGCCCCGTACGATATTCTCTTCACTCGTCGGGCGCAGTCTGGCCGCAGTTCAGCATTTCTTACTGATCGCCAGCGGCTGAATGCTATCAGTGAAGGCACAGTCCAGGGGCTCGCGGCTGCCCCTGACCCCTAAACTGGCCAGTGCACGGCATTGGAGCCCTAAATGGGAAGTATTACCGCGTTCTGCATCGTGGTGTGCATGTCTGCGCCGTGGATGATAGTTGCTGGTGCTGATGCCTAGATAAAGGCTTCTACAAGGGTTGAGGCTCTCCAATTGTAATACTGGGCCCCGAGTACTTAAGTACTGAAGATCCTGCACATCACGTAAGTTTGTCTATCCTTTCCCTTTCTTCGTCGCACACGCTCGTTCCATCTGTGTATATCGGCTCTAAGCGAGCCTAGCGATCATGAAGATCCTTGTAGCTTTGGTTGGATTATGGACTACGCTTGCAGCAGCACAAAGCTGTTCTGGTTCAGCGGGTAACGAGACTGAATGTAAGCACACTCTCTGCTGAGATCACTGAAGACCATAGAACTAACTTCCTTTAGCTTGCTCGACTACTTTCATTACAGCATCAGGCACAGCATCAGGCCCAGTCGTTGTTCCGTATACTCCTACTGCCACGCCACTCTCAGTCTCGGCCGTCACGACGGTATATTTCGGAGCTCAATATGCGACGAAGGCTAGCAACGACACAACACCCTATTCTGCTCTTCCCGGTGTCTCGCCAAAGTCTTCAAAGAGCGTGAACCCAGCAACAGTCACGCAAGCCGTTGTGATGGCTGCGACTGACTCTGCGACTGACTCTGCCGCCACAGCCACTAGTACGAGTTCTTCAACAACAAAGTCGAATTCTGCGGTCGCTGTTGTTGCACCCTGGAGTGGTGTAGCGCTCGGGCTAGTTGGGTTGATTATGGCAGCATTATGATTCAAAGGAAAGTGCTTAAGCAGCATATTCTATTGGTGTAACTTTAGATGGAAATGGTTTGATGATGATTGTATATGTTCATGGGTGATGGTGTCATGTAGAGGGTTTTTGTTGTCTTAATCTGTTGGACTTGGTTGCGTATACCCCTTAAGTATGGCATGGCTAATGCGTAAATATATGTTTTATATATCTTCTCGACTGATCCTAAATCCTGTGATTGTTCTATGATTATCGGTGGGGATTAAAACTACACTGTAATTATTACCCGACACAAGGGCCAGAAAATTCTAGGAATGAGCAATCCCAATGATTGTCTGATCTACATTCTCTAAGTTATTTGTTCACACCTGCAAACCTAACATTGCGGGCAGAGTTGCTGTCGGCTTCTTGCTCCTCAGCCCGTTCAGTATCAGGCTCCGACGCCTTCTTACGGCCTCGACGAGTTATGCGATGTAGAAACTGACGCTTTCGACCCGATTCGGAAAGAGTGACTCCAACTTTGTTCAGAGCGGCATGCTTTTCCATTGCTTTAGCCCTCAACTCCTTCAAATAAGCCTCATAAATGTCGTCTGGATCGGACTCATCGCTTGAACTGTCATGCTGACTGCTACCAACTGTGCTGCCATCTTCTGCTGCAGGTTCTTGACTTCCGGCAGACAGTCGATGGCGCATATTTTGCCAGACTTTGTAAATAGAGGCCGACCACAGGCGCGGATTTAACAACCCTGAGACCTTTTCCTCTAGCTCTCGCTCCGTCTTCAGTTCCCTTTCCTCCAGTAATTCTTCTGCTTTTTCTTGAATGGTTCGTTCTCTCTTCTCGGCTGTGCTCTCCTTCTTCTGACTCTTACTCATATCATCTTCATCTCTTTCCTCATCGTCACTTTCTTCTTGGCTTATTTTCAACTCATCCATAAGTGTGCTGACTTTCAACGCCCGGTCTTTTTCGCGTGATCGAATCAAACGCTGCGCTATATTTCTTCGGGATTCTTCAATTGAGGCTGTTGCTAATGACCATATAATCAATACGGGCGACATCAACAATACACCCGGAAGGAATATCAACCCAATTATTATCCTGAGCATGGACGCAATGAAAGAGAGCAGCGGCTTTGAGGTATTTTTGGAGGCCCAAATATCGACAAGAGCCTGATAGCCTGCAACCACCGTGGCGGCTGGGAGCTCGACAATAACCCAAACTAGGTAAAACAAAAGGTATATAGTCTTATTTCCTTTCCACTTCGGCGCTTGATCGGCACGTAGCATGTCGTCATCCTCAAGCTTCGTAAGCAATTCAGCAAGTTGTTTCCACCCCACAGGCCAGTTATTCACAGTTTTACGCATCCTCTTGAGAGCCTGCTCACTCATCTTGAACCTAATAATCTGCAGTGGCCATGCCAGAGTCTCAGCGTTGAAAACAATAACAAGTGTCACAACAAGAGCGATGATCGTAGCTCGAATGAAAGAGGAGATAGTATTTCCGGACCTATACGACTCAGTCGATGTCGTTACACAGTTGATTCAGTACTTACGGTAGCCCTTGCATGCTGAAGATACTCTAGAATGTGTTAGACTACTCTCATCGGTATCCCTGTAGCAGGTGGGTAGCTTCAACATACCGAGACAAAGCTCAGGGGCAGAAAAATCACGGTTGCGTATGTGAAAATGCGTACGTTCTCCGCTGAGCGTGCTCCAGACCCAGATGTCACAAGGTTGAGGCTATCGACAAGCTGGATATCATCAGTAAAGGGTTTGAGCAGTAATTTCCAAAGTTTCTATATGTACCACTTGACGATGATTCTTCACTTGTTTGATACATGCCTCGATTTTTCCTGCTTGGTCTTTCAGAAAGTTAATTTGCATTTTCGCCCTGAGGTTCTGCTGGTCACGCCAGTTTCCGTGTTTGAGCTCATCTTTTTCCGACCATCGGGGTTGGAAATGTCGATTTTTTTCTCGGGTCAACCACTCATCAAGGTGCTTTTTGTTTGTCTTGGAAAGAACATTGATCCTGTCTAAAGTTTGCTGGATATCGAGGCAGATTTTAGAGCGAGAGTATAACTGGTCAAATCCGCCATCTAACGAACTCTGGTTGTGTCACTTGGAACTTCCACTTAAATATAGTACTGGCGAAACATACCTTGGAGTGTAACCAAGTATTGATAGCAACAAGGATTTTCTCGGTACTGAAGTGAATTTCACCCGCCATTTTCTGCACAAGGTATGGCTCGAGAATCTTACGCTGGTCCTGTCGCGAATTTCGCTTGAACCATAATTCTTCATCATAAGCAGTTCCTAATTCTGGCCAAGCTGGTGATGCGCTAGGTAAGTATGCTAGGAGCCAGCCCGCCCAAGAACGATCATCCATATCCCCAGCTAAGCGGTAGCTAAGACTGGCCATGGAAATACTCATTGGTTCTATGGGAGTCCTCAACGGAAAATCTTCAAGCGCTAAATTATGCACACTGAAGCTTTGTGATTCCAAAAGCTCTTCTTTTTCACTTGGAGAGACCAACTGCATAAAGCTAAGATGGAGTTCCGTAGTCCAAATATTAGCAACGTCGTGAATCTATTTTCTCAGATAGTTAGCATTATACATTGCATTGCATATCCTAGTTCTTAAGAGTCATTAAAAACATATACCTCCTCACGCATGTGTGATACAAAGGTGCAGTGTCTGCTCAAAAATTCGGCGGTACTGTACCGATCTCGCTCCGGTGTGGCAAGGTATAGTATCAAAGCGTGTTGGGAAGAGAGTGGATAATGATATCTATAGACCTGTTTAGCGAAACATGGCAGTAATAAGTAAGAAATATAGCCCACGAACTGAAAACTTTTCTTTGGATTTATTCTCATCCTCGATCTACGCATTGAATAGTTAAAATCATCGGGGTCATCGATTGATCGAACAGGGCCTTCAGATTGTCGGTTCTTTTTCTTAGCTATGTCGATAAGCAGGCAGCTATCTGGCTCCCACTTAAAGATTTCTCGTTCGTGCTTCCACCCTTCATCTTTTATAGATTCTAGTGACTCTACACCTTTCTTTAAAATAGCAAGAGGGCCTTCGAGGTTATCGCGTAGAGATCTGAAATCACTGAGTTCATATGGAGGTTGGAGACTGAAGAAATCAGGAAAGGGGCGCATCCAATCGCGTTCTCTCCTTTCTATCCATTAAGTAAAAGTGTTAGAGGATGCTGCAGGAAGTCATATGGAGAACGATATCCATTACCTAGAAACTGAAACGTATTCTAGTAGGAGCTGACGTACCTGGCGAATCATTTATCTGAGAAGAATCGATAATAGCCTTGGATATAATTTTTCTCTTTTGAAATATCATGTCCTTATGAATTCTGGTTTGTTTTCCACTACGCGTTTGATATTTATCATCCGCTATAGCATCAGAGTCAGATCCACTTGCGGAGGAACTCGTGGTCAGAGTCCTCGGACAGTCAGCTTTGGAAAATCTGCGTTAGTATTGTTAGCTATAACATGTTGTTAGCGATACACTGTGACGTACAATTTGGAGATTTCATTCTCAAACTCTTTTCTTAGCAGAATTGTAGGAATTTCGTAGTTACCACGAGAGTTGCTGTATGCGCTGTTAGGCACTGGTCGTTTCGTTTTCCAATTAATCCTCTCTGTGACATGTCCATCACGCAAGAAAAACGACATTAATTTCTTCTGTGAAAGCTGAGAGAGTTCTTGTGGTGTATAACCAACATCTAAGCTGGCCTTAGCAGCCTCTAGTTCTTTCTCCATGATAAGAGCAAGGCCGTACCGCAAAGGTGTTTGCCAAATGGCTTCTGTGTCTACGCCTTGTGCCCTTAAAGTTTCCATCCATGCAGATTCACTATCAATGCCACGGTTATTTTTAAAGAACCCCCAGCAAAGGCCGTCATACAACACAGTATCTTTAGCATAAAGAAGAAAACGATCTCCTTCGCGGGATGCTGATCTGCTAACAGCAAAGGCATAACTGGACTGTCGAGGCGGCACTTCGTCTTGATTAACCAGTTTCTGGCTCATGTCTGGTGTCTTGCACATGAAGCGCCGAAAAATCAACTGACGGATGCTTTTCGAATGGAGATCTGCCGTGGAGCATGCAAATATAATTTCTTGCCCGATAGAATCCTCGATTTCGTACCGCGCTAACTCTTCTAAAGACTCCAGGGCTTTCCAAATGTAGATAGAGTCATTCAGGCGAAAACTGGGAATATGAAGCCACTCTGGTGGTTGCTCTTTACTTCCTTCCCAAGCAACGTAAGTTGGAGTATTGTTCCGTTGGTACCAAAGTTTAGATTTATCATCCCGTTCCTTTGCGAGGATATCTATCCATATTTTACCGCAAGCTGCTAGACATTCTTCCACAAAGGCTCGCTCACCCTCAAATATCTTTGAAAATTCGTATAGTTTGATGATGTTGAGACTGACCGGGAAAAAGTCCAAAGTTTTTCCATCTTGTTTCGATAGCTTCACCTGGTGTGCTGTATTATGCTTGGAGCTTGGAAACAAGTCCTTGTTAAAACACCACATCAAATGTCTTCTGCAAGTGCTTCTGATGCGTGTTCGAGTATGGGAGTCTACGATTTCTCGTGCTTCTAGCACTTGGTAAATCAGTAGAAGATACCGAAACATAAAACTATTAGTTGTTAGTTTTTTGTTTCCGAAAACGGAAAAAAAAGAAGCCTTACAAGCTTGTGAAAGGTGGCGTCGAGTATGGCTGAAGAAAATTGTCGTGTAGGAGCCTTAAAGGATATCCACTACCATTGTCTTGCCCGGCAGGAGTGGCGCAAACGCAAAGGATGTGTTCCAGACGCCGGCGGTAGAATGTATTCAAGGTAAGGTCTTCATCAGAAAAGAAGGCAATGCCAGGTTCGTCCTTTTCCAAGTATTCTTGGATATCTGCATACTCCATCTGGGCTATCTCAGACTTGCCCTTTTTAACTCGCAACCTGTACGCCATTGTGAACTGCTGTGTGGCACCACCAGGCATAGTGACCACATTTTCTTCCGAAGAGTCCTCACTAACCCTATTTATATTGGTAATTGGAAAGGTACCAAATAGAGCAGAGCGCGAGTTGATTGATTTGCCATCCTCGAACAGGTGGATAGTGGTCTCAAACTCAAGTGCTTCCTTGTCATGATTGGTTGGGATCTTCTTAGCCTCCATATGAAGCAGGCTGTTCCCGTCATTAAATTTCCAACCTCTACTAGGCCATATGCTTTCGTTATCCATGTCCTCAATATCAGGTTCCAACAAACTCAGTATCGGTCTTTTGAGATTCAGCTTGAGTGGGAATTTACTATCCCCACCAACGCGATTCCTTACCGTAATATGCTGCAAGACCGTGCTGCACTCCTCAATAATGAAATACTGAATGGCAACATCAACATCCAGTGCTGAATATTCAATCCTCGGCCAGCGGTCGTTAGTCCAGGTGCAATTTTGATTAGGATGAAACCTATCGTGACCTACAAGGCCTAAACCCACGTCTCCCATGTCTGCTAGTCTAAGTAATCTTTCAGACCGTACCTTTCCAAAACGACGCGCGCGGGTAGAATTCTCATCAAGAGAAATAAGCTGTTCGGGAGACGTTGCATCGGATCGTGGCAAATACCTGGATATATTCAAGATTCTCCCAAATTGATTGATCAGGACTACAGTCCCGTTTCTTCCAAAGGTCCAAAGGGATGGAGCATTTTTTCTATATAAGTGTTTTGTCGAGTCTAGACGTTCAGTATTGGATGTTTCAAATATTGGAACTATGAACATAATTAGAAAGCGGAGGTGGAATAAAACATGTTGAGTGCTAACCTCGGGGCGCTTCATGATGTGCATCAGCCTCCAGTGCAGTGTCTTGCTGTGCTGAAATTCCCGGTATGGATGTTTCCGATGTTAAAGATTTGGATCCAGCTACCCCGGGTATAGAAGCTGCTGACATATCAATATTGACCACATCTGTCTCCGTTGGAGCCCCCGATGCTGCGGCGCCAATGGCGTCACCACCAGGACTTCGTCCGATGGAGGATTCCATCTATCAACACAGTTCCTAAGCTGTTAGAATAAACTCTGGAGACTCTTTAAACTAGATATATGCGCCACCAACATCATAGCAGTCGTAGGATACTCGAAGATGATTGCGACCAGAGGTTGAAGTATGAAGCACGTGTACTTGAATCCTCAGAAGAGAAGGAGCGCGTACGGAGCCGCACGAAGGAGATAAGCACGACTTGTGGATCACTAACCGTGGATTTTGCGCATCATGCATTGCACTACCTCAGCTCCTATCTAGACATGGATACGGGCCACCAAGTAAGCAAGGCCCAAAGAGGGGTAATGCTGCACCGACGGCACGATTTGGACCTATTAAAATCGCGGAGTAATTGGTAAGGGAGGTAAGTTGGCCGTTTTAGGCAAATATCCAGGATGTTCTCGAATCAAGGCCTTGTGAAATGATCTTGTATTCCACGGCCACAAGAAAAGTGCCTACGGACGTGGGTCGGTTGTCGATTCGACATTGGATTATCGGTTTAAAGACGGCCAAGGGGTGACGGTATACGCAATCCAGTTAGTGGTGCCTGGAAGAGAGCCAAGTTAGATTTGATTTCTCATATTCTTGCACGGCTCGCATTTGTGAGCTGATAAAAAAGATAAGCACTACCTAACTGCGCACTGATACTTCAACTCACTTGCAGTCGGTTCTCGTATTTCAGCCTAGCTTCACCAGCAATCTATAACATGAACTGATGGATAAATCCTAAACAGAATGAGAATACTAAGGTATTAAATCCCAATTACTGATTGGGAATTGGGACAACTAAGAATGGTGCCTCATAGGTGAGCTAGATCCGTGCCTGTGTGAGAGCGATGCAGTCTGCCTCTCTCTCCCTATGCTTGGCCCTCTAGTTGCAAATATGCCACAATATCCCACCGGTCGCAACATACTAATTCTTGCAGAAAGTTTCAATGCAGTATTTTAGAAACGTTATTCAGTCGCTTTAGAAAACCCAATCAACATCAGAAATGTTAAGGCATAAGAGGTCGTTGACGACTTTCTCACACCACTCGCCAAGCAAGGAGGGCAATGTATGACAGAGGCAAGGCTGAGCCCAGATTCGCTTAAAACATGGCCACTGCCCACTTGCTCCCCATCTCATTCCCGTACTTCAGGCACTACGCTGGAAGCCTAATTCAACATCCTCTCTACAGAACGGCAGATACTTCATCGAGTTCGACCCTTTCTTAGCTTCGGGAATCGTGACTAGTACAGTCGACCGTATCCGGCTCTATTTCCAATAAAATGCCTGGAGTTCCTTCTGGCCGAGCCTGCGAGGCATGTCGCAAGCAGAAGAAGAAGGCAAGTTGGCCAAAGCAAGCCACGCAATGGCATTCTGACAGGTGGGGTCTCTTTAGTGTGACGAGCAACAGCCATCGTGCTCGCGATGCCAGCGGCTTCGGATTAACTGTATAGGATCTGGCTGCCAGCGGTTCAAGTTCAAAGAAGACCACAGGTCTGCTGGTTCAATTCATTTTCGACAACCTCCTGATGACCGGCGATCTTTATCGGTTCCCCGGCGAAACACCGCATTACAGCAACTACTTCACGTGCCGAGCAATGAGGTAACTAAATTGACTAGTGCCCTCGTTGGCAAACTAGACGCCGCCGATGATATAAGGTATCATTTATGTTGGACGTATGGAGACTATTTGGCAGATATACCGAAGCGTCTTGGCACCAATGAGGCTATGGATGCAGCTGTTGTAGCTCTAATCAGCGCGCATTCCGGTCTGGCCTCTTACCCAGCTCGACGGGGGTTTACCACTCTTGCAAGCCTCCAAAAGTATTCGCACGCTCTTAAAGCCCTGCGAGTTCTTTTGGACAATCCTGTCAGGGCTTGCGAACCGGAAACGTTGTGTGCAGTTCTGCTATTGATGATATGTCAAAGCTTCATTGGAATATATGCTGGGCACTGGGGATCAGGTCATGGTGAAGGTGCGGCACAGATTCTGAAAGCTCGAGCATTTTTTCGCACCGAGGATCTGTTCGAACGTAAACTCATATTCACCTTGCGAGGACCTGTGTTGTTTGAATCCCTCGTCAACCCTCGGATTTGCTTCAGTGCCGAGGATTGGGCTGTCCTGGTAGCAAACGACTTCGACGAGCCCAATGATGAAAGTCAAATGATACGCTATCTCGCCCATCTCCCTGACCTGATGAACCGCGGAAAAACCGCAATACGAGAGCATGGCAACGTACAACAGGTGGCCATGGAGACAGGACAGTACTACTGTAGACTGAAGGAAATTTTGCAGAGGTTTCAAAATCTACTTGATACCATTGAACAGGCCCAACTCAATGGTACCTCCAAATCTCCAATGGCGCTTAAAAGGGCCCACGCTTGGTACCAACGCTCCCATGGTCTGGCTCTTTGCATTTGCCTTGTATTTAATTGCATCCTCAAGGCTCTTGACCCCAACGATACAGAGTTGGACATTGAGGCAAAAAGTTTCTGCGACAGCGTTATTGTGCTTGCCGAAGAAGCAACAATATATCGACCTCTGGGCTCTAGTTATATTCCTCTTAGTCTTAGTGCGGCATGGTGTCGCAGCAGAGATGAGATAACACGCGCCAGAATTGAAGCGGCTATCATCGATTATAAGTCGGACTTTGCAGGGGATCATGAAGAGACACTAATGCCCGAACTGGAACACGTGTCGCAACGATTGAATCTCCTCGAGGTCTGATATCTGCGATTCTAGTGGCAGTGCAGAGGCAGTGATAGTGGCAGTGACAGACAGATGGCAGTTTGATTAGGGTTCAAGCTGAGATATTTATGTTAAGCTGATGAGGTAGATCAACCATCGGATGTTCGCTTCCAGGGTCCTTGACGGTTCGGCTAACCTGTTCTGGTCCCATCCAGCGCTCCAAGCCCAGAAGAACTCGCTAACCCTGCTTGGTGCGATGCAGCGCTCTACTGTTGAAATGCCTCATAACGCTGATATCTCACCCGCTATAAATGCCATGCTGGAACCCATACTGGTCTGATATATTACTCCAATCATCTCGAATACTCTGTCACCTCTAAGTTGCAGTATTTCACACAACCCTCCACAAGACACGATCTACTACGGCGCGACAATGTCTTCAGACTCTTCAGCTGTCCGCTACTACGCCTTCGAGCCAAGTCATGTCCTTCCGGCCGTTTTTGCCAGCTTAATTGGTATATCTTTAATTTTCCATATCGTGCAAAATTTGTAAGTTAATCACTCGAGGCCTGCAACCGCAAGCACTTCACTAATATGGGTTTGGTCTGGTAGTCGCTACCGCTCATGGAAGGTCATGTTCTTCATGGTTTGGGGTGGTGCCGTATTCACATCTGGGTGGATTATGCGAATCATTGCGTCCTACCATCCGACGAACAAAAATATGTACATTGCTCAAAATGTCCTCATCCTTGCTGGTCCACCAATCTATTCGGCGACAGAATACAACATCCTCGGCCGGTTCATGCTCTATCTCCCTATGCACGCCTCAATGAACCCAAATCGCGTCGTCTACTTCTTCATATACATAGGAGCTGCAGTCGAAAGTCTGACCGCCGCTGGTGCCGCCCAGCTTTCAAACGCAGGAGATGATACGAATCTTTTGCATAGTGGCGCAACTCTGATTGCTATTGGTGCTATTCTGCAAGCCGTGGTAGAGGGCTTGTTCATGAGCATGATCGCGATACTCCAGTACCGCTGTGTACGAGCTTCTATGCTCACGAGGAAGGTCCATACCTTTTGCATCATGCTGTACGGCACGTCGGCGCTTGTTTTACTACGTTGTATCTTCCGCGCCATCGAGAATTTCAGCACCATCGGCGTCATTTCCTCAGGAACCTGTACCTCAACTTGCCGTGCGGTTCTCAGACATGAGTGGTATCTCTTCGCATTCGAAGCTGCGCCCATGCTTCTGTACACGTATTGGCTTAACGTTATACATCCTGGCCGATTCCTACCAAGCAACAGCAATATTTATCTCGACTTTGACAAGGTGGAGCGTCGGGGGCCTGGCTGGATTGATAACCGATCTCAATGGCAAACCTTCCTGGACCCGCTTGATTTTGAGGGCGTTCTGAAAGGCCAGCCAGCGCATGAGAAGTTTTGGCTGCAGCCAGAAAATTGGCCTGCTGTGGGTAGTGATGATCCTGAGAGTAGAACGCCTTTGAAAATGGCCAGCCAAACAGTGTAGGCAGTCCAGACAATTTCAGTCATGTTCTCTTTTGGTTAAATAGACTTATGTAATAAAATGATGAAAGCGCATGTTAGATACCCCTTCATAAATTCAATCTCAGTTCCAACGATAATTACAGCCTCCTCAGCAGTCTGCACATGATAGACGTTGAAAGGCTTATTCGACGCGAAGGCAACTCAAGTCTTGACTTTGCCATCGACCGGTTTGAATCCGGGCAAGTTTAAGATAAAGAGATATCGAATATTAGCTGAAATTTCTTTGATAAAGTTACGCAGGAAGAGAAGAGACAACTCCGAACCGTTGTGTCTATAGAGGCTTGAAGATCACCTGATGAGAGTTCATTCTTGTGTGTCATTCGCTTGTAGAACCGCAACTTTGATACCAATAACTTGTACTCAAACCTTCAATTAAAGATAGACAGATCCCACGTCATTTCATAGCACGAGAAGTCCTCAAGATTCATCACCTGACGTCAACCTCAGGAGATCCGGGAGTTTAATGTTCGGAGATGGGCTAGGATGGCACGGAGCAGTGATGTCTAAATTGTCATCTAGTAGCCGAGACAGTTTATCTCAACGTCATCACTTTTAAGAGATCTGCACACCGTTTGTTATTACCGTTATACCGTTTATTAAGCCAACAGTTTCGCCCCTTCTAGACCATCTGAGATCTGCCGAGCTCAGATGATGATCCCGTCAAATTACAACATTGTAAGCAATGCTACACTCCGGGGGTAAGGGATGTATGATTCCAAACCTACCTGGCTATTGAGTCTGCAGCTCCCCTGCTCTTGCATGCAGCAGGGTTACTACGAGTACTCTACTAACCAAGATTTGGATGTTTGCTGAACTCGATCGATGCCCGAGACCCCTGCGATGATGTGGTAGATATCCCTATGGGATCGCTGCTGGGCAACGTAACTCCCTGGGGCTAGCGAAGGGCAAGGTACGACATCGTGTGAAGTCAAGCTTTGCCTCAGGCATACATTGTTTTCATCCCAACGACCTTTGAAGCTCGTCCGCCTCGCCCGAATCTCAAAGTCAGTTACTTGGCGTTCAACGCCACGACCGATGCTCAGCAGGAGTAGGAACAGATGCTCCGGGAAGCAGCCACAGAAGGCTGCAGCTAGTGCCAACCCGCAAGGTACGCCGGACATGACGTTCCTGACCTCAGGAGAAACAAAAGGAGAAATAGATTGATTACCTCACGACTTCTCGCTTGGGAATTGATTCCATCGCATCTTCTTGGCTTTTATGGGCTCTTCCATAAAATTACTTCCGTTTTGTTCACTGTCGTCCACCGAAGTCGGTGCTAAATAGTTATGGGGATGATTATGAAGCTTGGCCCAATATACTGGTAGCTCCAGTATATCGCTAGCGTGGAGCTAGTTCATTCATCTTGCATCATCATTGCTACCGTATTCTCCGGTTTTTGCAACAATCCCATCTCCGCAAAACATGTCCATCTTACTGCTTACAGCCAAGCACTACGTTGTAGGTACCTTAGTTTGCGGCATATTCAGGTATTGCCCACCTGCATCCCTGCTATACTCGTGGACTTGCAGCTTGTTTGGTAACCGTTTCCTCTGGTCTATGGGCAAAATCTAAATGTCATTACTTCATACTCAGACTATGTAAAAAAGTGCCGTTGTGCATAAGCGTCATGTAAGTTCAAACGCTGTAAGGGCGCGCTGTATTCTATATAAGAGTTCCCCTCTTCCATTGTTTCCTCTCTAGTTTCAACCAAACATCACAATCCCTCGAGATGTTCTTCAGAGCAGGAATTGCTGCCGGCTTTGTCGCCGCAGTAGCTGCTGCACCAGCAGTAACGACCTCCGCCGATACTGGAGAATACACACCACTTCCATACTCCTACAACCAGTCACCCTCTGTAAACAGCGCTGCCGTCTCTTCGGCTGCTTCGGTTGCTGGTATTCCTGCTTCTGAGATCCCCGGCGCTACCAATGCAGTTCCTCCAGTCATCAGCAGCCAAGTTACTGGTGTTACTAGTCACGGCCCATATACAGGAACTGCCACAACTACAGGCGCTGTCAGTAACTCACCCGCCGGCACCGCCATCCCAGTGCTTCCACCCAACCCAACTGCCCTGGTCTACAACCCCAATGGCACCTTGAACGACCAAGAGCCCATCCCATATCAGCCCGCAGGAGGACTGGGTACCAATGGCACTGAGCCGGTCTACCGCGTGCAGTCTGACTTCGACTACATGTCCATTTTACTCGGCCTATACCAAGAATGGATCGAGTTAGACCTATTCCACAACATCCTCGCTACTTTCTCAGAAGAAGAGTTCACTGCAGCTGGACTCACACCTTCAGACCGCTTCCTAATCGAATTCATGGCCGACCAAGAATCCGGGCACGCCACATTACTTTCCAACCTTCTCGGCGGCCCTGGAGGCGCAACACCTCAATGTACCTACAACTACCCCTTCAAGACCGTCCACGAAGCATTCGACTTTACTCAGAAGCTCACCCGCTTTGGAGAGTCTGGTGTATGGGGTTTCCAAGCACACCTCGACTCGCGAGAAGTCGCGCAGCTGCTCGACCAATCTATTGCCACCGAGGCCCGACAGCAAA
The DNA here is from genome assembly GCA_026120035.1 of Coleophoma eucalyptorum. Classification (NCBI taxonomy): domain Eukaryota; kingdom Fungi; phylum Ascomycota; class Leotiomycetes; order Helotiales; family Dermateaceae; genus Coleophoma; species Coleophoma eucalyptorum. The sequence continues at coordinate 240,321 of JALRME010000015.1, forward strand.
TGATCTTCCGCCAGTTCTCCGGCCTATTCCCCATGCCCGTGTGGTTTGAGACCGGCATCCCGCAATCCTGGGCCTGGACGCTCATAGCACCGTACATCTCCTCGTGCCCAGCGGACTCGAAGCGTCTCGCATGGCAGAACTTCCCAGCACTGAACGTACTCAACCAGCCCAACTCAGCGCGCTGGAACGCTACGCAGACCGGTCTCAACGAGACGACCGGCTTCGGCCCCGCCGCGCCCTCGTCTGACATTCCCGAATCCGAGAGCTGCCTCGCCCGCAACGACACGGGCTTCAGCTGCCAGGCGTCCGTCTCGCAGAACCGCAGCATCCCGCTCTCGTTCCCGGGCCGCGAGGTCTACCTGTCGTGGGAAGAGCCCGGCCAGCTGGTCGGTCCCAACAACTCCTACGTGACGGACACCAAGGCCGGCGCGCCGCAGTTCGTCATCTGGGTCTCGCAGCTCAACATCACCTACTCGCCGCTGACCAACATCTCCAAGCAGGGCGAGCTGAACTACGGCATGACCATCCAGCCCGACGTGAGCACGTACGAGGGCGACCCGGCAATCAATGGCACTATGTTCATTGCGCTAACCGATGCGGATCTGCCGTTCACGGCTTTCAATCTCAGTATGGTCAACCCGCACGTTGCTGCTGGACCATTCTTGTACCAGGCCGGATAGGCGAGGGCGTTGGTAGATGTAATAGGGTCAGGGGAGGATTTTCCGGTTTGGGAATTGGCGCAGTGGTGCGCTTTAATGATTTAATGATTCTTGTATATACAGTGATATTTAGGAGGTATACAATCAAAATATACAGATGCAATTCTCCAGACAGCTGGGATTCTCGTCCCTAGTGGAAGTTCTAGTAAAACTAAGCAAATCGAGCTCGACTTCGGTCTACCCGTATCTTAACATACATTGCACATCCAATTTTTCAAGATTATTGAAATGGTTCTTTCAAATTCGGGTTGCGAATCGGCTTAAGTTCAATGGGTTAGGCCGCCTAGCAATTCAGCAGCACAAGTGACAAGATATAGGTAATTTTTTGATATTTCACATAAGAACGTACACATGCTTTAAAACAACCCCCCGCTTAATTAACTTGCAAAACAGAACTTAGGCACTTGCCTTGCCATTCACACCATTCTTCCCAAACTCTTTAAATAACTCCTCATACTTCTCTGCAGCAACAACCATACAGTCATGCCCATAGATCTTCTTCTGTACATCTGCATCCGCCCACTTATCCGGTACCGCACCCCCCTTCTCCTTAAGCGCGGCAAACTGGCGATCACGCTCCTCTTTGGCCTTGCCCTCGCCAAGATGCAGCGCGCGTCCACTTGCTGCCGCGAGCTCCACGAGTGTCTCTGCACGCTCTTTGCGCAAGTTCTCGTAAACTAGAAGCGTTGTGTTGATGGTTTCGGGTTCAGTGTCGTGCATCCGCGATAGGACTTCAGCGAGTACGGCGGCGTCTTCGATGGCGAGTGCGGCACCTTGTGCTAAATGTGGGAGTGTGGGATGGCAGGCATCACCGACGAGTGCGCAGGAGCCATGGACCCATGTTGGGAGCGGAGAGTGCACGCGCAATTTCCACTCGCAGACTTCACCATCAGGCACTTTTTGCAGCATACGCTGCACTTTTGGACAGAAATCAGAGAAGACATTAAGCATGACGCTCTTGTCGCCGCGCGTAGTATAGGTTGCACTTGGTGCCGAAGCGAAGTTGATATCGGGCTGCACAGTGGACATGTTGTAGATCTGCTTGTTGGAGACAGGGTATGCGATGATATGGCGCTTCTCGCCAATCCAGCGTGTTACTTTCTCACCATCAATCAACTCGAGGAGTTCTGGGTCATCCACCATGTCTTCCCTCTTGAGCATAATGCGGTATGCAGCTTGGTTCGTGTCGATGACCTGGGCGTCGACTTTGAGAATAGAGAGGATCTGTGAGCGGATCTCACTCTTCAATCCATCACAGGCTAGGAGAACATCTGCAGTCACGGTATATGCTTCGCCATCTCGAGGCGTTACTTTGATAGTTGGCTTTGGTGAGAAGCTCTCGACGTGTGTGTTTGCAGTCGAGAAATGGAATTTGATCGCGGGTTCCTTCTGGCAGTGCGCAAACATTTGTCCGGCGAGCGACGAGCGATGTCCGACCATGTGTGGGTAGCCGTAAGTCTCTCGAATATAGCGAAGGTCGACGTGCCCGAGTTCCGAATCCGAATCGCCCTCTGTGTGTTCACCGTCAGCCAATGATTCCTTCTGAAAACCACATCACCCGAACAATTATTTACTCACGTCGAATACTCGTCTCCTTGAGGTCTACAGCTTCGCGCTCGATATCCTTCCAGCAACCAAGTCTATCCAGGATCCTAGCCATGTTGGGCGCAAGTTGGATTCCTGCACCAACGAACCCGAGATTTGACGCTGTCTCGAAGACTTGGATATCTGTGAAGCCCTTCTTGGACAGGGCGAGTGCGCAGGCCAGACCGCCCATGCCAGCGCCAACAATGGCTATCTTGAGGTCCTTGTGTGTCGCCGTCATGACTGCGACTGTGTGTTCAAATAGGTAGGTGCGGGGTATCAATCAAGGCTTTGGTATCAGTAATAGCGAGACGCACAAACAGGTAGGTATAAGACGAAGAACAGAGGTGAAATGGGAAACAGAACTGGGCGAGCAACGAAAAGATGTTGGTCCGACCTGCGCATGTTATATAACAATGCCCGTTCCACTACCACCCACATAGCTCCAAGCGAAGGAAGCGCATCCGTCATCCAAAGCGATACCGAAATGTCCACCCGAACTTGCATGAGGCAGACATCGGACCTGACATACGTACCAGGCCTCCAGTCATGATTGGACTGGATAGAGTTCCCTCACGTAGGAGGGAAGGTGGAGAAGAAAAACGTACAGTATGGGAAAGGAGAAATTCACAATGAGGGGCAATCGGCAAAATAGCCACGCACACCTGCAACTCACCCCTCGCCAGCCCCACGTCTATCGGAAGCTCTTCTCCACATTTTAGTGTCCGACACTCGCATTCCTCGAGCTTGAGGCCGAATTTGCCACGCTATGCCGTGGTACAAGTCCCGAGATGGTGTTCCGTGGTGTGCGATATGCGGTTGTGAGGATATACTCTGTGTGGAGACAGTAGAGGAATCGGAGTTTGGCGTTTGGCCGTCGGTATCTTACGACGGATGAGAGAGCATTGCGTGGGTGAGGATCTTGGGTCACGTGGGTGATGCGAACAGAGCGGCTGATGTCTTTGCCGTTGCAGGAATTCAAGGCTACACAGGGAAATCAGACTCAAATGAGAAAGAATGTTGTAGTTAAATTATTTGAAGCTGTTGATATAAAATTTCTTCCAATATATAGCTAGTAAAAGTAATGTTTAGTTCTGGGTTATTTTAGTACGTCTCATATCCCCTCATTAACTAACCGCAACCTACCACATAGTAGCTACTGTAGAGAATCCTTCCAAAACGCCATATATATACACAATATCGATCATAATTCCCGTGACACATGTAATGACAGCACACAAGCTAAAGAAGCAAGAAAAGCGCACTGACGAATCCTACACAACCCATTCCAAACACCATGCTGCCCTGGACACTCCTAACGCCAGCGCTCTTCTTTCCCCCTGAACTTGTCGAGTTCGATCCAGAAGTATCCCCACTACCAGTCGTAGTGTTAACATCAAACCCACATAATCCACTGCCGTTCATGTTGAAAGCTGGATACCAAATTCTCGGTTCGCCGGCTTGCATTGGGACAGTGATATTGCCAGCTTCGTTAGCTGTGAAAGTCGTACAGTTCACAATCTCCACAACTTGTGCACCAGCGGCGAATGCACCGGGAATGACAAGTTCGTACGCGCCACCAGCAGAGCCTTGGTTTGAGAATACCGCAACAATGTTCGCGCCGTCTGGGCCCTTCGTTGTAGCGTACGTGCTGTCATCGAGATACAGTTCGGTGGTTAGGTTTGTGACGTAGCGGCTGTCAATGCTGATGGCGTGGTTGCGGAGTTTGTTCAGCTTCGCAGTCAAATTGTAGAGAGGTGAAGAGGTGTCATAGCTTGTTGGCCACAAGGGCTCACGGTTAAGTGGTGCATAAGTGCCGTTCAGGTGTTGTTCTTGTCCTTGGTACACTAGCCATATGGTTAGTGACTGACCGGCTGAGACGGGACGAAGAAGACTTACTGGTTGGAATACCGTCTGCAAAGATGGTAAATGCAATTGCGTTTTTAGCGAGCTATAGTTACTGTCAGTTGCTATGTAAGGAGCAGTTCGTGAGAAGACTCACAGCAAGGTCTTCATTCAGAGAAGCGAAGCGAGGGAGATCATGGTTCTCTGCAAAGCTACCCATGAAAGTCTGATTGTGGCAGTCCTTCTGCACATCGCTCACCATCTTGGCTAAGCCCTTCATGTCGCCAGCAGTGAAAGCTCGGATAAGTGGAAAATAGGTCAGATAGTTTGGAAGGCCATCCATGAAAGCTTGATATCGGCAGACGTCGTTGATGACACCACTATAGACCTCGCCAAAAGTAAAGACACCTGCATTCTGTACGAAGCTTGCAAGGAATTCATCATTGACATGCTTTGCGGCGTCAATTCGAAGTCCATCGATGGAGTAGTTCGATACTAGCTCTTTGATCCAGGTGTGCATCATATCTGCTACCTCCTGACTCTCGGTATCCAGATCTGGAAGTGCGACAATGTCAGTTCCCAGCCAACACTCTTGAGCATTAGTTGTGTTCTCGTAGTCGGTGATGGGGCAGTATTTGTGGAAGTATTTGGCATCGTTGTAAGGATTGAAAACCGAATAGTCGATGACCGTCGAGTCCGTCATATTTCCCGGTACTGGAACCGCCATATCATTGATGACCACATCTACCATCAAGTACATGTCTCGATCGTGCAAGGCCTTTGCCAACGCATTCAAATCATCTGCCGATCCAAAGTTCGCGTTCAGCGCATAGATATTCTGGGGCCAGTAACCGTGGAAAGACTCTCCATATACGGTATCATCAGGGAAGTTCTCCACCACCGGAGAAATCTGGACGGCAGTGAATCCCATGCCCTGAATATAATCCAGCTTGTTCATCAAGCCAGCCCAAGTTCCTCCGCAGTACTTGTATAGATCGCATGATGGACTCGATCCGTCAGTGACGGCGAATCGATCCGTCATGACCTGGTAGATGGATCTTGAAGCCCATTCTGTCGCAACGGCTGCCTCTGTCAACTTTCCGAGGGCCAGGAGCGCGATACTCAATTGTGACAACATGGTCTGATTTCAAACGAGCGATAAAGGTACTAGAATTTGGCAGTAGGATGAGAACGACAGGATTTATGGTGCTGCTGAGCTGCTCGAGGTCGCAATATAAGAAGAAAGCGACCAAAACGAAGGATGGTCGTTCTCAATCACAACAAAAACACAGAACGAAGGATGCGAAAGAAACAATTGACCAACTTGGTACGATGAAAGGCGATGGACGCGTTCTGGTCATGGGTTCCTACCTCATTTTGTTTTTTCTTCATCCCCTCGTGATGGCTGGTTTGCCAAGAGTTGTGTAGTGGCAGCCAAGAAGTAAGGAAGCCGCCATCAAGCCATCACGAAGAGACACTGAGAGCATTTGTATGGCTTGCTCCTCGGTGGCCGTTGTTTGCACATGAATACGAATAAGGTGCGGTCGATCTACGCATGAGTAATGGGCGTGCAGAGTAATTTTAGTAGTTGGATACGAGCCATGGTGGCAAGGATGGGAGGATGGCAGGATGGCAGGATGGGAGCCGTTGGGGCCATGGTGCAGGACAGTACCGGTAGGACGAGACACAGAGGGCGCTGATGAGTGCATGGGACGGGCTTGGTGGTGAAGATGCGCGGGGGAGCCATAGGACGAAACAACAATAAGGGACGAGGGATCATGCATGAAGGGACGGAGGGAGGATTCAGGGGTAAACCGGTGGCTGTCAGCTATTTACTTGGCTCAGCTTATGCTTGTTACTCTATTTCACGCCAGCCGGCTTAGCTGGATTGAGTTTGGTGAGGGTTGGTGGCAGCCACCTTCCTCTGCTGTTGTGCGTGCTGTATGTTCTATTGGGTGGGTTTGCCTTGTTTGCTTTGTTTGCCACGGCATGGGATGACTAAGCCCCTTCTGCTGGCCCGCTCGCCCACCGCCTGTGTGCCTTGCACAGCCATGACGTCGATGTTGATGTGAGATGCGATATGCGACATGCTTGATGTAACTCTCAGGTCCTCCACCCAACCCTGAGTCTCGAACTCGAGTATAACTGCCCAAGTCACCCTCCGCACCGCCCCATTGACTTGCTAAGCTTTGCCCGGTACCATGTCCCCCTCAAGTGGCGCATCGGTCCCAGACCCTGCTCAACTATCATCCGACGAAGCAACCACGGAAGCCAAAGCCAATGTAAAATCAAGCAGCGCTCTCACATCTGCCAAACAGAACATCACCTATCTGCTTTCGCCCAACAACCCCAACTCTCCGCACCCCGCGAAGCTACGAACACGTGCGCTTCTGAAATCGCTCCATTACCTCAGCATCTTCATATTTTGGCGCGTTGTTCGATATGCCAAATACGCCGTGGTAGGCTCCATTGTTGCTGCAGTAAGCGCAACCGCTTTTGGTGGGTTTGTGAGCGGTGTTGGTTGGGTGTTGGCTCCACCTGGGATTTTGGGCACGGTGGCAGTTGGCACTGCCTGGGCCATTGGGAAATGGGGATTCAGGAAATTGGGTGTCAAAGAACGCACAGCTGTGGAGGTTGAAAGGCAGGGGAAGATAGATGCGCAGGGAGTGAAGGTCGATGGGCAGTGGAGAGACGTTCAAGGGCCAAGAGCAGTGCCGTGGTGAATAACGGAAAGTCTAACATTATACTCGTTGATTAAGGCCATGCTTGAGATCCCATCCCGACTTCGGCATATCACAGTTCACTGAACTGACCATTCTTGATCTTTCGATATGCCCTCTTGATCTCTGGCAGCTCCTCCAACTTCTCAAGCCATGCTCTAATAGCAGGATACGTATCCAGACTCAATCCAGCGTAGCCATATTCGCACATCCATGGATATGCGTGAATATCAACAGCACTAAATCCACTGTCAAGTACGAATCCACTCTTCGCACGTAATAACTGCTGCTCCAACACACCAAAACAACGATAACTCTGCTCTCGGTACCTCGTCAATGCTTCAATGTTCTTCCCACCATCCTGGTGGCCGAACCAATTCACCTGTCCAAACATTGGCGCCAACCCTGTCGTGACCCAAAATACCCACTTCTCAAAATCGACCTTCTCTTGCTCCCGCGCATTCCCCGTTGGTCCATACTTCCCCTCGCGATCATAGACACGGAGCAGGTAATTGATACAAGCGCCTGACTCCCAGCTCAGAACCTCCGTGTTGGGATCAAAGAGCGCAGGCACCCGGCCATTGGGATTGAAATCAGAGATAAACTTTTCTGACTTCACGCCATTCGGACCATCGCCGAATTTCCAGAGCGTGACGGTATACGGGACTTGGAGCAGCTCGAGGAGGATGGCGACTTTGAAGGGATTTGCGCCCACCGCATAGGCATGGAGGGTTAGTGGCTGGGGTATGTTTGGGGCCATTGTGATTAATTATAGGATGGATGGCTTGGAAGGCGGGGGAACTTAATACTCACCTCGCACCACTGGCCTTCCGTGTCTCATATATATAATGTAATATCCATACAGTATGGTATGAAAGAATACTTCGGATTTGTAATATAACCTATACCATTTCCCACTAAAAAAAACATTTCTCGTTCTACAGCCCTTCGTACACGGCCTTGGTGAAAGGCGTAATAGAACCCTTGTTCTTATAAACTGTGCCTCACTCATAACGGCGTGCTTCTACCTACATGCCGTCTCCACTTGTCGGGAAAAGGGCGTAGAAAGTCACATGCTAGATAATCTGCACAATCTAAATCCATTTAAGATTAAGCGACAAGAAGTTGCCATTAGAAAGGAAAAGGTGGTATTACTTGAAAATAATAGAAGAAAGTACAAGAGCTATTAAACGGGGTTTGTCTGCATAGAATCCCAGATTTGGTCAACAGTCTGTTATCAGAGCAACTGAATATCCTGCGTTTCAACCCCCTCAAATGCCATTCCCTCTCCATACATAACACCATGGATATAAGCCTCGCCCACAAGCCGATAGGCAGGACTGTTGTTATTCCTTCTCAGCACAAGTGGTACGCTTCCGCCCTCCAACAGGCAAACTACGTCGCCAGCCTGCGTCTGGCCTGGTACCCATCCCATGTATCGTCGTGCTGTTTGGCAGAACTGTCTATTCCTCGCGAGCCGCTCCACTCGCCGGCCAAACAACCGCGAAATACTCATCTTGGCCTTCCCATCATCCAATGCGATTTCCTCCTCATTCTTCTCCGCTTGCTTATCCCCACCCCGAAGGAGCTTGGAGACTCCTCGAAAGCCCTTGACTAAGTGCTTGTTCGCGTAGACTGGGAACCGACTGCCAGGATTGACGAGAACCAAGCCATCTTTCTCCATCTCGGCACGCTGCTGATCGCGACTGGAGACGTCGTGCTGTGAAAAGATCTTCATGAGCTGCGGGTTCACTTTGATGTTCTTTTCTCCCGTGGTTGAAGACCTGCCAGTCCACGCACTCGAGGAGAGAAATCCGCGGATCACGACTGGGTTTTCAGAAAGCTGCTCGCGCCAGATGCGGAAACACTCGTGTCTGAGTGACTGTGGTGCCGAACCAAACTGGTTGAAAGGGAGGTTCCCGATTAATGTCATGGTATAGGCCTCAGAGAGAGGCTGGCCCGTTGGGTAAGGAGCGCAGGTGTCAGCAAGCTCCCGCCACTGGTTCTCCAGAGGCGGCTTGATACGTGTTGAAGTCTCCTTGTCTGTTCCGGACAGCACCTGGGAGTCTTGAAAAGGGTTATTTCCGCTCATGAAGGAATGGATCGGTAGAGCGACCTTCAACGATCTCAAGACAGCCTTCTCAAATATCTGATCGGAGGGCTCGGAAGACATAGCAAAACCTGGAGTTAAGACTTTGATCGTGTCGATTATTCTCCCACGGAGAATTAATACGTCACTAGCTTGGCCATTGGTAGATGTTGTCTTTTCCATGGCTGGTATAATTTGAGCTTTCGTCCTCCCACTTGCTGAATACGCCCCAGCAGGTAGAGAGTAACTTTTGGACTTCTGCGTCCAGTCCGGCGCCCAGGATGGTAAGGATTCATGTATCCCAGCTTGAGAAAGCACATTCAAGTATCCAGATTGAGTGATAGAAGATAGTGCAAATTCCTTGAATGCAACCTGATACGGATTTGACTTGGAATAGCTCACGTGGATAACCTGGCTTTCTTCCGGCATCACGAGGCCAAGCATAGCATAAATATGATCTCTGGGGTCCTTTGATCCAAAGAGCCTGGTTCCTTTGACAAAATTACTTAGATCTCCATTCTGGACTTGCAAGGCTTTCCGGTTTTGGTCGATCTGATTAAGCTCGAGTTGGAAGAAGCGACCTTGAAGCTCCTGATTTTCTGGTTTGTGATCGGTGACAAGGTTTCTGATGCTGAGAAGTGTGAAAATGCCCTCCAAGGATATGTCTGCCTTGGTAGTGTTCAGATATATTCCGTACCTATCGACGAATTTGAACAGGGCTTTCCGCAGGACTTCCCACTCCATTTGCTGTTTTCCACAGTATAACGTGAGTCTTCTAGCCACCGCCAATTCTTGAACGATCCAAACGCGCCCGAACCACCCACGCCGAATGAAGTTTGCTACTGAAAGCCACGCCAGATGCTCTTCGCCTGTTATATTGGATTTTGGAGGCATGTCGATGAACTTTTCAACGTTGAAGACGGCTTGATCTTCTTGGCTTTGCTCTCCAACCCAAGCGGCAACTCGTTCCGCGCCACGGTAGGTATCACACATCAAACGAACTTGAATTGCTTTTTCTTCCTCGTCCTTCTGGTTAATGCACACAGCATCAACCCAGAGAACTCTCGGCCGATCTGGATAGCGTAATGCTCTCAAGGCAATGGCTAAACTTTGTCCTATGTTTAGTTTTTTGTCATTGCAAAGAATGTCCTCATTCAGATTCGAATCTCCCCAGGTGTATGAAAGTGCCTCGTAACTGGGAGGCTGGTTGCGTTGATGAACCTCAATAGTGCAACGTATATCCTTGGATGTTTTACCAGGTAGGATATGAAGAAGGCGGATTTCTCCCCGTTGCAGAGGGCTGTAGGTGAAAGGAGAAGGTTTTGATCCAAACATCTTGCACAAAACTTTCTGATCCTTTATTGCTTGCTTCTAAGAGATGTCAACTCAGCTCGTTCTGTTCAGGCAGGAATGACTGGCATCTGTCACGTTTCCCAGGTCAGATAGAAAGAATTGCTTTTGGGTGTTCTAATCCTTATTTTTATTTTGTAAGGACTTCTGTTTAATAAATAAAGGAGAAGAGTTGGACGCCTGAAAGAAATGGATATCTTATAATGATCACCCGTGTGCTTATACCGCTTCAAGCTTCAACGTGACATAAGCTCAGCCTCAGCTGTTCATCAGCTGTGGCGGGGCACCATCGAGAAGTAGACTTGCCTGTCTTAAAAATAGAACTATAGGGATTGTGCCTCGAAAAAAGACACAAATTACCACAGTCAAAGTTAAGTTAACAAGGGCGAAAAGAAAAATGAACTTTATGCATAATTAGACAGTGTGTGTCACGTGGTTACAGAATGTGTCGTCATGCCGTAGTCAAGTCTGGAGACGCACATGCCATATGCATGAGATACAGTAACTGATAGAGAGCCAATAGCTTGAAGATTTGCTGTATTGATCTTTCGGCCACTAAATGATTATGCTCATACATTTCGGGTACCGTGTCAGGTGACTTCGACTCGATCCGAAGGCTTGATGATAAGAGACGTACAGATAGTCGTGTCCCGTACGTCTCGTTCAGTCTTGTTCTTTTGAGTTATGTTGATAGGTTGAGTGCCAATTACCGCAAGCTGGCTTACGAAACATGCAGTATTTATGCGACGAAAATGACCTCATGTACTATACAATCCTGAGTCACTCACCGATGTCCTATACTCTAAGCGGCTTGCCGCATCTGGATTGGCCTCTGTCAATTTTCAGTGGCACGGACTTAGCTCTTCGAGGTACCTTGATCCATTATATCTTCATGCATGCCGTAGGGAAATAAGCTCAATGGTATGCTCGAACTCGTTCTACATATTCTTTACAGTAATCGTAGAGCGATGTTCCGCGACGATGGCCTTCCCGAGACAGCAATTCCTGGGCACTCAATTGGCTGTCAGTAACTGGCAACTAGAACAGAATTGCAATGATGAGGCATTTGGCCCTTGGAGTGATTGCCGTCTAGACTTCACAATGTTCTTTGAAGAAGCAGTCCTGTCTGCTCTGCCTTCAATTGCTTTTCTGCTCGCTTTCTTGATCAGGGTTAGAGCACTATATGGACAAGATGAGAAAGTTCTTTCGAATAGCGTACGGATTCAAAAGATGGTTAGTAATTGCTCTAGATATAAGTATTCATCAAATACTAAAACAGTCAGATTATTACTATATCATTGACTTTGATTCAAGTAATTTTGCTGGTCATGTATTCTGTAGATCGTTCAATTGCTACGAGTGCATCCCTACCCTCGTGTATTCTGAGTTTTCTCGCGGGAATTGGAATGATTGTCTTGTCATATCTAGAGCATCAACGTTCAGTTAGACCATCTGTACTACTATGCACCTACCTTATCACCACTCTGCTGCTCGACATACCTCAGCTTCGAACAGAGGTCAAGGCCGGAAGTCACAGATATATATCGATATTCCTGCTTGTCCACATAACTTCTTGGTTCATGAAGTTCTCGCTTCTTATCCTAGAATCTAGGGGTAAAAGAGCTATTCTCAAGCACGAATATCAGAACCTACCACCAGAGTCCACAAGCGGCTTTATAAATCGAAGTTTCATGTGGTGGCTCAATGGTCTCTTTCTCCAAGACCCAAAGCGTCTCCTCACCATATCAATGTTATATAACCTTGACGAAGATCTTGCAACGCAAGTATCCGGCGATAGGTTGCAGAAGGCTTGGGATGCGTGTTGTACGTATTCAGCTCCTTGGCGCGTACGTATATCTGACTGTATAAGCACAATCTGAAGGACGGTTCTGTTTCGTTTGGGCTGTATGGCGATGTTTTCGCCGGCCTTATAGTTATGTAGTTGTCCCACGATTATGGCTCATCGCCCTTACATTTGCGCAACCATCCCTCATAGCTGAGGTCATCAATCTCATTACCAACGAAGACACTGCTAGAAGCCGGGAAGTCGGACACCTCTTAATTTTCGCCACCGCGTTGATATATGTTGGCATTGCAGTATGTACATCTCATAATTTTCTGATACCCATACTGATGGTTCAAGATTGCCGAACTTCATACTAGCCACAATCTCTACCGCTTCATTACGATGTTTAGAAGTGCCGCAATAACTCTCATATATAACCGCTCGCTCGTTCTCGAGGATCGTCTTGATGATACGAATGGAGCTGTTACACTTATGAGCACCGATGTTGACACCATTACATCCTGCTTTGATAATTTGAATGATTGCTGGTCCCGATTCATCGAGATTATCATCGGCACCATCCTCCTAACACGACAACTAGGTTGGGTCTCAATTATACCTTTGGTTATCGTTGCCTGTAAGCTTCAAGTCTTGTACTTAAACGCCTTTGCTAATGGAGCTAGTCTCCACGATGGGTGCGTCGTGGGTGACGCAGATCCTCGGCTCAACCAGAAGAATATGGGTAGAGGCAACTCAGCGACGAGTTTCAATGACGACCGCGATGCTGAATGAGATGAAGAGTCTCAAAATGATGGGCCTCGCTGATGTCATGGGTGAGACTGTGCAAAGTCAAAGAGTACAAGAGACAAAACGAATGGAAAAGTTCGCCTGGGTGATTGTGTGGAAGAACACTATCGGTATGTCCTCTGGAGCGGCCAAATATAAGAACTAACAGCTGCAGCAAATATCCCGTTCGTAACGGCTCCTGCAGCTACCTTTTCTGTTTATGCTACTCAAGCTTATTTTAGCGGAGCGGATTCTCTTAACACTACTCAGGCATTTACTAGTCTGGCACTCATTACGCTAGTTTGCAACCCTGCTGCAGGATTACTACAAGCGGTACCAAATGTTGTAGGAAGTATTGGATGCTTTGAAAGAATCCAGAAATATTTGTTGGAGAATACTAAAGAGGATTACTTGGTTGCGCTGGAATCCGCCACAGGTCATTTGCTCGATACCAAGAACAATGAACATCCTATAGAAGTACCTCTACTCCCATCACCTCACAACGAGCTAAGTATAGTCATGCTTGCTAAGGAAATCACCCTCAAGCCTTCTACAGACTCAAGTGCTGTTGTTCAAGATTTTAATCTTACTTTATATGAAGGGACCATTACTATAATAACTGGACCTGTGGGCACAGGGAAATCAACAGTTCTAAAAGCGCTCCTTGGCGAACTTTCTCCTGTTCACGGCTATATATGCACACGTACAAAATCGGTTGCATACTGTTCTCAAACTCCATGGCTACCAAATACCACCATTCGTTCGGCCATTGTTGGTCCCCGATCACAACTTGTGGCAGATAATATAGACCAGAAATGGTACGAAACTGTCCTAGATATCTGTGCTCTCAAATATGATATTTCAAAGCTACGAGATGGAGACCAGACAAAGATTGGTAGTAAAGGTATCGCTTTGAGTGGTGGTCAGAAAATGAGAGTTGCTCTTGCAAGAGCTATCTTTTCTCGGAGCAGTCTGTTGATTCTAGATGACGTGTTCAGTGCACTTGATCAGAAAACGCAGAGATGGGTCTTCGAAAGACTTCTCGGAAATGGCTCTTTAGTTAAGAAAGCGGGGACAACCATCATCCTCGTCACACACGCTGGTATTTTAGAGTAATCACTGAGATTTTCGAATCTACTAATATTCATTGTAGTTGAATATCTATCAATGGCTGACCAGGTCATTGTAATCGGTCCAGACAGTGATCTCAAGCAAGGGACCTACAACGAATTGCGGGATTTTGGCCATTTCAGCGGTAGACAGCAAGAAGAAAATGATACCAAGCCAAGCATCGAAGAAGAACAGTCCCCAGAGGTCCCTTTTGAAGAGAAATTGGCAAAGATTGGAGCGGATGAGAGAGCACAGGATCTCACAAGGAAGACCGGAGATATTGCTGTCTATAGCTACTACCTCAGATCTGTTGGTGTTCTACCAATGCTAGCATTTGTTGGCTTTGTGGTTTTGTATGTAATATCAGGGAGCTTCAGTCGTACGTTCATGCACCTAACCTGCTGTTACCCCTATGGTTTATACTAATTATTATAGAAATATGGCTGAAGTGGTGGAGTGATATTGAAGGTCGTCAGATGTTACTTTATATTGTTGTATATTTTCTCCTATCTTTTGGATATTCGTTCGGCAATGGTGGTTTTGTATGGTAAGAGACTTGGATCCAAGATTACTGGAATCTTCAACTAAATTTCTAGGGCAATCTGCGTTTGGATAGGTCCATCTACAGGAAGGAAGCTACATAAAGTTCTACTTGACAGCGTGTTAAAGTACTATTCCCAAAATAACACAAGAAGCAATAGCTAATATCTAAGAAGTGCTCCAATGTCTTTCTTTACGAAAACAGAAACAGGCATATTGGTCAATAAATTCAGCAACGATATGACTTTGATCGAGGGCCAGCTTGCAGTCGGAGTTCTTGCAACAGTCTCAAGTTAGTCTTTATTTTGCTTGGAGATAGGGCCATACTTACGGTCTTCAGATCTGATCACATCTTTTGCGGAAGCCGCCTTGGTCGCAACCGGCTCTAAATACATGGCCTTAACTATTCCGTTACTCTTACTAGCACTATATAAACTTCAAAAGCGCTACCTACAAACCTCTCGACAGCTGCGTTTTCTTGATCTTGAAACACGAAGTCCCATCTACGCCCACTTCCTTGAGACACTTTCAGGACTTTCAACTATTAGGGTATTCGGATGGGAGCAAGAATCAAAAGAAATCAACCTCAAGGTTGTGGACGATAGTCAGAAACCATATTACTTGTTGTTCTGTATTCAGAGATGGTTGGAGCTTGTACTCAATTTGGTCGTTGCGGCTATGGCAATTGTCGTTGTTGCACTTGCAACGAGTCTGAGGGCTTCGACTAGTCCAGGTTTGTTAGGTGTCAGCCTGAACAATATCCTCTGTGGGTTCATTTCTATTAAAAGAAGCACTACAACAAGTTAATCTAATGTATTATAGCCTTTAATAGCACACTCTCTATGTTTGTCAATGGCTGGACGGCTCTCGAAACGTCTCTTGGCGCCATTGCTCGCCTCAAGAATTTCGAAAATACAACCCCTGTTGAAGCGACAGGAAGAGAAGATATCATTCCAGATAATAACTGGCCTTCGAAAGGTCGAATAGAATTCAGGGAAGTCTCGGCTTCTTATGAGTAATAGAACAATCCAAACTCTGCTATACTATACACTAATAACTCCTAGTGCCACAAGATCAGTCCTTGACGACATCTCAATCAACATTTCACCGGGCGAAAAGGTAGCAATCAGCGGACGTACCGGTTCTGGAAAATCAACTCTGCTCTCCCTCCTACCACGCCTCCTCCCTATCTCAAGCGGGAGCATCTTAATCGACGACACGGATATCTCTCGTGTTCCCCTCCATATCCTCCGTACCAGACTTATCACAATTCCTCAAGATGTGCCCAAGTTTCCAGGCACTGTCCGGCACAACCTTTATCCACACCCTTCACCACACGTGCCAGACACCTTGATAATCTCGGCATTGCAGACCGTCAACCTATGGCGCATCATCAAAGAGCGGGAAGGTATTCTCGACGCTGAATTATCTTCTGGTAGCCTTTCAAAAGGTCAATGGCAATTATTTGCACTCGCGCGAGCAGTATTGCAGAAGGAGAATATGGGGAATGAGAATTGGAATGCTGGAAATATTCTGTTGATGGATGAGGTGACGAGTGGACTTGATGAGGAGACGGAGCGGATAATGGATGAGGTTGTGCAAAGGATGTTTAAAGATTCCACAGTATTGCTTGTTAGTCACTCAAGAGAGAGGTTGAAAGATATGGATACTGTACTAAAAATGGATGCGGGGAAGATTGTGGAGATAGTGAGATTAAATTGATGTGTATATTAAAAGACTAGAGTTTATTGATTATACGCTGTATCCTTCCGATATCATTAGAATAGCTAGGCTATTATAGCTTGTTGACCGATATGGATAGTGAAGTATTTACATTCTCCTGCTCATATATACCTTACCCATCATCCTATTAAATAAGCTATCATTGCGACAGTTTCACCATAGAATTATAACCTCCTGGCTCCCGTGCTGACAGGTACCCCCTTACATCAGGGGTCCTACCACCGACACCAAATTACGACATAGTGTAAATAAGCGGTTCCAAGGCTTTCAAGTTCAACTATAAGAAACAATCAGTCAGATGCAGCTTAAAAGCACCCAAATTTGGCCAGTAATAGGAAGATGGGAAACCAAACAGAGAACAATCTTACTGCTGCGGGAGTAATCTCTGAGACGTTCGCAATACCAAGATTGCCAGCGTCCGCTATGATCTCATCTTTCATCATATCAATTAATCGAGCTACGCCATCAGCGCCATAAATGTTGGAGTACATGAATCTATTTGGCGGAAGCGCAAAATTCAGTATGTAATCTCAGGACAGAATTCACTCCGCAAGCCTCCTAGTTAAAGATGCATAGGTGTGCCAAAAATAAACTTACGGTCTTCCCATGCCCACAGCTTTGACACCCATGGCCAATAACTTCAACACATCTGTACCATACCTGACCCCACAATCGGCCAAGACTTCGGTCTGGTTGAACACCTGGGGAGCGTTGTTGTAAATCTCCATGATGATTTCCATAGTGCTTTGTGAGGTATCGAGCTGGCGTCCGCCGTGGTTGGAGATAAAGATCGCGGGTGCGCCGTGTTCGACAGCTAGGAGGGCATCCTCGACGGTTTGAATTCCTTTTGGGATGATGGGCAGGGAGGTCATGTTTTTGAGGGTTTCATAGAGGTCCCACTATGAGGGGTTAGTTAGGATAAAAATGTCCGAGTTGGGGGGGAAGGGCGAAGGTACGGTTGAAGGAAGATAATTGTAATCACTGTTTTACAAATTAGATTATTGAGCTTTGGTGGCGGGGTATTAATAGCTAGTAGTGAGAAATTACTTACTTCTCGCTGTGTGTCCATCGCGCACTTCGTGATCGCGTTGGTCCCCATGCATTATCTACCGACCACACGATCGCTTTACTGCCGGCGGCTTCGGCTTCGTCGAAATCGGTCTGGACATTTGAGAGTTTGCTGCGAACATAAATCTGGCTCTTGTAAGTATGTGAACTACATAAATAGCTCTTCATCGGCAGGAAATCTCACCTGCTGAAACGTAACTTGTCCAGCAGCTTTCGCTGCCGCGATTTCTTCAATTGATAGGGTTGCAAATAATGATGGCTGTTGAAATCTAGTTAGAAGATCGTTTATTCTTTTCCTTCTTCCTTTGGGACTTACAATGTAGAGAATTCCTCCCGTGTTCGCTCCCTGTATCAGTCCCACTTCTGCAACCGGATTGGCTTTTCCGGCTTTCGCTGCGGGAGAGATAAAGAATGGGGCGCTGAAATTGTATCCGAGGATTGTAGTGCTGGGGAATTATTTAGTACCATTACTTGCGGCGAAACATTAGATTGGTGTCAGACTTCAATGTGTATGGAACGCCAGTAATGTCTCGCAAGACCCGTGGTCTCAGTTTGACTTTATTGTATGTCTCGAGATTCGATCGGTACGCTTCATACTCAGTTAGACTCTTGCAATCAATATTTCAAAGGGATCAGTATCGAAAAAGCCGACGTACTAAATTCCCCAGCTGCACCCGTTCGATAGTACGAGTAATTAGCACTGGGCATGTATGCTCTGGCAGCAAATTCAAAATCTGGAATCGCAATAATGTCATCGAGAGGGATAAGCGTTCCTGAAGCTTCAGCAGGCGTGTCGTTCCCTAGAAAAGTTGTGATTCCCGTATCTGGTTCATTAAGGAAAGGACGTGCGGCTTGGCATTGGTAGGCCAGCAGCGCAAAAGAGAAAACGAGCGTGGAGAACGATTGCATCACGATGAGTGATGTGCGTTAAAGAGCAACTAGAGAGCGGAATCAAAATAAAAGTAAAGAGCGAGAGGAGCTGGGGAAGAATGACAGAGCTGGACGTGCCCAGTTTATACTGACATGGAATTCTGGTATATGCGAGATCCCCAGCTGCTCATGAGCACTGAATTGCCTTATCAGATCATTGAGCAGGGCTGTGCCGAAATACCGCTGCACAGCTACCGGACAATCCTGGTAAAGCAGAGCTGAACGCTGCAATCCCCATGACAGATAACGGACCGGATCACACAATACAAGTAAGGTTATTTGACAAGTAGGGAAAATGGCGAACGTGTTGCAGAAAGTGGATTGACTTTTTATGTACAGTTCAGGAGGTGCGAAGTAACCCGTAAGCATTTGGGCAAATCTGGAAGGTCGTCCTGATCTGCCGTGCATATCATCTATAAGCGAGAGGCGCAAGCGAGGAGACGAGAGCAGTTTTGCTTCGGATTTGCCTGTTATGGACCTTGGCACTGGAGGAACAAGGTGACGTGAATAAGAGTAGCTCAGACAATAAAGGGCGGGATATTACGATCTGGGTTGATCAGAGGATGGTCTGATCGTGATATGATATTCTGTATCTACAGTATACCCCAAGGATATGAGCTGACCATTTCCTGCTAATCACATTCAATTACCGCCAAAAACAAATTTCTTTTCGTAGCAAGGATCGACGGGGCCTAACCTCCAACGAGATTTCTTACAGCGATTCCGCGATCAATAGTGAAATAAAACAGTCTTAGACAGCACAGACTCATATATGTGCACTTCTTCATATTGCGCATACAAAAGATAGGCGTAAGTATCCGAAGAAGAGGAACATCGAAAAAACTATTGAAGGATGTGTTCCGACACGTAAGCTACTTACAGTTTCTTCCAGTCATAAGCCAAGCTCCATGCATAAGCCGCCTCGTAAACATCTGTCTCGGCATACCACTTCCCGACTACCTGCATGCTGACAGGCAGTTTTGTCCCACTACCCTTTAGTGGCCCTTCTTGAATTTCTAGCATTCCGATGGGCATGGCCAGCACGGGGTGGCCACTTTGGTTGAAAGGTGCTGTATTCGAAGTCAAGCCGACCTAAATGATTGACTTTGTCAGAAATTTTAGTAAAGGCAGAGAACAACGACTCACCTGCTTAGCAATGAGTTCCAGAGACGTCGCATCCGGTCCGCAATGGCTGTTCGCAATATATGGAAGATTTGGAAGAATCAAGACATCATATTTTTCGAGTGCTTGATTGTAATCCAACTTGAGCTTCAAGGAAAGATTACTTGCTTTGCCGAGAAGACCCGGAAATACCTTTTGAGCATAAGCACCGTTGAGAAAAATATTCTTGGTACTACACTTTTCGTCAGTCAATCCTCAAATATTGCAGACACCGCCTACCTTGGGTAAGTATTGTCCCATTTCTCCTGCGTCATAGGCCAGATCTTCTTGTTCAATTCATTCAATGCGTATCCACGTCTACCCGTGTTCATACCCATCTTCGTTACATAGCCACCGTACTTAGAGATTCCCGTCCAGATAGCCGCACCATGTCTGTGCATCGGGATCGAAACTTCCTCAACTATGGCCCCGAGAGCTTTAAACTTCTCTGCACTCTCAAGGAATAGCGCACGTACACGCGGATCCATCCCTGGCATATTAAGAGATTCTGCGATGATGCCGATCTTCTTTCCGACTAGTGATCTTGGTTCTGGCAGCGAGATAAGAGCTTGAAAGTAATCAGGTACGTCTGATGGCAAGGGACTGCCGAAACTACGATCGTCAATCCCGTCAGTTCCTGACATAGCTTTAAGCATAAGAGCATTGTCAAGGACCGTTCTGGTCATGGGACCAACGTGATCATTCCTGTCATTCGATTAGCTTAGAAAAACCAAAGTTCCCAGAATTGCACCTACGTCGCTTCATTCCTGCGAGATGTTAAAATACGTTATTTTACTTCGAGTTTTCATAGACATATCACTTACGATGCACAGCCCGTCCAAGGTATAAGTCCAAATGTCGGCTTTAAGCCGTAAATACCACACCACCCGGCCGGCTTGAACTTATTAGCCATTGTCAATCGCAAAAGACACGAACTCACAACGCGGATGCTCCCTCCCTGATCTGCACCAACAGCCATATCTACATCACCATTCGCTACAAGAGCACCACAACCACTGGAACTACCTCCAGTACTGTATCCTCTTGCATAAGGGTTGTGAACAACTCCAGTGGCTGCTGAGTGGCTTGTAGCTGAATGACACATGTTCTCACACACCGCTCTACCAGTAATGGTCCCACCTGATTCTAGAAGACGTGTGATGAGTGTAGCGTCAACGTCCTAGAAACTTGTCAGATTTCCTCTCAGAACACAGATCTAAATGGGCGTACAGGTACATAATCCTTGAACATGTTTGTACCAAGAAGAAATGGAACACCTGCAATTGCTATACAGTCCTTCACTGCAATCGTCTTTCCAACCAAGGGACCGTTATTGAGCTGAGAATCTTTGATGGTAGTTCTCCACGCCCAAGCACCCAGTTGGTTGTCCTTAGGATCTGGGAAATGTACATTTTCGCGAGGAAATCTGGCAAGATCCACAGGTGGATTATAATCTGGAAATTATTAGCACCATGTGTCTCTCATCTGCCATATCAGGAAATTCCCATTGTGATAATTACCTTCCAAAGCCATTAACTGTTCAGTTGACTCATGGTATACTGCCAGAAGTCGGTGCAAGTCTTCTTTCTCTTGTGCATCTGTGATCTTTACACCTAACGATGCTGCGATGTCATCTACCTGTTGCAGAGTGACGGGATTGTCTGCTCGATAGTCGAGAGAGAAGACCGACATAATACCTTAGATTCTTAATGAATGGTTTTCTTGTTTGATCTTATAAAATTACTGCTCTTTTGACTTCGGATGAGATCTGATGAAGTCGGATATGTCTGAGAAAGAGTATGCTTCCAGCGATCACTGCCTCTTGAATTCTGGATTTATTGTTAGTTGAACACAGAAAATAGAATGGAAATTACTTGAACAAATGCGTAAAGATATGCACATGAGTATTCTTGTTTACAAATTGCAAATGCAGCTGAGCTGTTCAGGCAGGAGTGGGCTGTCCGCATAAAGTGTCTGCGGAGCATAGCCGACTCCCGTCGGAAAATAGCCGATAAGCCATCATTCAGGAAGATCAATATAGTCTCATATTATTGAGCATCTGATTTTTGGGAATATGTATATAAGTGTTAAAACATTACTCTGAAAAGCTCATTTTCGCTTTTCAAGAAATCAAATAGGGAACATTCTCTAGTATCTCTTTGTTGCCAGAAACTTTCAAAATGATTGTTGATCCTCGCTATGATATTCCCCGTAACATGGAAGGTTACGGAGAGGACTCTCACGATCCTCAATGGCCAAATGGAGCACGAATAGCCGTGTCGTTTGTTCTAAACTACGAGTAAGCTTGGGCAATCCCCTTATTAAGGTTCCAAAATTAAGATCGACAAGGGAAGGAGCTGAGCGTTCCGTCGAAATGGGCGACGGCATGTCTGAGCCATATCTTTGGGAGAAAGGCGCGAGTGGTGGTTATAGAGAAGGTGCAAGATACTGCAATGCTGAAGGTGACTACGAATATGGCAGTCGAGTTGGCGCCTGGAGACTTCTTCGACTCTTCAAGGAGTTCGGCTGGAACTGGACTACTTATGCCATCGCGGTTGCCATGGAAAGAAACCCTAAATTCGCACAAGCTTGCGTTAGAGATGGTCACGAGATTGCTTCACATGGTTACCGATGGCTCGATCTATGGGACCTTACTGTTGACGAAGACAAGGAAAATATTAAGAAATCTGTGGTGAGTCTTAAGAAGACCACGGGCGTGACACCTTGTGGTGTATACTTTGGGCGTGGTTCACCAAACACCCGTGGCTTGTTCAAGGTTGCCTTTGAGGAGATGGGAGAGGAGCTGCTTTGGAGTGCGGAAGAGTACAATGATGACGTTCCTTATTGGCAAGACGCTCCACATGAGAAGGATTTACCCGATGCGGAGAAGAAGGGACTGCTCGTGTTGCCATACAACTACGACTGTAATGGTACGTTTGAGATGCACCTTGAACTTTACTTTTCTGACAATATCGTTTAGATGGCAAGTTCCACATGAATCCAGGTTAGTTAAAACAACTCCTACTCTTTCAAGTCACACTAATCAGAACCAGGCTTTGTCGGTTCACATATGTATCTCGAATATCTAAAGTCGACCTTTGATATGTTTTACCGAGAAGGGGGGAAGATGATGACAATCCCTATGCACTCTCGCATTGGTAAAGTTCAAATCAAACCTGTCGCAATAAAAAATTACTAATAGGCCCTATAGTTGGCAAAGCTGGCCGTGCAGAAGCTCTGAGAACTTTCATGTTATATATCCAATCGAAACCAGGTGTTTGGGTCACAACTCGGAAGGAAATTGCTCTGCACTTCAAGTCTAAATTTCCTTATCGGCCGGGGCATCTTTGTTAGCGCTTCTACTCACAAAGGAGTTTGTTGAAGACATGTTGTAGTTACAGATTACTAGTTACAAAATATCTACTTTCTGCTAGGAATAATTGAAGTCATTTAGGATTTTCAAGAGTTCCTCGCCCCTAATGTGAAATAAATCCTCAAATTATTTACAGTCCTCCACCCCGCAATTAGGGGAAGACGTTGAATTGGGTTGGCAAAGGCGCAGTCCGGCAAATGTAAACCGTTCTAGCACAACTGAATGAAAGAATTCTCATCGTCAACTATAACGATCACAAATTCCTCGAAGGCTGAATCTTTCGTTCCATATATCATTTATCTTTCAAATATACCTTATCAGTGGATCTTTACAGACGTTTTCACAAATAGCATTGGCTGTGGTGTCAGTATTTGCAGAATCACTACTCACATATATATGAGAAAAATCGGGCATAACAATTATTCAAAGACCAGAGCCTCTTCAAGTTGGCATTATTCTGAAGTTCCCAAAACCATAAGCAGTCAGGCTACAAATTGGATGCCAGAAGCTCACAGTAAAGGATATGTATTACCATATCGCCTTATTGGACGATATCGGAGCTTCTCCGATGATAACAGGCTCTTATCGCAATGCCGCGTCGGAAGGCCGCCGCCCACGCCCAACTCGTAGGTGGCATAGGTGGGGGGGGTCCTAACTTTCCCGTCATTTATCGCGACCTCCCCGATGGAATGGCAACATCGGCCATCAAAGTGCTTGCAAGTGTCGGCAGTGACAATTAGTTAATTGTGATATCGAAGTCAAAATAGTGGTATCATAATCATGAACTCATCTCCTCCCGTTGCAATTGTTCGGACTGAGCCGACACCCACGCCTGGGCTCGACGAGACGACCCGGGGCACGAAGCGACAGAGATCTACAGGTGCTTGTAAACGTTGCAAAGGCAGGAAGTTAGTGGAAGATCCCATCCCGGAATTTTCTTAAACTACTGAAGACTGACCTGAGATAGGCAAAAGGTATTTCTAACATAAACTTATCTCGGGTTCATTGCTAAGAATCGACAGTGCAGCAATACGCAGCCCTGTACCAATTGTTCAGGGGCTGGAGTGGAATGCATCTACCCCGAACAGCCATATCCGACGAGGTGCATTATCAATTCATTTCGAATGACTTTGCTTGCTTACTTTTTATACAGTTATGTTAGATCTCTAGAAGAAAGAGTGGCTTATCTCGAAACTCAACTCCGAAATGGAGTTGCAATATCTCAGGAAGCCAGCGACCACCATCCAACACTAAACAGTCAAAAGAGGCCAGGATCACGAACAGGCAGTCCTCCCACCGATCAACCAGGTCTTTCCAACGGTATCCAAGGAGACTTTCCACTAGTTTCACTTTATTCATCTACCGAGCATTCATTTCTTGGTAGTACATCAGGCTATCCATTGTCACGAATGTTGCAGTCCGTAGTCAATAAGCAATTGATTGTAGCTGACGGCATCCAACCAAATAACTACATCATGGGAGAACCCAAATCTGCGAATCCAGCTCGTATGCCCAGCGATGAGACCTCAGAAATGCTACTCCAGGTATACTGGTCGAAATTTCATGCCAAATACCCGTTCCTGTCACGGAATGAAATTCTGGATTTGAATGAACGAAGGCACGAGCTTTCTGCTCATCGAGATGAAATCAATACTCAAGAGCTTCATAGTAGTCCCAGACCGGTTAGAGCAACGAGCCGGAAGCTTCATCTTTCATTATTCAAGCTCAACATGATTTATGCAATCTCAGCACGATACACACAGTTGAGGCAAGCTAAAGAAGCCGAAAATACTCCTGAGGCATGTATAAAGCTTCTAGGATAAATTTCGATATTGCTGACAGATACAGGAATATTACAACGCGGCGTCTCGAGAGATTGATGCAGTATTAAGCGTAAAAGATCTAGATACAATTGATAGTTTACTACTACTTGTGCTCTATCAATTGCGATCACCGTCTTATCCAGGCATGTGGCATTTGATTCGTCACGCTATGACAAGTAGTGTCGAGACCGGTTTACACCGCAAAGCTAGAATTCCTTCGCTTGTAGAGAACGAGAGACGAAAGAGGCTGTTCTGGTGCGTGTATAGTCTTGATCGGGCTGTTGCAATGGCTCTAGGAAGGCCGCATAGTATTAGTGAGAGAGACATTGATACGGAAGTAAGTATTGATTCTAAAAATACTGTAATTCAGCTCAGTGTTCTACAGAATGGTCCCAATCCCCTTTAACTAAAATCTCAAACACTAATCACGTGTAGTTGCCTGCAAATGTCGACGATAGTATCAACGATGAAGCTACTTTGCGACAAGCCATAAACGACTCTATTTCCTTTCCAAAAAGGAGCACAACAATGTCGGCCGCCATACATCAAATTCGGTTGAAAATAATCGAATCACGTATCCATGAAGCACTCTATTCTGTTCGAAGACCTGACACCGTTCCAGCGGATGAAATTGCGCTGCTGCAACAGCAACTCCTGGATTGGAAGGAGAATATTCCCGATAGCCCACAAATGGATAGCGAAGAGCAGACCCATCGATCAAGACAGATGCATCTACTGTACTACTATAAAAGTATCAGACTCCTCTATCTACCACGAATCAACAGCTTTGAATCTTCTCCTCAAGAATTTCAGAGATGTATCGATGCCGCAGGACAGATTTGTCAGTTGCAAAAACAAATACACCACACACAGGCTGTCGCTTGGTCACTTCTAGGACTACATGCTACATATCTGGCTGGTCTCACACTTATATACGGATTCTATCTCTCTAGGAGTATCTTCGACTTCAAGTTTTCTAGTGACATCCGTGCTTGCTCTACAGTTTTGTACATCATTGCAGAGCGGTGGCCTGCGGCAGCAAAATATCGAGATGCGTTTGAAGAGCTCGTAGCGAACTTGATAGAGTCTGACCAGCAACAAACAGAATCGAGCAATAACAACAAAGAAGCGACAATCAATGGGGGTAATGAAGCTTCAAGTAGTACTACATGGCCCCTAAACAACGATTTGGCCAATACACCAACTGCGCCAGAGTTTAGCAGTGCTTTTAATCCCACAGAGCAGACTGGCTGGCAGATGCAAGATCCGTATTTCCACCCCGTCGCAGCTTCGCATGCCTTTGGTGGTGTAGCAGGGGAACAGGCCTGGGAAATGTTTGAGGATTTGATTGATAAGAACTTTCGGCATCAGGTTAAGGGCATACACCTGGGCATTCCAACTTATTTCGCGCCTTATAGTTAATGATATAAGCGGGAAATTTAGGGTAGGATAGTTAATTTCTGCGATGCTCCGGTTGCACTCTTGAAATGGAAGTGCACCATTCAGTGGCTACCGTCGCTTAACTTCTGCATGCTCACCTATATGAAAACCATCCTTTAATATTCCTGACTCTAGCAGCGCATTTTCACTGACTTGTTTAAAAAATTTGATTTCCTAATAATTTGTCACAATTCCTTATCCACATGGTGTTTGGTTCTTCATCTTGCCAAGCAGCCGTGGAAATTGGCAAATTTGCATGGCGGGGCCGGTCGATAGCCGCTCTGCTCCCGATCATTTCATATTCGTCTGCCAAACGATTGCAAAATATCACGAGAACGAGTCGTAAATAACCCCCAAGAAAACATCAGTCAGTCTGTTTATCTTCGAGACCGTTGCAGTTTTATTTTTTTTTAGATAAAATTTATCTTTCATCTTCTAGATCTGTGAAATCATAATTCTTTGTGTTCCGTTTGGTGCTGTCGGAGCTATAATAAAATCTTTGCAAATATCTTCAAATGAGAACTATTATTCTGGATGATACGATGTTCTAGATTATCAAATTTCTAGTTATATTCAAGTAAGTGTAGCATATGCATTGGGCATGATCCTAGTGGCATTAGCAAACATCCGCCAATAAAAGATGACTGCATTTATCTGCAGAACTGGTAGATATTGCACTGCAAAGGGTCAATATACGTCATGTTCAGCAAGTTGGTTGTGACTTCGTAGAAATAGAGGGGGGGCTGATAGTGGACTTTAGAGTAAAGTAGTTGATTTGCAGAAGAGATCTCAATTAAAATGGATACACTTCAAGCAAAGCCGGAGAGATCATAATCGGAGGGGGTCGCTGGAGCCTTCAAGAACCACAAGGATCTATATTACCTTAAATATATCCTGGTCCTAAAATTCAAGCTAACGATAATGAGAAGCGTATCTATATCTCATCGGCATACGTAGAAAAGGATATGATTAAATCACCAGAGGCAGTTCACGAAGAGAGGCGAATTGAGACGTGCTATCAAAACTGACATGCATCATAACACACGAAAATATTCTAGTTTCTATATACAAGAATGTAAAAGTGGTATGGATTGAGTGTTTCCCCGAAACTCCTGCCCCACCCATAAAAAGTCCTTTGCATAGGCAGAAAGACCATATCAAACCATTCTCATGGTAAAAAGGCTCGAACGAATTGTTTAAGAGCACTCGTCATCGGCAGCGGCAGCTGAAGGGGTAGCGCTGGCAGAGGATGCGATGGTCTGGAGAGTGGTTGGGACAGCGCTGGATGAAGTAGTAGCAACGACGGCGGCAGCGGTTGATGAGGCAACAGCAGCGCTGGAGGTGGTAGCAGCGGCGGCGGCGGAGGTAGAAGCAACGGCAGCGGCAGAGGAGGATGCAACAACGGCAGATGAGGATGCGACAACGGCAGAGGTGGATGCTACAGCAGCAGATGAAGATCCACTGGAAGATCCAGATGAACCGACAGTGAAGTCAACACAAGACTCGTAAGTCTGGTCAATGGAGGCAGCGTTCCACCAATGCTGGATAACACAGGCACCAGCGGTGGAGCAGGTGTCACCAAGGTCAGATGGGATGGTGATTGAGAAAGATGTCTCGTTGGCTGGGATGGTGTATGAGTTGTCGGCAAAGTCAGAGTAGTAGAGGAGAATGTCGCCAATGATGGTGTTGGTAGCAGTGTTGACGATGGAGACGTTGGCAGTTCCGGTGTGAGGAGCGCGAACATCGAATGTGAAGTCGACAACTTGTCCAGCAGTGTATGATTGGACATTGGCGGTGTTGTCGGCGTACTTGTAACCCTTGCAAAGCCAGATATCACACTCAGCTGCGTCGTAGTCTGACTGAGTGGCAGCGACTTGAAGCTCTCCCTGGATGTTTCCGTAGCTGTCGGATGCTTGGTTGTTGTAGACTTGTGTTCCACATGCCGCCTCCATGGCCGTTCCAGCAGAGCGGGGAGTGGGAGAGGTGATCATACCGTGAGCGGAGACGGTGGTGATCAAGCCGGCAGCAGCGGCGAGGATGGAGGTAGAGTATTGCATCTTGATGGGTTTGATTTGAAAGAATCGAGGTGGAAGGTTTGATATGGGCTTGAAGTGATTTGTTGGTGATAAGCGTCCAGGCTAAATGACCAGCAAGCAGGTGTGAATGAATGTATATCGAGCAATGAATGTAATGGTAACGAGACCGAGAAAAGAATGTATTTGCTTGGCAAAGGACAAGAAGGGCAGGAAAGAACTGGTAAAGGTTAATCAAGAGGGAAGAAAAGCATGGTCTCTGGGGAGGGCAATCGTCTTATATCTCTGGCACCATAGCCACGAGTTGAAAGGCTTAGCCCACATGGAGCCTGGTAGCAAATAAAACGGCTGATAGCCGTATACAATAGATTGCTGCTTAAGCGACCCGACAGAGTTGTTTGGTGTTTATGGAGAATATCCACATGTTCATCTTAATGGGTGTTTCTGTTGTAATGCCTGCGACCCAAGAAGGCGAAGAAAGCGACATTGGGACAGCTCAATCAGCCCCTTGGTTGAATTTCGTCACCGCTGGCATCACTTGAAGATTCAAATTGATCGAATTGGGCCGGGCCCCGAGATGATCATCTGTCTGAGACCGACAACTTTAAACTTCTACGCGCTTGCATGTCCGGAAACAGGGATAGCCTACGACATCTACCACGCTCCTATGAAGACCCACGAGTTGTATGAAACGATATGAGAAGAGATGTTCGCCAAAAGAATTAAGGGGCATGAATAATGTTTTAATATATCTCGCTTGATTTGTCCCAGTTAACGCTGCCTCGTTCCTGTTTCATCAATTTGTTTAGATGAAATCCGACAGGGGCTCAGCAAGATAAGCGAGCACTGCCCATGTTCTGACAGTCACACCTAAATTGCAACTGAACCGAGCCCCGGGTCAACTTTGTTAATGAAAAGGAATTGCTTTTCCCATTATGGACAGCGCACGAAGGATTCCAGGCATTGCCATTGCTTGGTTTCTGCATCGCCCGTCACGTTCCTGGATCCGAGATCAGCTGACGGTTTCGAGAATCAGCCATGCGACGATTAGACGGTAAACAGAACATCTACAGTATCCATACATCATCTGCTACATAATACCGAGTGGCGGCTTGTGCCCTGCGCCCACTTACCTCACGATGATTTGGGGGTTTCCTGAGACTCATCGAGATCCCCAGGCTGATTAGGGTCATAGTCTCCGGCATACCACCTGACAGGATGCACGAAATCAATGAAGCCAATATTGGGACTTGAAACAGTGAAGCCCATGATCCTCTGGACATCGGGAGACCAAGATAACACGTCCTCCTTGGGGTATGCCAAGTAAGCATTTTCCTGGAGCCAAAGTCAGTTAAACAACCCAAGGCTCGGAGCTTGCCTGTTTCGGGCTTGCATACCTCAGTACGAAGGAATCCTCGACAGAAGAACAGCCCATGCATCGGGCGCTTAGTATCAGTAGTCTGGTTGGCACCACCGCCATGGTATGTTCCTCCAAGCATTACATAAGCATCCCCAATTTCCATCTCAGCGCAGCACGCTTCTTCGACCTTAGGTGCACGCTCTTGATCCCAAAGATGCGAGCCTGGAATCGCCTGGAGTCTGATCAGCCATGTACAAGCTTGCGGCTATTTGAGACTTTACCATCGTTGCTCCATTTTCATAACGCGTTGCAATTCCGGGAACCAAGAAAGCCATTGACAGATCAGAACCGATGCGATATCCGGTTTTGGTTTGATCAATGTGCTCGATGTGATGGTTCTTGTCATCGCGATGCAATCTCTGTGCTTTCCCACCCGGACCAATCTCCATACTCAGAGCGGTATTAATGATGGCCCGGCTGGTGTAAGTGTGCTTTGTCTGACCGTAGAAGTTTGATGTGGTCTTATCGACAAACACACTGGTCAGCTTGTCGACCAAAGGGTCCACGAGCCACTCTTCTCTGTACGTCTTACTGCGAGACGCCATGCGAGCGCATCTTCTTGTCTCTGGAGGAAACAGATCCCCCTGTTTCAAGTCAATCATCAATATTCTTTACTTGCAGTACAGACATCTCTTACCTTCCAAGGCTTGTCCGCATCGAAATACGGCCTCGTATCAGCATTCACACGCTCGACAGCTTCTGGTGTTGTGAAATTCTTGATGATGCAGCAACCATCGTCAACAATTGCCTGAATGATTTTATCTACTTCCGATCTATGAATGTATTGCAATGATGGAGGGGCTGTTGCTGAAGGCATTGTTTCTACGTCGTTGAATTCTTCGACTTCGACAATGATAAAGGCGTAGTATGCTTATGACGTAAGAATACTCGTAGCTGACTCTGAGAGTTGGGGTACTCGTGCTGGACCTGAACGTTACAAGATTATTGATCGTAAATGATGGTTTCGCATCGTAGTCCTCTGTTGCTTCTTATAGTTAATAGATACGACGGGTGATTTGAGTCACAGCAAGATTGTGTTTATCAGTAAGTAATACAGAGTGTATTGATTGGTCGTAGTTATGTCTTACATGGCTCATTTCCTATATCTATCTACACCCGCAGAAGTGGGAGGTGGGTAGATCTCTCACCCCGCATCTTTTCACCATATTCATACATTTTATGGCCTAGCTACTAACCAAATGCATTTGGACGACTCATTCATCTCAAAACTGAGTTTTGAGTCAGCGCATCGCATCTCAATAAACTCAAAGCCGAATGTAACCGGTTGCTTATCTGCTTTTTGTTATCATCAATACTGCAAACTCTGATGACGGTTGAGCACAATGCCCTCTTCTTATGTCAAGTTTTTCCTATTTTGGATCACTAAATATTGTAAAGAGCAATAATTTAATATTGGAGAAAAAATATACATTCAAGGTTACGAGGCCCGACCTTTCCCTATGAAAGCTTACTCTTCACGAAAGTCAGCGCAGCTTGTCCATATTCTGTGCCATAACCCTGGTGAGTAGCAGCATCGGTGCCATCTGAACAGTATGGATCTGTAGCATCACAGTAGGACTGGATAATGCTTGCGTACGAGCACGAAAAGCCACTGGTTCTTGGATCAAACTAAAAAACTGTCAGCCACTGCATCAAACATGGAAGATACTTCGAGGTATAGATGAAGAATCACTTACTCCATCGGCCGTAGCAGTTCCCACACTATACGAGGCTCCAGGGATGTTTCTTGGGTTCCCCATCCAGATCATAGCCTTTACCAAACTCGCAACTGAAGTGGAAATTGGCGACGAGGTGTCCGTGATACCCTCATTGGTATCCCCACCACCACACATAGCATCATCGATAATTTGAGCCCCCTATTTCTCCAGTTATTACCCGACTCTTCCGAATAGAAGAAGAATAAAGGGAAAATCTTACCTGCGAATATCCCACCAAAACAATCTGCGCCGAAGGACACTGCTCTGCGTAAGCCGCGACCTGACTTGCTACAGCTTTTACTCCAGCGACGACAGAAGCTGCATAAGCTGAATTCGTACCCCCAGCAGCAGGATAATCGATGGCTTCAGACGTGGCACCCGAGTAGGCGCTGAGTATTAAATTCACGACCGTCCCTGCAGAACCGAAACCTGCAGATGCTGTGGTCTCTCTGGCTCCGAAAACATGGACGTCTGCACAGGCTCTTGCCTCGAGGAGGGCAGAAGGTGCAGCGAGAGCGATATTGAAAAGAACAGACAAGGCTGCGCTCTTAGCAAACATTTTGGTTTTTGTTCTGTGGTTCACAATGGGAAAGCAAAGAGATGAATGAATGAATGAATGAATGAATAAACGAATGAGCAGCTGCTGAAAGAGTGAATAGTGAAAGGCTTTGCTAGTTTGAGTTCATGAAAGGTCTGGTGTAGGGCTTTTGTATCTCCCTGGTGGCTGAGTTCTTCATAGCATATTATGATATATCGCACTTTCTAATAACGATTATCATCAGATAAGATGCTTCTCCTCAATTCCTTTCGGGTAATTGTAAAGTTGGAATATATTCCCTACAGGTCGCATGGAATACCCCTGGTCCTGAAACGTGTGATCGGCCACCTGGCTATGATGTAAGGCTTCGGGATACTTCTCAATGGTCAGTAGACTTCCATGTCATAAACAATAGGGGGATTCATGAACTGCCGGCATGCTTATGAATACCCGCATGTACCGTGTTGAAGAGATGCATTGATCTTTCCTCGCGAAATATTTCGAGCAGGAGCAGAAGTCCATATTATTATATCTGGTTTCACGTGTTCCTGATATACTGTGGGGAATCACAAGGGGCTCTTTTGCATGTCTGATCTGATCTTCTGCATGTCATCCGTTCTCACCTGACAGCTCGTGTGGACCATAATCCTCAAAGGGATTCGTTTGTCCTCACGAAACACCTGAGCCACGACGATGAACAAGGGGCAGCTATAGTTGACGTACAACCCAGCACAACCGGCGACTGGTAACTCTAAACAACATCTTGGTGTGATAAAATCAATTATAAATTATAAATTAGGGTTCTATTCTGCGAGAATGGTAGTACTAGACGGCCGCCGTTTGAGCTCGTAAAAGGCATTAGACAACTCAAGATTTGCCGTCATGGTCTGAGAAATTTGGCCGCGGGAGAACAGTGGCTTCATCGCTATAAAAGGGAAACAAATGTTAGCCATTATGCTCTGGTTGGTTTTCGTATTGATGACCAATGTATAAGAGACGTACCAGGTACCGAACCACAAAAGATCCCAACCGCACCCTCGACCATAGACCACACAAGAATAGGCGCTTCATCCCAAGAAGCATCAGCGCTTGAAAACGAAAGATATAACGCATATATTCTAACACATCTGTATTTTATCAACATTACTTTCTTTTTGGCGACACTTAATAAGACTTGAAAACTTACCCAATAATGACAGCGAAGAAACTTACGCCGAAAAGCGCTAAGAGTAACAGCTTATCCCTTGTACTGCGATTGATACCAGAGAGTATTTTGATTGGGAGAACGAAAATAACAATATCTGTCAAAATATGATAACCGGTGACAACTATGCAGATTGTTAGTATAGAACTACTGGTCCGGCCTCCTGAGTTTCACTCAGAGTAGACACTCACAGTACAGGAAGACCTCAGTATTCAAACATGTTCCTGGTAATGTTGGGTTCCAGCCTTTTGCAAATGGAATACATTGTAATGCAAAGACGATGAGTTTAATTGGAAGCATTATAGAGACCGCCCAGACAGTCCAGACGGCTACGACGCGCGTGAAGGTGCCTCTTGGAACTGTCTCAACTCAGTAATTGCAATGAGGTGTTATTTGCAAAAACTTACTGAACATCAAGAAGAAGCTGAGAATAGATAGCTTCGCAAAGTACACGCCAAAGTTGTATGTGATTTGGAAGCCAAAAATCATCTTAAACGCAACTGTATAAGCCACCAATACAAAGCGAAAGGAATTTTTCTGCGGCTCTTACTTGAACATTATATTTCGCCCACCCTACGCCGAGTCCTTTGACGTCGACGAGATGGAGGCCTACACCACTGTGGCACAATAAGAGAGAGAACACACAGCCAGCGATGACTGCAACCTGGAATCTTTAGATAAAGGACTGTCTGAGACGGTTTGGAGACGCCTTACCAGTGCGACCAGCATCAGCCAGTCATCCACAGACACCCTGCCCACCACCCATTTTCGCGACACGAAGCGGAGGACAACTGATGCAGCTATGTTTACACAAGTCAGTAGAGTTCAGAAAAGCCCATACCTAACAACTCTCAGGTTTCGTACTAGACAGAAATATCGATATGGCCGCAGCAAAAATTAACTGAGGTTGGCGGGATCCTGTCATATTTCCAAGGACCCTTCACATAGTTGGCACGAAGGCTTTCAAGGGTCGATGGTGTTACCTGGAAAGTAGTTGTAGAGGCATCGAAAGAGCAAGAAGAAAGGAACACTAACAAAGAGATCATAATCCCCCCGCGGTGCTCTCTCATAGTAATAATAATGGGGACATAAAAATCCTACTGCAACAACTTTATTTTTACGTTTTGCATTATTGCCGTTCGCAGGCGTGGTGCATCGTTTGCAGATATTAAGTTTCGCTGCATATGTAGGCCTTATTATTTACGAGACGTGAGAGGACTAGGTCAATGAATTTTTGGCTTTCCAATACCGTTGCTATTTGAAAAGTCCTTAGTTCTCCTTGGCTGACCAGTAACACATCATTTTTCGACATCTTCGACAGCTTATCGAACCATGGCGACCATATGGCGTGAGGGGGCGCTATCGCATCGAAGATGACTCTCCTGGTGAAACATCCTTTAATTGCAATACATGTTTCCACTGCCCATCAAAGACGGCCTTCCTGGGGTTACTATATTAAAAGCGGAAGCATAGTAATACACTCTACAAACGGAATCCAGATGATTCGGTCGTGCCAAGAAATAATTGCTTTGTTCGAGGATAACTTACAAATCACTGGCAAGGGTACCAGCCCATGCTGCTCGTGTACTAATGCGCATTTCCCAAACATGAGGGACACAAGGCATCTTTATCGACGAAAGCAGCCCCCACACGTGCGGTACGTACCCGTTGTGTCGGAAAATGTAGAATTCCGATTGGTAGGGCTCCTAGAAGTAAGCTAGAAGCATCATCTGTGGCGCTTAAGATTCTGCTTTTTTACCCGGAGCTCTTAATTAACGCTTTGGTATAGTAGAACGTGTATAGCGATCGAGTTTTCTCGAAGTGCCGTGGGAGTCATGTCATAATCATCAAGCTATGCCAAACGTAAAGTATTGCCGGGAGTATAGGCAAGATGTTGGGCCTGGCTTCTGGAAGGATGACTTGCTACGTCATATTGATAAGAAATTGGCTTATTTATATCATTTAATATTGTTTTAGACAATACCCATCCAATCCCTTATGCAATACTGGCTACTTGCTTAACAATACCCGAAGATAATGTTATCATAATGTTTCCGAGAGGTTTTCAATGGCTTTCGCGATTATTCCGACCCATTCCTGTGCCTTACCAACCTCGCCAGTTTCGAGCGCCTCCAGAATTCCAGGGAATACGACTCCCTCATAGCCTTTCCACAAGCCCGGTGCATAAATCTTGTAGTTGTTAGCACATTCTAGCTGAAGAGCCGGAGATGCCGACGAGGAGGAACTTACAATGTGCTTGAACCATGGCCTGCCCGGCAATCCTGCCTTCCTGAGGAACGCTTTCTCGATGCTCATGTATCTTTTATTTACGTCTGCGATTTGTAATGACACCATGTCGTCTAGGAACTCTTCATAGCCAAGATCTACATCTTCAACTTGCTGTTGTAGAGTTTCTGCTTCGTTATCAAGCGCTTGTGCTGCTTCCTCCAGCTTCTTGATACTAGCTTCCATTACTCCGAAATCAAGACAGCTACCTTCTGAGCTCTTCAAAGCCAAAGCATGTCGTTTTAGCTCTGATACGTACTCACTTGCAAGGAAAGGAAGAACTTTGGCGCCGGCAAGTCGTACGGCGAGAATGCCAAATAATTGGGTCGTCCCCAGATGCCTGACGAAGCCAGGGTCTCCAAACTTCTCTACAAAGGTGAAACTGTCGTAGTTGGAGTGGTATGGATACACAGATTTGCTATCTGTTCCGAAGCCCATATCCATACACGGGATTCCGAGATGATCGTAGAACACGGTGTAATCACTTCCGGTTCCAATGTTTCCTAGACCTGGAAGGCGATCTTTCGCTGGGGTCTTCTTGACATACTCAAGCCAATCTTCGTAGACGGTTTTCTTCGAGACTGGGGATGGCACTTTCTTGGCTACTTCTCGGAGAATTTGACTGAGAAGTGGGCTTCCAGAAGCACGGAGGATTGAACCGCCATTTGTTGCACCATCAACATTAATATCTATGATTCGGTGAGTTTTGCGAAACAATAACACTAGCAATGACACTTACAAGCGATGCAGTGTTTGAATAGAAGATCCTTGTTTTCTTCTCCCCATTCTGTCGACCCGAGGAGTCCATACTCCTCACTGTCCCAGGAGGCGAGGACACTGCAAAAACCATCAGATCGAGACTTTAAGCTAACATGGAATGACTTACATTGTTCTCTCAGGTGTCCAACCCAGTTCCAGAAGTTTGCCTAGACCTCGAGCAACTTCATTGATGGAGGTGCTTCCACTTACTGGATCAATGGCTCCGCAACACCAGGAATCATGGTGATTTCCGAGTACAATCATCTCATCGCCGGTTCCTTTGATTGTTCCGATGGCGTTGTAGATCGGTTCATAGACATAGTCCCCTACGCCCAAAATTAGTGAAACACAAAACATGTGCTCTATCAATCACCAACCTTTGTTCACCAATGTCACCTTAACAGTGCTAGGTCCTGTAAAGTATCTGATGCCATCTAATCCGCCTTCCCAGTCACTTTGACCTTCGCTCATATGAGAAGGTCTCAGTCCGTGTCCATTCAAGGCCTGAAGAAATGGAATTGCGTCCGAAAAGGAGCACGGAAGGGAAGGAATGGTAGGAATGGCCTTATATGGATCTTTGCGCTCGGTGTCATCACCTGGCAAACTTGGATATCCAGGCGTCGTTGGGTCACCAGCCCATACACCAAAGTACTCCACGCTTCCGCGTTGAATGCTTTCGGGGTGTCGAGCTGGGCCCTCAGGGTAATGCGCGTAGCCATTCTTGGCTGTGATCTCTCCATCCTCTTGAGGATCGCTGTAGATGATAACACCGGCTGCACCAAATTTCTCGGCAGCGCGAACTTTCAGCCCGCGAAAGACCAGTCCATATTTGCAGATCACGATCTTATCCTTCACAGAAATACCTTGGGATTCAAGATATTCAAAGTCGGCATGACGTCCAAAATTGGCATATACCAATTCGGCGCATACAGTTCCATTCGCACTAAAACCGTGAAATGCAGGATATCCGTTCGACGGGCCGGAGGTTGGATCACCAATCAACTCGGGTTCCTTGAGCCGAGCTTGGTATTTCAAGCCGCCATCCTCGTCGTGTAAAGCTAGGGAGGTGAATATTGGGAAGTTCTGCAGCACATCGTAGCGCACTAGCTTGGACGGAATGCCGTATGATGCCCATAATGCTCGAATTCGCTCAGCGTGATCCAGGTCTCCTGATAGATGGGGCTCTGCGCTGTAGAGCTTTGACCAGTGCTGTAATCGACTGGCTTCAGGCGTCCGAAGCATGACATCCTCGACATCGCTCTGTGTTTCTACGGGAATCCTCATGATGAATAATGATTCCGAATTGAATATCCTCCCGTCGTGAGAGCAAACAGAAAGGTATCGGTGAAGTACGTCGTCGTTATCGGGTGGTTGGACTGACTGACAAAGTGGGATGGAGTGAGGACACGCGAGCACTAATCGGGATGCCGGGCAAGAATTACCTTGGTCGGCTTCCTTAGGGGAAACTTTCAGGGATATTGCCCCGATAACGTCGAAATACAGGGGATGTATGCCGACTCCAAATGCCTATCTCAGCCTGCTGGCTACTATAAGTCAAGCTGTTGTTTGTTCATTATGCTGGTCAAATCCTTCTGGTGTCAAGTCGGACATTGGTGCCAATTAATTCATTGTTTTTAGAGTGAGCCTAAATTTGTTAACTACAAATTTCTACAATTACTCTCATGAACATCCTTATACAGTCCAAATAATCTGGAATATCAACTTTTTCATCCGGTCGCGTATTATACCGGCCTCCAGGGCCGCAAACGATACCCTCCATTCCGAGGCTCTTGTATAAATGACCAGCATCAGAGCCATAGAAACACGTTGGTCGAAGTACACCTGTGGGTTGGTCTTCACCGCGCACCGCTCTATATGCCTTGTTGACACAATTCACTATCCTTGAGTTTCTCGAAACTTCAAAGGCCGGCATCGTGGGTTCAGGGCGTTGTTTTAGGCTGTACTTTAGCCCAGGAAATTTGACAGCCGTTTCTTTAATTACTCTCTCCAGGTCATTCAAAACGCCTTCTTGCGTTTGTCCCGGAGCATATCGTGCACTGCCAGAAAGCTTGCAAACGTCGGATACCTGACTGGGCCTCCATTCTGCCAGATCTTTTCCCAGGGCACCATGCACAACTCCAACCAAACAGCGATTGCATTTCAAGTGTTCAGGACTCCTAGCTTTTGAAAATGTCATGTGATTCAGTTTCGGTATCAAGTCGCAAGCGGCCTCAATCGCGTCAACGGCCTCTTCGCTAGCTGACATGTGTCTAGTGATGCCAGTAAGCTCAATCTCAAACATGAGACATTCAGCATGCATAGTGATGGCTCTGATATCGCTTGGTTCGCAGTTGATGAAGTAGTCAGCCTTCATCCTCCCTTGTTGGATGGCTGCGAGAGTCCCGACACCACCTTGCAATTCTCCCACAACATAGGTCAGGATCACATCGCCTTTCGGCTGCCATCCGCTTTCCTTCAGAGCTTCCACGGCGCAGAAATACGCTGCACATCCTGACTTCATGTTGCTGACACCAATGCCGTAGATAAAATCCTCATCGACCTTGCCTTCCCATGGATCAATCGTCCATCCTTCCGAGACCGGATTGGTGTCAAGATGACCATTGAACAGCAGGCTTTTGGCTCCCGATTGCGTCTTGTTGTTACCATTCCATCGGCCAATTGCGTTTTGTCTCTTGCCGTCTGCAAAGGGATACACGTCTGCTTCTAAACCGATGCTTCTCATTTTCTCAGCCATAAAGCTTGTGACTTCAAGTTCACCATCGGTCTCCGAGTAGCTCTTTATCTGAATGAGTCTAGAAAGTAAGGAGAGGCATCTCTCTTCGTCAATATCCGGAAGCTGCATCTTGATGTTGTGAACACGAAATCCGAATGGCTTTCACAATTTTCTGCGGATATACAATTGAATAGGAAATCGAAGTTTCATGTGTATCTAGATAGAAATGAATCATTCGGATCTGGGATCGTATTCAAGACAGACCCCCACCTTTAAAACCGAACCACTTGCTGCCGATCATTTTTATAGTTTTTGGGAGTCCCGACATTTAAGCTCAAGCTGTTGAGCTTGGCAACCGTTTTCCAAATGCATCTTGTCTTGGTAGCCACAATGAATATTATCAGTGTGCCTAATCACTTCGACAGAAACCAACCGTCAATGTATGCGAATTTGGACAATGCATCTTGTTCAGACTCAAGGACGGCCTTGCTCACCGTTCTCGAGTTGTTGGGCTTCCTACTTTATCTGGTCTTGTGCCACATCCCATCTTTGGCGAGATACTGGGACGATTGCAATAGTCCCACTCTTCTATCCATACAGTAGATAGAGTCCGAAATCTCTGCCCCGTGACAATAACGGGTATGTACAAAGATAGAAGTTATCGTCCGACCTCCCATTATTGAAAGCCCGACTTTTTATTTAAGCTTGATATCTTACCTCGAAGCTGGGGGTAGTAGTCCGCACTCTCATAGTTTTCCCACACAATAGAAAACTACTTTTTTTTTCGCCATGGCTGGAGATATCGAGACCGTCCAGGTCCAAGAGTCGAACATCGATGATACCGCACTTAAAGCCGTGCCTGCAGATGAAGGTTACGAACTCTTTGAAGAAAGTGCAGCACCAGTTTCCGCCGAAGCTGGAAAGGCCGTGCTTCGAAAACTAGATCTGCACCTCCTTCCGCTGATGTGCATCTTGTACGGTCTCAACTATGTAGACAAAGTAGCAATGGGCTATGCTGTCTTGTTCAACTTTCGTGCCGATTTGGAACTGCATGGTACTCAGTACTCGTGGGCGAGTAGTATGTTCTACTTTGGGTACCTAGCTGCGCAGTATCCTGCCAATTATTGCCTGCAGAGATTCCAGCCTCAGAAGATCTTGAGCGGTGCTGTGATAATTTGGGGCATTTTGATGCTAGCGTATGTCTTCACCCTCCTCTCACGTTTGGCGATCCTAAGCTGACAACATGCCTTGTAGTCATTTAGGACTTAAAAACTTCGCAGGACTCATGATTGTGCGGTTCCTGCTTGGTGTCTCGGAATCTGTTGTATCTCCAGGATTCGTTCTTTACACATCGATGTTCTATACTCGCCGGGAACAAGTCTTACGAACCATGCTGTGGGCTGCGATGCAAGGCAGTTTCTCCATCCTCGCTTCACTTCTCTCATTTGGACTTGGCCACATCACTAACACAGCTTTGAGACCGTGGATGTATATCTTCCTTGTTCTCGGGATCTTGAGTATTCTGACTGGTGTTGGCTGGCTGTTTTTGATGCCTGAAACCCCAAACAAAGCCAAATTCCTCACCCACGAGGAACGAATCGTTGCGGTGCAGCGTGTGGCTGAGAACATGATGGGTGTCAAAGGTTACGAGTGGAAGTCATACCAGATATGGCATGCGATCAAGGACGTCAAGACCTGGCTTCTACTTGCATTTGTGCTTTTTACCCAGTTGCCAAATGGCGGGTTGAGCTCCTTCGGATCCTTGGTCATCTCGGGCTTTGGATTCAATTCTTTCAAAACGCTTCTGATCGGATTGCCATCCTCGGTCGTAAGCGCTGGCAGCATGGTTGTCTGGGGTTATTTCTCCATGACCCATGGTAACCTGCGTACATGGGGAATGATTATCCCTCTTCTGCCTGCCATTGCGGGTATCGGGGCAGTTTATGGAACGAGTGGAACGGATGCGAATAAGTACGGGAGAGTAGTGGCATACTGGTTGATCAACTCTTACGCCGTAACTGTAAGGACCCCCTCCCTCTTAATCTCCATTTCAAGTGAATAAATTACTTACTTTATCTCAGTGGCCCTTCTGCCTCACAATCGTGGGTCAAAATGTCTCGGGACACACCAAGCGAGCCTTCACCAACACGATGCTCTTCATCATCTTCGCAGCCGGGAACATTGCGGGTCCGTTTTTCTTCCGCACTCAGGATGCACCGAAATACGTTCTGGCTATCACGATCATCTTGGTTTGTTTCTGCGTTTCACTGATGTGTGCGTTGGCTTTGAGGTGGTGGATGCTGCGAGAGAATAAGAGGAGGGATGAGCAGTATGGAGTGGCAGAGAGCTTGCAAGAGAAGAGGGATGGAATGAGATTGGGTATGCATGATAAGACGGATCTGGAGAATCCCGATTTTAGATACGTACTCTAGAGGGTAGGCAAGCTGCTGCAATGGCTTATACGCCGGTGACGATCTCTTATCATTGTGAGTATCGTAGAACAGCATGGGCGTTTGGGATACAGTTCACTGCCGACGTTGGATTAGGAAGAGATAACCTTCATTAAGCGAATTAGCGCAATGCCCCCGTTCTGGAGCCGCCACAAGAATTCATGCTATCTACTCGTATATTCTATCGTGCACCGAGGCTCATCCTTACAAGCAACATCATGCCGATTTATTCCGTGACTCATGCAACTCCTTCGCGACCTGGATAGCCTCCTCGGGCGTCTTGCAAAGACGCTCAACCCCACAGGCGATCATCAGGTTATCCACATGTCCAGAAGCCCCATCAGCAGACTTGAAGTCCTCGATCGACATGCCTTGTTCATCTCGTAGACGACCATCTGGGGTTTTGCCGATCTT
Organism: Coleophoma eucalyptorum; assembly: GCA_026120035.1. Lineage (NCBI taxonomy): Eukaryota > Fungi > Ascomycota > Leotiomycetes > Helotiales > Dermateaceae > Coleophoma > Coleophoma eucalyptorum. Next base: position 281,944 of record JALRME010000015.1, read on the forward strand.
GTGGAAGTCTTGCACCTTAGCCTTATAGGCTCGCTGATCAGTTGAATACCCTACGACAATCTTGTTCAAGGCAGCACCAACACCCATCTCGTAGGCCGTGCCAACATCCATGGACGGCCCACGGAATGGTTCCATGTTGGCGATGATGGCATCGCAGGCGCGGATGAGATTCATGTTTGCCTCTCGAATGTAAGCAGCTTGAGCATGACTACCGTGCTCAGCATCAGAAAGCTCATTGTCCATCGGGTACAGACCCTGCACTCCATGCTTCTCGCATAATGCCTTGAGCTCTTTGCCCTTCCCGATTGGATCAGGCAAGAACACCTCAGGCCCGGCGAGATAGATCTTCATGGTTCCTAGATGTCGCGGAAAGCTTGAGCTTGAGCTTGGCACGGCACTGGCAGTGGTGGTGGTTAGGTCAACCCCCAGCGAAGGAAGGCCACGTGCCACGGCTTGTCCTTCGGCACGCGCTGGCGATGCAGCAACAGGCACTCGTTCGTAGGAGGCTCTGGATCCGCAACCGCGGGTCAAAGCCAGACGGTAAAGTGCGGTCTGTGTGGTGTTGAGATGGGATGATGACGTGGAGTGTTTGGAGGTACGGCTTCATACATAAGACCAGTCAGTGGCATATACGAATCCTGTCCAAGCCACGAGCTGAGCCATGGCCGTGGCCGTGGCAGTGTCGAAGTGCAACAGCCAACTGGATCCCCGACAAGGTACGGCGGACGTACCTGAGAAGTGAAGGCTACTTGCTACACGATGGTGTCTGGAGTCCAAACTCTAGACTCTGGACTCAGGAGAGAGACAAGGGAAAAGGGGGGACGGTGATCTAGTTGACGCCGTAAGCGAGACGGGAGCAGAAATGAGGAGGACCGAGAGGAATTGCAAGTTGCCTCCATAATCAAGAAAAAGCGGACTGGCGATAAATGGTGGAGGTGCGCTAGGCCTTCTCGGGGGTAGTTGCCCCTCGAAATAGCAGCCCCCATCGCTACCCCTGTCTTCGCCCCATGTATTTCTCCGATCCGAGCATCACCGGTTCTCGACCGTCTTTCTCTCTTCTCTCCTGTTCTCTCTCCACTTCATCCGTTGTTATTTTCTGTCTTATCCGTAGACCGTTCTATAACTTCCTTCAAACACCAACAATCCGAGCACATTCGTCGTCAATTGCGCACTTCTTTTTCCGTTTCGGTCTTGACTTTGCTCGCCGGGTACTTGGTACCAATTACACTCGTTAATATTCCTTAGCCCCGAGCTTACTGTACTTGCCTCAACAAGCTCCAGCTCCCCGAGCAGGACGATCCGCAGCGCAGGAAACGCGATAAGATTGCCAACATCCCCAATCCAAATCAAATCCTCTATAGTAGCTCAAGCGCGCTTTCTTATCAACCTCCGATTGCTGGCGGCAGAACCTACGCAGAGTCCACGCACATCATGAAGACCGATTTCCGGTTAAGGGCAGGGGGATGGCTGGTGTCACTCCTGGCTATCTCACAGGTCAACGCATTCTACATCCCAGGTGAGTAGGAACTGCTTCGGTGCTGCGTGTTTGCTCTGCAGTCTACCAATTGGGCCGTGTGTAATCTAACATTCAACTTGTAGGATGGTCGGTCAAAAGCTACAAAGACGATGAACCAATACCTCTCCTCGTTAACAAGGTCTATTCCGATAACACGCAGCTTCAATATGCATACTACGATCTTCCCTTTGTCTGCCCTCCGACTGGCACGCGGCACGCCAATACCAACTTCTTGAGCGGACAGAGCATTTCTTTGAACTTGGGAGAAGTCCTAAGGGGCGACCGGATCATGACCTCAGACATTGAGTTGGTCATGGGTCAGGACCAGGAGTGTAACTTTCTCTGCAGCAAGACGGTCAATCGACGAGATCTGAAGCGCGCGAGACAGATGGTCAAGGATGGATATGTTGCAGAATGGATTGTTGATAATCTTCCTGGTGCTACTAGCTTTGTCACTGTTGACAAGACACGAAAGTATTACGCTGCTGGCTTCAAGATGGGCTACAAGGACTTCTCACCAACCGGAAAGCCTCGATATTATATCAACAATCATCTCACCATTGTTTTGAAATACCGCAAAGCACCGGGCCGAGATGGAGAGAAGGGCGGCAAGGTCATTGTGGGATTTGAAGTCTATACCAAGAGTGTTGGACACGAGAATAGACTGGAATCGGGCTGCCCCGCCGACATTCACAACGTTGAAAGCCCTATGGAACTCTATCTGCGTCCAAACGCGACCGACTTTTCTGTACAATACCCGCACTCCTCCTACTACCCTCCCGAAAGCGAGCAAGACCTTGATGACGGAGCTACGATGGATATTCCTTACACATACTCAGTCTACTTCCGCGAGGATGAGTCCATTGAATGGAACCATCGATGGGACCTATACTTTGTCAATCAAGAGGAAGGGTCCAGAATCCACTGGCTTGCCATTATCAACTCCTTGATCATTTCTGGACTATTAAGCGCCATTGTAGCCATGATTTTGGCAAGGACAATTCGGGGTGATATCAAAACTTACAAGGACGCTTCTGTAGAAGAGGGCAAGATGAAACAGAAGAGAAAGTCTAGACCATCAAGTGGTGCTAGAACACCAAGATCCGGAGAGAAGACTGGATTTGGCTTACTTGAGCAAGTTGGTGATACGGAAAATGACGCGGACATTTCATCCGATGATGAGCCTCTCGAGGATGTGACTGGATGGAAGCTCCTGCATGGTGATGTGTTCCGTGCACCAGCTTATGGCTACATTCTTGCTCCTTTAGTTGGCTCTGGCATGCAACTCGTTTTCATGGCTATCGGGTTGCTCTTCCTTAGCAGCTTGGGCGTATTAAATCCTAGCTTCCGTGGCGGCTTTGTTAGTGTTGGTGTCGGACTCTTTATCTTCGCTGGTGTTTTCTCCGGCTACTTTTCTGGCCGAGTTTACAAGACCTTTGGAGGCCTCAACTGGCGAAAGAATACCCTTATCACAGCACTCCTCTTCCCTGGACTCCTTTTCACCCTGGTCTTTGTGCTGAACCTCTTTGTGTGGGCTCAAGCCTCAAGCACTGCACTTCCATTTGGAACTCTTCTCGGCATAGTTATGCTATGGTTATGCATTCAGCTTCCCTTAGTATATGCTGGATCTTGGTATGGCTATGTCAAAACGGGTGCATGGGATCATCCAACCAAAACCACCACAATCTCCCGGCAAATTCCTGTCCAGGCTTGGTACAATCGATCGCCACAAAGTATTCTTCTTGCGGGTTTGATTCCTTTTGCCGTCATCTTCATTGAACTTCTCTTCGTTTTCCAAAGTCTATGGCAAGACAAATCCGGTTATTACTATGTCTTCGGCTTTCTTTCAGTTGTGTCTATTATCTTAATCTTGACTATCGCTGAAGTGACAATCGTCACAATTTACATCAAGCTGTGCAGCGAGGACTACAACTGGTGGTGGCACTCATTCTTCGTTGGTGGTGGTAGTGCAATTTGGGTGTTCTTGTACTGTGTATGGTATTTCTTCACAAAGCTGCACATTGAAGGATTCGTTAGTAGTTTGCTCTTTTTTAGCTATAGCTTTATGGCCTGTGTGGTATATGGTCTGTTGACGGGTACTGTGGGCTTTTTGACAGCCTATGCATTCATTAGAAGGATTTATGGGTAAGTTTCTCACATTTTGTCTTTCCAGATCCATGTACTAACAGTTTGTCAGCGCAATCAAAGCCGACTAAAAGGATGTCAGTCTCTCAGTTCGTGGGTATTAGCATACAGCGGGTGGAGTATAGGGTGATATAAGATGAAGTCCGGTCCATAATGAAACTGGACCTGCATGTTGAACTGAATAGCTTCTTTATAATGCAATACCTTTTTCGTTCCATAGAAAATTCTTAAATAACAACCATGCTCGCGACCATCGTATCCCATCTTCGGCGCATCAATGGCCTTATCTGATTTTAGTCATTTACTGGATGAAAGTACCTAATGGGGCTTCAGCACATGCAACCACATCGTTGGCACCCCTGTACGATATTGTAGATGTCGCAACATCGGGCAAGTGATCTCCCACCATTTTTCGGAGCTCCGTCTGATTTCGAAGCCGAGGCCTGCTCTTTGGATTTTGCTCACAGATCGGACGTAGAAGAGTGCCCGACAAGTTAGGGATTTGGTGATGGTGTTTTCCTCTGCGGTGCCACACTGGCAGTCTGACGAAAGCTCCCAAACACCACGCATCACTTTCTGGGCAGATTGTCACTTATCATTTCGGCTCGTTTGCCGACACTATCGCAGATATAATAAGCGGCCCCTCCCCTCTTCCCGCCAGCCATCGCTTAGCTTGAATGTTCAACGGCACTGGCAAAAGATGGGGAAAGTGGTGCTACACATGGTTCTATGCACAGTGACATTAGGCTTTATAAGATATGGATTAGTAATGGATTGCATTTTGCTTTGTGTTCGTTTCTTTGGCACCGCGGGTGGATAAGGGGATATGGGCAACTTAAGGGCGGTATTCCTAACCCCGATTGCTGCTACTTTCTTAAGTCCTATTGAGAGAGGGAAAGTAGAGGGCGGGATCTGCATGACATGGTTTCGCTATCAGCTTGGCATATCTAATCTGCACAATTTGTTTTCGGGTTATTCGAGTATCGACGCCTTATCGTTGCTTGTTGAGTCTTGGAATCTCGTGTCTGTGTGGATGCATGGTACCTTGGCCCGGGATGCTGTCATGACTTTTAAGATGCACGCATGCATGCATGCCGCATAAACGTTTAATGGTCTGCTAGTTGATTTACCTAGGTTAGATTAGAAGGGATTGGAGAATGGTAAAATGGGGATTGTGGTATATGTACCCGTCCATCACCGTCTCTTTCACTTTTACTTTTTCTCCCTCTTTCTCTCTGTGAGGCGATATCGCGGTCACTTATTGTCATCGAGACCCCCGCAACCCTCGATCTCGTAGCAGCCCGAGTCTGCTCCGGTCCAATTCTTTGAAATCATGGCCGATATCGAGAAAGCACCGAGTCCTGACACGAGTAGCGCAGATGAGAAACCGCGCATCACCTCGCCCGCACAAGCAGATGAGGCCTTGCAATTCCTGCGTGGTAGTGGCGGCAAAGATGGCGATGTGACGCACGGCACAGTTGAGGAGATATTGGTCGATGAGAAGAAATTGGTTCGGAAGATTGATTTCATGGTCGTTCCTGTGCGTTATATCCACTTTTCCTTATTCTTTCCATCTCAAAAAGAAATATGATCAAGTGGGAAAAGAAGTTTTTGGGCTGACATTCTCCGACTGGGAACTTGCAGTTGATGTTCTGTTGCTATATCCTCCAATACCTTGACAAGACCCTTATCAATTACGCCAATGTGATGGGCTTGAAGGAAGATACGGGCACGACAGTTAAACAGTTCAGCTACCTCGCCCTTGCTTTCTACATCTCGTATGCAGTCTGTGAGATTCCACAGGGCTACCTAATGCAAAAATATCCAACGGCGAAGTATTTGGGCATCCAGGTTATTCTATGGGGGTGAGCTCCTACCTTCTATTTTAATTTTCCATGTCCGAAGGAATAGAGGTGAAAAAGTGGTGTTAGAAGATGCTGATTCTTGGGTAGAATTTGCGTCACGATGAATTGCGCATGCAAGAACTTCGCCTCCCTTGTTGCACTGCGTGTCTTGCTGGGCTGCTTCGAATCGGCTGTTGCACCCTCTCTGATGCTCATTACCGGTATGTGGTACAAGAAGAATGAGCAGCCGCTCCGCATCGGCATCTGGTATTTGGGCACAGGTAGCGGCACGATTGTTGGTGCATTACTCTCATTCGGCTTCCAGCACTATACTGGAACGGCTTTCAAGAGTTGGCAGATCATGTTCCTGGTCTGTGGACTTGTCACTATCGCGCTTGGGATCTGCGTTGTAATTTTCCTGCCGGACAATCCCATGAAGAGTCGACTTAGCCATGCTGAGAAGATCCTTGCCATTGAGCGCTTGAGAGCGAACCGTACGGGAATTGAGAATAAAACTTTCAAGCCTTCTCAGGCGCTGGAGTGTTTGACAAGCCCATATGCGTGGTTGATCGCTTTGCATACTGCTTCGGCCAATGTTTCGAACGGTGCCGTGTCGAGTTATCAGGCTACCATCATTAAAGGGTATGACCATTGCCCCATGAGAATGGTTCTTGGTGGCCATGTGCTAATTTATTTTGGTTAGATTGGGCTATACCTCGAAACAGACTGCTCTCTTGTCCCTTCCCAGTGGTGCCGTATCTATCGTCTCCATCTTGACTGCGACGTTTGTAGCCGGGAGGACTAACACCCGCATCCTCAACATTTGCGCCTTGATCATTCCTGCCATTATCGGCGGCGCTCTAAGTAAGTCCTCAGTCCCAATGCCTCCACCACCAATCCCGATCGCATTGATCTAACAATAAATCCAAGTGGCATTTCTCCCAGCAAGCGCGAGTGCCGGAAAGTTAGTTGGAAACTACATGGTCAATACCATCGGCGCCTCATTGCCATTGGTGTACTCCCTCGCCGCCGGGAACTTCGCAGGCCACACCAAGAAAGTGACGATCAACGCAATGGTACTGATGGCTTTCTGCGTCGGCAACATCATCGGTCCTCTCACCTTCCAACCGGACGGCAAAGACCCACCGCAGTATATCCCTGCAAAGATTGCCATCATGGCTACAGGTGCTTTTGCAGTGCTGGTTATTCTAATTTACGGGTTCGTGATTTCGAGAGAGAATCGCCGAAGAGAGAAACTGGGGGTTGTGCATGAACCCGATTCGGAGTTTATGGATCGTACGGACAAGCAGAATTTGGAATTTAGATATTCTTACTAGTGAAAATATCGGGAGGTGCGTGTATTCGGCGGATGTACCAAGATATGCTTAAATAGCTTAAAGTGGCAAGCTCAAATATAAATCCATTGCGGAAGTGGTTCTATTAAATAAATTTCCTTGCCAGCAAACTGGAATTTGATGTAAAGTTAAACGGCGATTTTTCTTCTGTCGTGTGAATTTTGATATGGACCAACTGTAAACCTAGATCTTGGGTTTGAACATATTTCCACAGAATGGTTTGGTGCCGTCGGATGGTGTTTTATGCCCCTGTGGATCTATTGGCGTATCGTACGATTACCCTTTTCTTGGATTTCCATCCATCCTGCATATACAATGGTACGATGTCGAACACTCAGCCTATACTGCCCAGAAATAATGGCGACGTGCCAACAGTGTTGTCAAGGCAGTATTAATCAAAAGAATTGATCTGGCCAACCTCGAGGCATGAAGCGGAAGTGTTCGCATGTGAATTCTAGTCTCGATGGAGAGACACGCATGACGAGCCGCACAAGCGGAAAGAGGGTCCTACGTCATCTAAAGACTTTCTGTTGTAGGAAGTAAATCAATATATTGCGCGTGAACATCAATCTCCGCTGTAACAGTCTGGCATCGTCGATCCAGATCGGCACGATTTCGTGGACCGTATTGTCTGTAAAGTTTTTGAAGAAAACTGGACCTGCGAAGGATGACAGTAGTATGTAGAGCGGTTTGGATGTAGGAACCAAAGACTAGAAATAAAGAAACAAAAATAATAATAAAACCGATAACCCCCAGTTAGGTGATGCATCTGTAGCCATAGAAAAATGTCAAGCAGCAAAACGACCGGCCCCTATTAAAGAGCCGCACCTTTCGACAATCTCAAGAGCAGGATAGAGAAAAGGAGAGCGCATCTCTCTATATTTGAGTCTTGGCAAGTTGGAATAGGAGGCCCAACGCTTATTCTGCCGTCGGACGAACATGGACAGTCCCAAGACTGATGTTGATGCAAAGTAGAGACGCGTTGCATACGTAGACCATGGCGTCAAGAATTTCTGCTATACATGCCAGGAATGTAGGGTATATAGAGCCTCGAGTTCCAAATGAGCCGATCGCAAAATTCTTCAGACCAGTTTGCGACGTTGACATGTTGCATGGCAGGCCCACGTCTGTTTGAAACCAATCCATTCATGCCACACTGGCAGCTTTCAGCCTCACCGCCGCACCCGAGACTCGGTGCCACAATTATCTCTAACAGAAGGCTACGCAGCACGAGTTGTTTTACACCCAGCAAAAGAATACCTAGATATAGAAACACAGAGAAAAAAATTATTATTCGTCGTGATGATTTTATATAGCTGGGCTTCTTGCCCTCTTCGTCGCTAGCTACCAATGTCACCATGGCTATCCGCAAGCTATCGGCGAACATTAATCGGAGATACAGCTCGCTTGCGGGTATCATACTCGCCGTTGTATTCTTCTGTGTCATATTTGATGCATTATATGTCTTTCCAAGACCGATAATCTGGACCAAATCTGCCAATGGCGCAAGTCCAAAGACATCACCTAAGGTGGAAACACCGGATATCTTCGATTATTCGCCGATAAAGTCGGAATCCATCAAGAGTATCTGCTCCGCTACCGAGTGGAACACCAGCATCGTTTTTACCTGCGACAACTCTGTTGGGGGCGTGGGTAACATCCGCAATTCCATCTTGAATTGTGTTCGATACACTATCTCCGCTGGGGGAGGCTTGGTGCTCCCTAACATCATAGTTCGAAACAACCAGGATATCTCCCAGATTCGTACTGGCGACCGGACCAGCATGGACTACATGTTCGATAGATCCCACTTCATTAAATCGCTCCGACTTTCATGTCCACAACTGCGGCTATTCAACTCAGTAAATGACGTTCGGAATGGAAGAACTGGGCCAGGCTTGATAGCACTTCAGCCAGAAAGTCTTGTCGCGACCGTCCCAAGGTATGGCCTGACACACCCGGAAAAATGGCGAGAGACATTTTACAGCTGGCTCGAAAATTTCGCTGCGGAGAACAGGGGAGAGAGAATTGTTATCGAACTGGCAAGATCGTACCTGCAGTATCCGATATACAGCGACGGAGAAGGATTCGCGCTTGCATTTGGCAATATTCTTAAGTTCCGATCAGACGTCAGAATACTGGCGACGAAAACTCTCATGGGGCTCTTCGAAACCTTTCCTGTGGCGATTGATCCATCAAAATCAGAACTAACAGGTGGTTTCTTTGGCGCACATCTCCGCACGGAAAAGGATGCAAGGGAAGGATGGCCTGCGCAGGATTGGGAGTTCTCGAAATTTGAGACTCAGTCGAAGCTATATATCGAACAGGCAGCACTTTCGAACACATCTGCCATATATGTAGCTTCGGGAGACGCTGAAGAAGTCGCCAGATTCGCCGAAGACGCGAGAAAAATCAACAAGACTGTTACCACCAAGTCTGACTTGTTAAAACCGGCGGACAGAACACATTTAGAGCACTTGACGTGGGACCAGCAGGCTCTCGTGGACTTCCTGGTCATGTTGAAGGCATCGGATTTTGCTGGAATTGGCCATTCAAGTTTCGCGTGGAATATTGCTCTGAAGCGACATCTTCTTGCAGGGACGCGAAATCATCTGGATGGTCCGCAGATGCTTAGTGATGAGTTCAGTCAGATTTATGGCAAGCCAAGAGATTACCCTGAATATGCCTCTTGCCTGTGGCCATGATGGATTCGACTACGTTATTAATAATACACTCACTGCCTTGGATTTGTTGCGGAAATAAATTTGGCTATTCTTGGAAACGGCGTTCTGGAGCCTTCACATCGTGGCAAAGATATCACTTTCGCGTGGCAGCGGCGCCTGGTGCCCGGTGGTCGTGGTAATGGTATTTTGCTGATGGGCGGTGGTTTCTCTTCAATTTTCGGCGTACTACGGATTATAGGCACATACAGGGAATTTTTGATCAATATTTCCTTCTTGCTGCATTGCAAAGTGCCTTAGCTTATATCCAGGGGGGGGGGGGTCTCCACGTCAAGTGCACGGATTCGGATTGCCAAACTGTCTTCCAGTTTCCAGCAGCTTCTTTCGAGGAGGGCTAGATAATAAAAATTCAATATTTCTCAGAATCGTCCATACCTGGATGATGGGTCATGGTTGTTTATTGTGTCCTTTGTAGGCTTTTATTTACGCTAGACACTAACCCGTGATATTGCCTCCCCTGAGAAGTCACAGAAGTTCTGATATTATTTATGGAACGGGAATAAAGATAATCAATAGGTAAATAAATCTACCAGAAGGCAAGTCTGCAAGTAACTGACTTTTGATATTTTATCTCAAATTTGTAGTCACTTCACTTCGTACTTCCACGTACAAGAGGAAAGGTATCGCCTGACCGAGACATCGAGGAGTTCTCGCTTATCTCCAGTAATTAGTGCGGGTTCTTCTAGATATTGTGCTACATCAACTGCTAAAGATCTTGTCTATGCCGGTGAGTATTTGATTGGCACTAGATTCTCTCCTTGGTTGCTTACTAACTATGTTCGAGCTTGGTGAGAAAAGACTCGAAATATCCGCTCGACACCTAGCTTATTCTCCAAAGTTGTCTAATCGGCTCATTTGTTCTCCGTCGTGACAGAGCTTTTAGTTCATACCTTTAACTTCTGTAGCATTAAAGTATGCTATCTGTCAGCTCGGAATTTTGAATCCGGACTCTACATTATCATGCAGTGTCGCATGGACATTGATAACTTTGACCTTGGGCGGCAAGGCTGTTTGGTCCGCCTTGCCAAACAAACCGCACATGATTCGTCGCCTTCTAAATTGGGAATGTGTCCACGCCAGAGATAATTTGGTTCCTCGCACTGAACTATTGGCGAATCACTTCGAATACAACCTTTGCCATTGCAAGTCCCGTCGTGCGAAAAGTCCTCGTATGCGAAACGGCAGATCCATACCTCAATTGTTGATTTCCTTCTAAATCTGACTCAGGAGGTCTCGACCTTGAGACGGATAGATTTAAGTTTGAGGACCCGCTGTATGAGCTGGCACCCACGATCACCAACCACGGGTCCAAGGTGGTATACTCCCGTCCATGAAAGGGAAACAATTCGACGCCTTTTTTTACAAAACTCAAACCTTTGTTGTTTCTTTCCTTTTCTTTGAATGTTGCATGCTACACCAATTAAAATCGCAGCCTCGACTAAACATTAGCTCGCCCTCCACCAACATTTCGCATCAAACTGCGACTTATGCACACAGTCACACGTCTGTCATCTGAAGGTGCAGGTCCTGATGCGATCAATTTTGAGAACCTGAAACCTCTTTACTGTGTGCCATGGTCCGTCCTCATTTCTTGAGACGAAACAAATTCTTAACTTGCGCGTGCAGTAATTCTTATGCCTTTCTATCGAATCTATCTGGTCTCATAGTTCTGTTCGAACGAAAAGAGAGGACAGTCCACATCAAACATAAAGAAATGGCTGGTGATAAACCAGATGAAAACCTAATTATTTTTCAAAAGCAATCACGCCATATCGGAAATTGCCGTTCGCAAACCCACGTCTCATGGCTCTGAAAGACTGCAAGAATGCCAGTCCGTCGCGTCCTTGCGTAATGGCGAACGCCCAAAGAGCTGGATTTTGGACGAGAGACCATGAGATGTCCCTGTATCACGGTTAGCAACCGTCATTCTTGAGCGAATTTTCGGATGAGAAAAGAGATATTATGAGATGACGCTGAAACATACCATGTCTTTGAAACTTGCTTGCTGATATCGAGTGGCTTGGAGAATATCTGCAATCCCGCCTTTTCGGCATACTTAACGTAATCGGCTTGTGTACAGAGTGGTGGGAGGAGCATGCCGTCTGTACTGCGAGTTAGCAATCCAAATTAATAATCATGCTCTCAAGAACTTGAAATTCTGACCTTCAATTGGCTTAATGTCAGCCTCCATCTCAGCTTCTCCAAGTCCTTCATTCTTAAACCAATCGGCAATGACGAGCTTCCCTCCCTTCTTCAGTAAAAGCTCAGCATTTTGAAAGAACAACTCCTTATCTGGCAGATGGCTCATCGCCTCGGAGATCCATACAGCATCAAAGGCCTTCTCCTCATTACTAAGGTCAAAGAAGTCTGCCATCTTCTCGGCATCTAATTCTACAAAGCGCACGCTGCCGCCTTTGTCACCAATCTCGATGCTTTCATCAGCTGCCTTTCTTGCGCCAGGTGAATCTAGTGACAATTTCTGGGCAAGTTCCACCTGCCGTCCACTAATGGTGATGCCGATAACTTGACAGCCATGCTCTCGTGCAAGGTAGCGGCTTGTTCCGCCAATGCCACATCCTACATCAATAACGGTACTTCCCTTGGGAACTTGTGACTTTTGAAGAAGCAATTCAATAAGTTGGAGCTGTGCTTTTTCCTTTGTATCTTCTGGCGAAAGGAAATAGCCATGGTGGATGTGCTCTCCCCTGATCTGTTAGTTTACGACTAAAGAAGAAGTACTGCGATGGGTCGTACCAGAGGGAATAGTAATAATCTGATGCCAGCTCGTAGTGATGTCTTATTCTTCCCTTCAGAGCAATCCAGGATGTATTAGGCTCAGCCGGTTCTGGCTCGCCATATTGTAGGCTGATAGCATCAGTTACGGCGCTCATATTGCTCCTCGATAGTCAATCTCTTTGTCTCAACTGAAGAACAAGGATAAGCCGGGAAGGTTGGATGGCTGAAACGATGTCGATTGGTTGTAACTTGGGGTTCAGCCTGAGTTTTCTCAACTTCTAACAATTCTGGGGATATTGTTGTTGTTAAGATGAAGAGGCCAAGATTCTGTTGAGTATGTTGTTTTTGTGCTCGGACATCTACACCTGTTGCTCGTGCGGCATGTCTGTCACGGTGCTAGGCCGAGGTTAGACTTGCCTGCATAATATCACGTGCAGGCCATTCCTTCGGTCGAATACATACAACGTCTATATCTTCACTCATGTAAGGCACTTTACCAAGGTCTAAAAGTTAATATCTGATTTACTGGGGCGGCATCAATTGATAAAAGACCATGTTAGCATATTTACAGCCCACGTGATAACTGTCGCTTACTCTCTTCGTTTCAGTTGCTCTTGTTCAAGATCGAAAACAGAAAGTTTCCATTTGACATCAAGTCTAAGAAGTTATAAGGAACCCGAAATTTATAGCACTAATTGTTCAAGTATAGAATCATGTACCGTATAAACAATCATGAGCAATTTCACACCACAGTAACAGCATAATAAGCGAGCGGGTTAAGTAGGTAAGGTACGGAGGGCACATGTTTTTATTGTTCGATTTTAGGGTTTGTACTTTACCTAGACTAGAAGATGATTTGTTTTGTTGAGTTTTATCGACGCTCTATGTATTGTAAAAGATGATGATGCTGACAAGAAGCGGGACATTAAATAAATACGCAACACATATCGTAACGCGGTATTTACCATTGCCATTGATTCCGCATATTCGGTCAATGACCGATTTCTTTTCAATCATCACGACTACGCCCCTAAATTCGTACGACATCCATATCGAGATAATGCCAATGACCTTGATGGCCGTTTCTATGTCCGAGTAACTGTTGTTAGCAGGACTGCAGAGCCTGCCCTAGATTCCAAAGGATAGATTCTGTACGAGAACATCTGACCTTCTCCGGACTTTGCACTTTGGCCACTAGCGATTCCTCGCCGAGTATCAAACAAATATCGCTCTGAAGGAGAACCATTTAATGAAATTGCTGAAGCTTGGGATCTCTTGGATGAGAAAGAGAACCTTTGGTGTTTGATCCTTCAGCTGAAAACCACAAAAGAGTAGGAAACATACACTCAAATCGACGTTGCGGCTCGCAGACTACCATAGACTACCATAGAGGTAAAAATATACTAGTAGTAGTCGGTGTGACCTTTCGGCCGTCTAGATATGAAGCAGTTAGTATGCAATAGGTCTCTAGTAGGCGAGACAGGAGAATGCCTGCTAGGTGAATGTTTAATCTAAGCGAGCAGCAATCACTACAGTAGCTTGGGATCGAGCTAGAGTGAAGATTTCTCCATATTAAAGACTTCTTAGACCTTGTCAGCCAAACTAGCCTTCCTGTAGATCGGATCGCTGCAAGGTGGTATATACTTCCTGGAACCGATCTCATCTGATCTGATCTGGTCTGGTCTTATATGCCCACTTGTCTAAGTCGACAATCACGTGGCAGCACCGGGAGTGCCGTGGATGCCCGATGCTTACAATTCTCCTAGCTGAGCGACTACTGCGCAATGACAACATTGTCTCCAGAGCCACCCAATGCAGCAAAATAAGGTTCTAGTCGTTGCCAAAGGACCCCAAAAGCCCAGAAGGCACCCGATTATTGTATGCAGACCGCTTATTTGGAACTGGCTGTCCCCTGCTGGCGATCTCCCTTGTTGCTCTCTCTTCCTTTCGAAGCACAACACTCTTGCTTCAGCTCATAAAAAGTGCGAGAGTGTAGAAGTAGGCAGACTACCCTCCTCGCTTTGATTTCAAATCTCGAAAATCAGTTGATGTCCGGACGTGTTTCGGAATCCGATTGCGAATCCCCCGTCGAAGGGTAGAACGAAGAAGAAGGTCCTCGTCAGACCAGATGTGGTATCCGTTCGCCACGTCCTCCACTCGGGAAGTGCGGAAGATCGCTATTCGGTCTTGGAAGACTCGGCTTGTCCATGCATGAGACTCAAGACGTCAATGTATCACCATGCCATATTCTCTTATAAGACCGCGCAGAAAGCTGATTGATTCTAAGAAACCCTCATACCACAATAAACTTTGAAAATTGGCCACTGCAACAATATTCTACGTGCTTGAGAATTGATTCCAAAAATGAGCGCCCAAGATCCTTACAGTCATCAAGCTCCACACCTCTATCCACAGTACACACCTGCGTATGTTCCACCATACCCAACCTCGAATTCGCCTTCGCAATTAGGTTACCAGTACTCACCACCACCGATCGGCCACCACTACACACAATCTTCCCATTATACACCTTTGAAATCACATCCTCTGCCCGTCAATGAAGACCACGATCGAGAGGGACGCGGTCGAAGCGGGAGGAGGGATCGATATAATTCAGACGGCGATGACGAGGATGACTTCACAGACGGTTCGGACGTCGCACCATCGCACCACTCACACCACTCGGGAAGACCACAAGCTATAACCCGGCGAAGCATGTCGCATCCGGGCTTCTATAGCCGAGATCACAATGCCATCGCGCTTCGGAACAAGCGACGAGATTCTTATTCCTCGTCCTCGGATGGAAGTGACGACGATGATGATCGAAGCTACACACACCACGAAAGGTCTCATCGCCCTTATTCTAGTGAGAGAGGCAGTGGCGTGGGGTCGTATAGCTCGCGACCAATTCATCCAAATTTATCGTCGCATTTCACTAAGTCGGCGTCGGGCCTTGGCGCGGGTGCTGTGGGAGCTGTCGCTGGTGGATGGTTGGCGAAAAAGGCACAGGACCATGTGGGTCATGAGCAGAGAGGTAGTGGGAGTGCATTTTTGACGCTGGTTGGTGCTGCGGTGGGTGGATTGGCACTTAATGCTGTTGCGGAGAGAGTGGAGGAGAGGAAGAAGATGAAGAAGAGCTCAAAAGAAGAAAGGTGGGACGGGCGAAGAAGCGAGGGTGGGAGCAGGAGGAGGGGAAGCAGTGTGGGGAGTCAAGGGACGCGGAGGTCTGGCTGGGATGATGATCGGTATTGATGCTTTATTGCAACCTGCGTTTTTAATTTTGGACGGCGTTTGGTGGGGTTGTCAGGCCTGCTCTATATAATTACATTTCGATGATAAACATGTACTTATTACACGATATAACGAAGAACATGCTACACGAACATATATATAAGCTGAATGGCGTATGTGATTATCCGCTAGGCCCGCCTCTAATACTCCCGTCAATGATTCCCATCATGTACATGTCTGGCATATTCCAATCCTCTGTTGACCAACCAATATAGTTGTCAACACCCGAAACACCCAAGAGCCCATTTGGACCATCTGCAGTGTTGCCACCCAACCCGTCCATACCGCCAAAGCCTTGGTTTAAGCTGGATCCGACGGCATCAAATCCTGCATACCCTCTCTGCTGTTGCGTCATTAGAAAAGAGGCATTCTGATCTGAACCAGCATTGTTCACAGCGTTGGTTCTATCGACGGGAGCTTTGGATGCTGAATGCAAGGACTCTTCAATGTATACTTTGGCAACTTGATAAAATGCGGAACAGAGGTGGAAAAGACGGTGTGCCCCTTTGTTAAATGCTTCTTCGATGGATTCCTCCCCCTCTGTTGTTTCTTCGTTGGGTGCAATGGAAGTGACAAATTCTGCAAGGCAACTGAGATCTACAAGATTCAGGGTTGTTACCGCCTCACAGAAGACGATCATGAATGGAGCAAATGGGCTATACAGGAGAGTCCTGTCACAGCATTAGTGAGTATCTCATGGCATGTGTCAGGAAGAGAAGACCCACCAATTCACGTATCCTTGCCATATGTCATTGTTGTCGTGAAATCTCAATGTAGCAGATCTATGCAAGTCTAGAGCATTGCGCGCAGCTGTAATGCATTCGGCACTGAAGTTTGGCGAGATGTCAGAAACTGACGGAGGGACCGCGCGATAAATAATACTAAGGACGCCACAGGTTACCACATCCATAGAATCAAGGTTCATTTCGAATGCCTCAGGGTAAAGAGTCTTGCAATTTTTCATCTGCTTAAAATTTAGCTTCTTCATTTCAACTTGGAAGGAAGGATAATACTTGACTAGTTTCCTCTCGCCACTGTTGGATTTCTGCTGTGAGCTGATTTATCCTTGACATCCTCTCACTCAAAGGTGCGTTCAATGCTTTGGCAGTATACAACAGGCTGTAAGCTTGACCTTGGAATCTGGCAAAGTTAATCCAAGCAATGAACATAGTATGCCATGGGTGCAGCATCGGATCTTCAGGATACAAAGGTAGGGGGGTGGAGATGTCATCATCTTGGAGTACCGATGTGCACCCCAATCTTAGCGATAAAGCTTTGTCGAGTGAGTACACCCCCCAGAAGGCAGTTTTCTTCGCACGAAGCTCTTTAGTCTCGACTTTTGTGGCTGGTAATCTATGGTACCCAAGTGCCTGGCACATCTGCGCAGCTATTGTAGTCAATCGCTGACAGAGGGACGTTTTAGCAAGCTCGCATGCATAAAAGGCCTAGAAGGTGTCAGTGCTAGTCTTGCATGCAAATTGGAATCTTACTCCGCATATGAGTGCTTGACAGGATTCTAACGATGGATCCATGAATATAGTAAGATTCTCCATTGTGAGCTTGAAGTTAATACTACAAATATTCGCATATCGTTGCCAGTCAGTTGCCTCAGAGCCCTCCTTTGTGAAAGCACTTTCGGCGAAGAGGTGAGACAGTCCCCCGTTTACAGTGGCGAACAGAGCAGGTGAATAGTCTGTGGTACAAAAATAGAGGTTTCTGCACATCTCTGAGAACTGGTTGACCTCAAACATAGGTGCCTCTAAAAACATGCGAGGTATTTTCTCTGCGGGTAAATGATCAGATGATGAGCAGCAGCTTTGGCGTTTCGTACGTACCATTGGCAGCACGTAAAACGTCCAATACAGCTTGCATTGGGGGCATCTCCAAATCACTGATACTTGTAAACTTCATCTCTCGCTCTGGTGCAAACCTTAAGTCGTAAAACATAGCAGGATCACTCTCCGCTTTTAAGGTATTTTGAAGTGAAGTGAGTGCATCTCTAAGCCGCGCACTCCGTTTTGCAGAAGTGCTAGAACTGAGTCTCTCAAATAATCCTTTTGCATGTAACGAATGCGCTTTCAAAGATGTACCGCCCTCAAACGCTTCAGTGGCGTCCAGTTGAGCTTTGGGTGCTCTAGACTGCGTCGACAATTTCAAAGTCGGCTTGACCAATGGACTGGGTCCATCAACCACTGTGCTTTGCGCAGGGGTTGTTTTCATATTCACAATCAGAGTCTGCAGTGACTTTTCGATACCAGCAAGGCGTTCGTCAATACTCTCAACTTTGTTTTCACTAAAAAACCAATCAAAGGGCTGGACGAAGGCAGAACTTTATTCTACTTACTATCGACTCGATATCAGAATTCGTTGTCGGTTATCGTTATGCTTTGGCGAAAACCGGCACACGCCCTTGATTGCGACGCAGTTCGAACATGGATTGGCGCGATTACAACGGACCTCAAAGCTACAGTTAATGGAAACGGAATAAAGAATTGTGGAAAAGAGCCTGCCAACCTTCCTTGCTCGGCAAGCATCGCACTGCATAGACAATTTCATCAGCCAGTGTCAGTATGCTCGTGACTTGGTTTGGGGGGCTCACAGCGTTCTTCATCAGCGAGGCGGGGCTATCACCACCACTTTCCTCATTCCTGGTTGCGTCCATTCCGAGTATCCGGGGTCTGGGCTATCTGTTCGACTGTCTCTCTCGATCTGATGGGTATGTATGTGTGCGGGTTGGAAGAGAATTGATGAAGGAACGGTGGTCGCCCGGCTCGGAATCCGAGGAACCCGAAGAACAGGTCACGAGAAGTCACATGTGATCAGGCATTTTGCTTTTATGTAAGTTCCTCCTAGTCTTTTTCTCTCTGCAAGGTAGGCGAGATGATTGAGATTTTTTTGATTCTATGATTCGAGAAGCTGTCTAATTCTGTGGTCTATGCTCAATGGCCGAGTCCCTTTGCTCTAGCCTGTTCAACATATTTCCAGTACAGCGGCGCGCTACTCTCCCTCATTTTCTTACCGAACTTGATGAAGATAAACATGGTACCGTTACATACCAAAGCGATTGCTGCCACGGTGATGAACGTATCCCGCCTTCCCTGGGCATTTATCCATGGCGTGATTCCGTAGTTGATTGCAAAGGAAAGCGTGTTCCGAATTAAGATGATCGTAGTGATTAATTCACCGCCCAGGTCTCGGTACGTGGAGGTGGCATATTGAATAGCTGTGGAAAGACACAGGGTTGAGGAGATGGCGAGAATGCATTGTGCAAATACGAGACCAAACCAGTGGACGTGGTAAGCAGCTCCGAGACCCCAGAGAAGCATTGCAAATGGGACGCAAATTAGAGACGCCAGGAAAAGCCACAGAATATGCTCGGGCTCTGCGACACCATTGTTGCGTCTTGCAAGGCTAAGGACAAGTTTTGGTCCTGCAAATGCAACCCAGAGGGATCTATAATGTTTTAGCAAATTCCATGCGTAATGGAGACGATGAACTTACCCGAGAACCATGCCTACAACGGCTCCGAAGTATGCAAATCCAACGTCGGTACTATTGAAGTGATACGTGCCGGTGTAGAGAGGGCTTGCCGTGGCATTCAGAATACCTGGCCAGACAAGACCGTTTGTACCGTACATGAAGCCAGCCCATACAACAACTGGAAACCTGAAGAATTTGAAAGGAGCCCACATGATGTCCAGAACACGATTTGGTCGCTTCTTGTCAATGACGCTCAGTTTCTGCCAGTAAGACTTGCGTGGGTACGCGATCTGACCAATTTCTTCGGACGCAGGGTCGGTCGTCGTTGGAGCCGTCTTCTCATCGCCCGTAGTTCTCTCCTGTTCAGCAACTACCTCGGTGCTGGATCCTGCGCTGGAAGTGGTTGATGAAATGTGACGATCATAATTTGTTTCTTCCATCAAGAAGAAACAGTACACAAAAGCAATACCCATGCCGATAGCACACCACCAGAGCGTCCACTTCCAACCTTGTCCAGTATTGATGAACGCAGCAAAAACTGGTGCGAATTTTCCAGAAAATGCCAAACTTAAACCATAGATTGCGAGATAGAGTGGTCGTTCGTGTGCAAACCAGATATCCGTCATGCTGATCTCACACAAACTCTCTACAGGAGCTCCGAAAAATCCTTGCAAGATCTTGTTGGCCAGGTACGGACCATTGGTCGTACAGAGCGGAGCGAGACCCATGATAATGATTGATGCAGCCATGGAAATGAGGTATGCCGGTCGCTTTCCCCATTGTAGTGCGAATGCTTGCCACACGATGCAGCCCCATCCATAGAACAGGAACATAGCACCTGTACCAGAAACCAAGTCGCTGACTGACAATTGTGTAGCTTTGGAGATAGGTGTCGTGACTGAGTAAACTGCCGAACTTGGAAAAACCATCATCACAGTATACTGAATTTTGTCAGGACGGCGTTCTTGTGATGATAATGTTGGAAATGCTCCTTACCATAACAACACAGGAGGTATGCAAGAGCTTTCGCTTTTTGGTCCAGTTGAGAGGATCTTCGGGATCATCTAAAAAAATAGGTTGGCCAGTTGTAAAGAGCAAAAGGACAGAAACTCTTACCAGACGGAAGTGGAACAAGCACGATATCATGAGCAGCACTCGAGTGCTTAACGTGCAATTCGCCATTCTCGTCAATCAACTGCACCGTACCTGGCGCTTCCTGGTTTTCCACGACAGCCATATTGACGAGTGCAGTCTTGACCTTCGGGCAAGATTGTTCGTGGAGGTTGGGGTAAGAACAAGGAAGTGCTTGGGGACATCTTCGTTCTTATAAAAACGTCGAAGAGAGCAGAAAATTGCCGTCGGGGAAGGCGAGCTACCCAGCTTCTACCGGTCAGATAACATGGAGAGATAGGCAATTATTATTATCCAACCCCAACCGTGTCCTTGGATTTACAATAAACTTATACAAGAGTGGGGATGAGATGCCGACAACTTATCGTGCCCGTTACATGTTTGACAGCGCGAGCACAACCTGCCTCCTACGTGAATCTCCATTTAGACAACTTTAACCACCATTTAACTCTGGTGGTTCTGTTTACCAGTTCACACAGAGGATACAAAGAATGAAGATACAAAAGACTCATTTTCAATAATTGTTGTCATAATTCGAACGCCGTTGCCCCTATCGTTCCTTCGTTATCGTTATCTAAAATCGTCGGGCGATCACAATTGTGGGTAAACATTCGGCCGCCCAGCTCGGTCTCTGATTTCGGCGCCGAAAGTCTGGTCCTCAACTCGGCTCCCAGATATGTTTTTTTGATTATAAAGGAGGAAATGGATAGTGCCCCGTATAGGTATTTCCTAAAATGGCCGCCGAGCAAATTTCTTCTTGTACCATTGGGCATGGTAATTAGGATTTCGAATTTTTACGCCTTTGTTAAAAGCTTTATCTCCTCACATCTCTACCTTGGCCGTCATCTTTTCATCCTTGACGCGTAGTTTACTGTGACAGGTCACACAATACTAGGGTACAGTGCTGCTATCCATGGTAAAGGCATGGTTTTGTCAGCTGCCAAGATAGCCATGCCATGTGACATTATAGCAGCATTGACCTGTGATTATCGTAAAACGAATTTGGACTCGGTGCAAACTGCTCGTTTGCGGTGCAGGTTACTGACATAGCCTCTCCAAGCAAAAGTGACAAGACGTAAAGCATAATAATTACTTGCCATAGTACAACATAATTGATTTACAATTATTCATTTACAAAACGAGCTAGACACTGTTATATTACCCAGTTGCAACAGACTCCCGATGTCCTGAAAAGGCCCTTGAGAATCTCACTCGGCCGTCAACGGATGCGGTACATGCGATGGTACAAGTAAACTAATATGGAATAGCATCTAGGGATGTCAAGATTGAAGTTGATACTAGGTTCATTGCTCGTGAATTTATTCCGGATACTGGGAGACGAACATTACAGGATAACGTTTGTCATATTAGCGATATACGCCGTTCACAAAGTGGAGCTCTTGCTTAGAAGATCTTCGTCCCCGCAACCATCGGTTCGATAGCAGATACAACGTCAGCCTCATCTCTAAAAGCCGTCCAATTGTGATTGAGAAGTCCTAGGACTCGGTCAGCCAGATTACTCAACAAATCATAGCAGATAGTACTCACCCCAGGTCTCGTCATAGTCCTGCAATCCCTCTCTGATATAGTAACTTCCAGCAAGAACCCACACCATCCAACCGCCCTTAATACTCGTCAAATAGTTCGACAGACAAGTCTGATAAACAGTCTGGTACGTTGCCGCATCTTGCCCATGGCCCCATTCGGTCATAACAACCGGAAAAACGTTGACGACACTCGGGTCATCAGCATTCATCGCATTGTATCCCTCACTATACAAACTCGCCTCCAACCCCGTACAATTGGTCGTAGTAGTCGCGTAGTTATGCAGCTCAATTATCAACTTATCCGCAAACGTGAAGTCTGATTTCAAGAACGTGTAATTAGACCCCAACGACGCCGCAGTGGGGATGGGCGACATGTCGGTATCGAAGCCCAACCCGCTAAGGAAAATCAGCACGTCGGGGTTGGCGTTGTTGATTGCTTCCATGGCGGGAACGACATTCTCGTACCAGTTTGCCCAGTTGTAAGCGTCGGCAACCAGCGTTGCGTTGTCGTCAGGAGAGCGCAACTCGTTACGGAGACTCATGGACACGAGGGCGCCCCAGCTTGAGGCGCGCGTTGCCATGTAGCTTAGACCTCGAACCCAGTTCGCCACGTTGAAGTCGGTGTCGCCGAACCAGCTGTTGCCATCATCGGTGCTGCAGCACCATTTTGCCTTGGACATGTGGTTGTCGAGGTGCACGTAGATTTCCTGGGCCAGACACTCTGCTGCGATGGCGTCGAAGACCTATCCAATTGGAAAAAGCCTCAATTAGCCACTCTATGTTATGTTTTGACTAGGTTTAAAAGCTCTCGCACTATCCCTCTCACGAGTTTGATAGAGCGTGTTTGGGGACGGATTTTCTTGCTCGCTTACCTCCATCCTCGTAGTATTTTCCGAGAAGGTTGGATTATTGCTCACAACCGCATTAAACACCGCAGTCCCATTCTCCGTCCCCAGCGCATTTTGGAAAGAAGTCAAGATACTCGTGTCCTCGCCTTTCGTGTAATAGTCATCAATCATCTCAATGGCATAGGTGAGCCGGATGACATTCATGCCCATCTCCTTCAGCTTGCCGACGATGCCAGCAATGGAGGAATATTGCAGTCCTTCCGGTATCATGGTGTCTGCAGCTCCAGGCCAGTTGGCACCGGCAAATGTGACATTGTGGCCTGCGGAATCTAGGATCCAGCGTCCTTTGGTAGTGAGTGGTCCGTATGGCCAGCCGGCTCTTGCATTGAGACTGCGAGTTGGCGATGACGTAACAAGTGGGAGAGAGAGGAGGAGTTGCGCAAGGGAAACGAGCTTAGAGAAATACATGGCTACTTGACGATACTATAGAGCCCTGTATTAAATATGAAGTACAAGGAGAGTTCGAATACTATTCTTGGTCAGTCTTCCTGCAACTTATATAGCTCAGGCACCCAGGAACAAAACGTCCCACCCTCTGATCAACCGGCTCGCCGATAAGCAAATACAAAATCTTGTGAACGTTGCAATGCAGGTCCATCTATATTTTCCCCACAATCGTGCATTGCATTTGCCATCCTTTCTAAGGAACGGTCCCCGAGAAGATGCGGGTTGACTGTTCTGTCCTAGCGCTTCCTTGATTCGCACTCTACCACGGCGAAGTACTCTTTAGGGTCATAAGCGACCAGAACTTAGATAAAACTATACGCATGACCTCGATGCTTGACGCCGTAATTGGTGCGCTTCCTTTCTCGAAGGAGCATTGGTGAATTGTTCTGCTCGGACCGCTCCTCCCCGAATAGTTGAACGTGCAGAAGGTAAAAAGAGTTTGTAGAATATGCCATGTTCCCCGCATTCTTGGGAATGCCGTCTCGGTTCTCTGCCGAATTTATTCAGCTGTAGAAAATACGGGGAAGTGTGGCATAGCGTAGACGGGGCATGTGCAGCCTTTCATTGATATTTTACTAGCGCACGCTATATACTTCACGCAAAAACAGCTACACAAGTCCAACATGTCAAGCAGAATTTACATGGTATTAACGGTGTGACTTGAGAGTCTCCTCTCTGTCTCACCATCTTGTTCATACTCGTGCTGGATAAAACCATGCACATCCCAAATCATCTGCAAGCTTTGTGCCACGCTAGGAGACTGGAAATGGCCTGGTACCTGCGCCCAGCGATGCATAAGTTGCTGCAGATGATCACCAACAGTTGTTGCCTCGCTTCTTATTAGATCCCGGAGTGCTGGGATTCGGATTGCTGCAAGGAGGATGAGCATTGCGCATGTCATTCTTGTTGAATGTTGTTAGCAAAACTAGTGCTGTGATAGGGTCTGGTTAGACTTACGACAGTGAACATATCCAGGTATCTACCATCACCGTGTGCGTAAAGTCGCGAAGGTTCAGCATGTGAAGCAAACAGGCATCGAGACACACTTGGCATTTCTCCAATACATTTGGTGGTGACTCGTTACTCTCATTGAAATTTGTCAGAAGCCAGGTAAGATATGGGCGATAAATGACACTTCGACAAGTCAGATATCGCTGGCGAAGAAATCCGCCGTGTTGGGTTATAGTTGGTTGCGTATCAACCGTGAACTGAAAGCTTGACGGCAGTAATTCCCGCCACTCTTCTAATTGGTGGTCAAGTTCCGAAACGATGTATGGGAATCTTGCATCGTCGAGACCAGCACCTGTTTCTTTTGCATACAGTAGGTTGTGTACACGGTTTAGAAGACGGCGCATAGAGAGGCATGCAAGAAAGTAAAGAGAGGATTGTTCCTCTGTGTCTCTATTCTCGTGTGTGCTGTAATCGCCTGGTAGTGGAATTGATGACTCGATCTCCGCAATACCACTTTGAGGTAATGCAGACAGCTCTGCTAGATAATCACTTCTTCTGTTAGTCTATTTTAATTTGAGATCCCGATATAGAAGTTACCTTTCAAGGATGTAACAGGACCAGAAAATCCTTCTTGTGCATTCCTCGTCTTCCGCCGTAGATTCAAGTGGTGAATAGGCGAGCAGGAGGCGACACTTTGCTGCCGTTGCATTTATATACGACCAGGCTTGTAGTGGTCTCTGCAAAAAGGCAAAGTAAAGACTAAAAATGTCAGCACAACAAAGTTAATCTGTAAAGCTATCCACTTACGCGACAAAAAGAAAACATTGGTTTGCTGTAGAGCTGACTTCGGTTTGAGCAACATGGATCCTTTTTAATGCCCCATCAAAGTACATATCCGCCATAGCCTTGTTGGATTGCTGCTCGTTAATTGCCTCAGGGTCATGAGCCTCGAAAGTTTTCATGACTGATTGACTTGCACAGCCTAACGCCATCATGAGGAAGGCTAGGCACGTAGTTGTGGTGCTGTCTTCATAACCCTCCATGATCCTGGATCGCAAATGGTTCATTTTCTGCATAGACATGGTCGGGTACCAGAAGTTGACACTGTGCTGGAACGCATTGATGATATTATTAACGTCGGGACCGCTTACAAATGGTATTCTTGCCGTGGTCCTCTCTGCAATTGGCGGTCGAGACTGCTCCAACCCAAATATTGATACATAATTCTGTCGTATGGACGGAACATGGTCGAAACACGGCCATTCGAGTACTGACTCGGTAGTTGACGTGTGGAAGGATGAAAGAATGGCGTTATGAATATTAGGACCCGAAGTGACGGGTGATTGGGAGACGATCTGGCGACTTGCATTGTCTGGCCCACCATAACTAAGTGGCGTTGAAATGATATTTTCTTCCCTCGAGAATCCACTGAGAATTCCAGGTGAGGTAACTTTAGACTACTTAAATTCAGCTCAGGGGAACAACAAGCTGCTACAGGGTAAGAGTGAATCACTGACGTTCCTCAAATTCATCTCCTTTAGCGTCTTCTCGACCCGAAGGATCCCCTCGAGGATAAGATCGCTTTTACTCTGGCTGCGAGATCTGTGAGCCCAGGTCAGATACATCAGAGTTAGACCTACGTATTTGGCTCTGCTCCATAAGCACAAGCCTGGCCCGTTGTCGAGCATGTCTCGCATGGTTCTCGTCCATCACACCTTAACAAGAATGTTAATTCTGCTACCGATGCGTCCCACCGCTTGCTTACCTGATTTTTCGAACTCGACAGATGTTACACTGTGATCCCACTCAGTATCGTCACGTGCAGATACATACCAACGATATCGCTCCAGGATGTTAAGACGGGGTTGGTGGGGGGAAGCACGTACAGCTTGAGCAGCTCTTCTCCTCTTCCTCACGTTCGACACAGCTTGACTAGAATCGGCTCCTAAATCGTCAGTCGACATGGTGGTGATGGGAGAAGGCAGTGGATCAGAGTCCCGAGTATGCCAGCTGTGTTGTTATGGGACCCAACAGCGCCTGCAATTACATGCTATTATCCTCTCGAAACCAGGGTTCAGGGAATTGAGTTGGAGCACCGGTAGGTAGGCGCCGATGAAAATGGAACAATTGCGATTCCAATGTGCCGAGAAGCGATGCCTGACCAGCATTGGGCGGAGTGAGGGGATACGAAGATA
Source organism: Coleophoma eucalyptorum (assembly GCA_026120035.1). Taxonomy (NCBI): domain Eukaryota; kingdom Fungi; phylum Ascomycota; class Leotiomycetes; order Helotiales; family Dermateaceae; genus Coleophoma; species Coleophoma eucalyptorum. The sequence goes on from JALRME010000015.1 coordinate 308,231, forward strand.
CATGGCCTGCCATTGGTGCGACTAATACCTCGGCCCCGGACGAATCCCCTTCTTTTTAGTCGCAGTGCTGCAGGTGGGGAAGCCTGAATTTATGGCCCTCATGTGATGGACACCATCGGCAGACTTCACGTCACCGCATCTTATTGTGGAAGGTTGTTTGGAGGATAAGAGAAGAGGAGAAGGGGTGTGAACCTTGAGAGACCCCTTGACCCCTTGGTATCGGCAATCGCCAAGACATGCAGCTGATATTGATGAGGGGCACCAGGAGGGGTCGATATCTACTATCGATCACGGCAGCTACGATAGTTTAATAGCAATAATTGAGCTTAAGTCAACGGTCTTCACTTCTGTCATGCACAATGGAGCCGTTCCTGGCCACCGCAAGCAAGGTTAAAGATAGAGTGACGCTGTATCATGAGATTATTCGCTAGTCGAGGCATCACAGATCCTGTTCTTCATGATATGTGAGCATTATACAGATGAACTGCTGATAAGGTACCAATCCGAGCGCTCAAACTGACTGCAACTTCTCATCATCTACATGCAACGTTCTAAGAACCGTGGCCGCATCCCTCTTTTCCAAACTCTTTTTGACTGGGTTCTTTGCCTCAAAGACTTCTGCCAGCTCCTCGAGGGTTCTCTCCTTTGTCTCGGGGAAATAGAAGTACATGACCACGAACTCGATGAGATCCCAGAAAACAAAGACCAAGTAGAAGTAATAATGGATGTGCGCAAAGGCGGGTCCGGAGCTGTATTGAATGATGGTGCTACTGATGGAGGATGCAAGGTTGCCGATCGCCGTTCCTTTGGCACGAGTCGCGGTAGGTAACGTTTCAGCGATGTACATGGACTGCAGCGGAGTCCATCCAAACGAGAATACAATTCCGAAGATGTAGACAAAGGCGATAGTGGCATTCGCAGCTGCCTTGTTTGAACTATCGTTAGTGGCGATCTTGGAAGTGCCGGTCATGATTGCAAAGCAGACGGAGCAGAAGACAATGGTGTAGAGAAGCAGCGGTCGACGCCCGATCTTATCGGTCAAACGGGCTCCTAGGATTGCACCGATAAAGCAGATCGCAGGGTTGATACCATTGAGCATGAGTTGCGTACTTTCTGAGGTGATACCGGCATTTTGCAGGACCACGACCATGTAATAACTCGTAACACTGTTTCCGGAAATTTGCCCAAAGCACGCCATGCCAAGGACGCATATAAGTCTTCGCCTTGCTGAGTGGCTGTTCCAAAGCTCGCTGTAATCCCACCAGCGCTTGTCCGATGCGTCCGACATAATCTGCTGTGTCATTTCCTTGAGTTGCAGCTGAACCATTGGGTGGTCAACTGAACCCTCGCCGTGATAGCGTGCCAATACTGCAACGGCTGCATCGGGATTGTCTTGAGCCATGAGCCATCGAGGTGATTCGGGCAAAAACCAAACACCGATGGCAACAATGCACGATGTGATAAGTTGGCACCAAATTGGGATTCTGAATCCGACGTCAGATTGAATGTTGCGGCAGCCATAAACCACCCAACTAGCAATGATCGAACCAATGTACCTTCCATTTGTTAGCGAAACCTTGATAGCGAAAGGTCATATCCAGGGAGAATTTACCAGGTACAATTATAGAGACCCGTAATGGTTCCACGCCATGTTGGGTGAGCAAGCTCACTAACATAGCAGGGGGCGCTGACGCAGCAGAAACTGACACCGAATCCCAGAACGAATCGACCCGCTAGGAAGGTAGAATGATTCTTCGAAGGGGCTTGAATGCAGGTGCCGATGATGACAATCAGTGCTCCACAGAACATCCCCATTCGTCTTCCTAATTTATCATTGACAGGCCCCGTCAAGAAGACGGCTGGAATCGAGCCGATGTTGTACATGGCGAAGACGAGACCGGTGCCCGATCCAGCAGTTGACCTGTTACAAAATCAGCGAAGAGTTAACCAACTCGAAAAGTCATGCTCACATATGGAAGAATTTCTGGTATGAATGCATTCCATTCAGCCCACCCATGAGGGATCCATCGTAGCCATTAAGACACCCACAGAGGTATGCAATGCTTAGACAGCCATAGAGTCGAAACATACTCAAGGTAAACGGGCTGTACTTGCGGTCGGAGACATCGTGGGCCAGCTGGACAGCCTCGACCACTTTGGCATCGCTGCTTTTCAGATCATGTGTGTTCGAGAAAGAAGGAGACAGGGTCTCATGATGAGTTTCAGTGGCTTCTTTCGAGGTGTCGGCCATGATGGAGTCGTCCCAGAGTAAGAAGATGAAAAGGATAATAAGGGATGTCGATCATATACGAGGTGGTAGAGCTCCAGATTATATATGTCTTGCAAAGGAGTTAAGCGACCAACCAAAGTCCAACAACAGCATCACCTCACTTGGCCACACCACGGCCTCCACCCCCGCCAAATCAATACTCTCTGGTCTGGGGTAAATGCGGGGCTTGGCCAGAACCATCAATGATCGTGCGAGCAATCAAGCAATTCTACCATGGCGGAGGTCGTGCATGGCCTGGAATCCCAGCCCGGCCCGAGACGGGTAATGTGCAAGACTATCCTCCGACAAGAAGTCGGCAGGAGCTGCTTGGTGGCACCACCTAATCTTACGACTTAACTGTTCTGCAAATGGTGCAGCTGGACTTATGCTGAAAAACTCTCGGGGAGCGACGGGCCGAGGGGATGGCGCACCAGCTGGATTACATAAGGGAGCATTTTCGTGCCATTGGCCCGGGGTCCACCGGCCCGAGACGACAACCATCAATCGTCGAGGGGACTTCACACGACATCTCCACGCAAACCATCACTTGCAATTCAATGCGGAATATGAACCCAAACCACGTCTTGTCGTGGCTCATGGTGGAGTTCTCTATGGAGACTGGGAAATACCTCCCCGCATCCAGTCTCTATAATGCTGTTTCTGAGCTCAAGGTGGGGGGAAGCGGAGACCTACCCTAGCAGGCTGCTAAGGTCACGATTTCTTTCTCTCCACCTCAACCAACCCTTTTCTATCTCTGTGTTTCTCTTTCTTTTTCTTGCATTGCCCGATCTTTCTGCTCATCGAGCTGTAAACACTACATTTCCAAGTCACTCCTTTTTTCAAGATGGCTCCCACTTACGAGGAACCCCCATTGTCAGAACGGCCTGACTATACAAATGAGAACGTCATTCAGAGGAACCGACTTCCAACGCGTTCTTACTATATTCCGCCAACATCTCTCTTACTCAGTGGTGTCTGGGACTTTCATTATGCAGCGACACCGCTGCATGCCCCAGAACCCACCACCCGTGCTCAATTATCCAAAGATGGCAGCTCATCGACTGTGGCAGAATTGACCCCGCCAAACGAAACTGATGCTGGAGAAGCATGCCCTGAAGAATCTCTGTTAGAGGATGAGACTGAGTGGACTTCAATCACCGTGCCAGGGCATTGGCAGTTGCAAGGCCATGGAAGACCGCAATATACAAATGTGATCTATCCATTTCCCGTTTGCCCTCCCGACATTCCAACGGAAAATCCCACGGGGACGTATCGTCGGACTTTCCATGTTCCACCTGGATGGGATGAGAGTTCGCAGCTGAGGTTGCGGTTTGAGGGAGTGGACAGTGCTTTCCATCTCTGGGTGAACGGCATGGCTGTTGGCTATTCCCAAGGAAGTCGAAATCCTTCCGAGTTTGACGTCAGCTCGTTCGTCAACCGCGGAGCTGCGAATGAATTGTTCATTCGTGTGTATCAGTGGTGTGATGGATCCTATATCGAAGACCAGGATCAGTGGTGGCTTTCCGGTGAGTGAACGTTGAGACTCGATGCGCGGCACTTTGTACACTAATATTTCCATATCTAGGGATATTTCGAGATGTGTACTTGCTGGCCTTTCCGGGTGAAAGTAGAATTGAGGACTTCTTTGTAAAGACTCTCCTAGACGAGAATTATAAAAATGCAGTGCTAAAGGTTGATCTTGACCTTTTTGGTGGGAGACCAGGTGAAGTGCAGTTGACCATTCGGGACCCAAACGCCAAAGTACAGAAAGTCGAATCCTTTGCACTTCCAGCAGGCACGGAGCATACTAGCCTTGAGCTCGCTATCACTGATCCGCACAAGTGGACAGCCGAAACACCATATCTTTATCAACTTGAGATCAATTACTCAAGTCCAAGCAGTTCGGCTCCGGCCCAAACCCAGACTATATTCCAAAACGTTGGGTTCCGAGCAGTGGAAATCAAGGATGGTTTGATCACCGTAAATGGTTCCCCAATTATGCTCCGTGGTGTCAACCGACATGAGCATCATCCACTTCTTGGCCGTGCCGTCCCTCTATCTTATATCAAGCAAGACCTCCTGCTCATGAAACAGCACAACATCAACGCTTTGCGTTGCTCTCACTATCCGTCTCATCCGCGCTTGTATGGTCTCTGCGACGAATTGGGTCTATGGGTCATGGATGAGGCAGATCTTGAATGCCATGGATTTTATGATGCTGTTGCTCGGCCGCTGAATATTCCAGAGGAGATGGATTATGAGCAGAGGAAGCTTCTAGCCTTCCCACAATCTGCGGAATACACTTCGAACAACGATAGCTGGCGCGAGGCATATCTTGATCGTATGAGACAAGTGGTTCAGCGCGACAAGAATCATCCGTCTATCATCATCTGGTCTCTTGGTAACGAAGCATTCTACGGCCAAAATCACAAGGCAATGTACGAATATACCAAATCTGTTGATCCTGATAGGCCTGTGCATTATGAGGGCGATGCACATGCTGTTTCAGCAGACATGTTCTCGTACATGTATCCCCCCATTGATCGACTTATAAAACTCGCAAACGAGGTTGGTGATGACGGCAAAGCACTTCAGAAGCCAATTGTTCTCTGCGAGTATGCACACGCTATGGGAAATGGGCCTGGAGGATTAGAGGACTACCAGAAAGCTTTCAGGGATCATAGACGTCTGCAAGGAGGCTTCATTTGGGAATGGGCAAATCACGGACTTTTGAAATCTAACGATCAGGGACAAAGCTTATATGCGTATGGTGGAGACTTTAATGACACGCCTAATGATGGTACTTTTGTAATGGATGGTCTATGTTTCAGTAATCATACTCCAACTCCAGGACTTACCGAGTTCAAGAAAGTCATCGAGCCAGTTAGAATGTCACTATCCGGGGCCGAGCTTATCTTGGAGAACGGTTATGATTTCAGATTTCTTGATCATCTTACGGCGACGTACAAAGTGGAGGAATTTGACGAAAGGTACAGTACATAGAATCTGCTATAATTGTCTTTGCTAATGACAGCAGCCCAAAAGTCAAGGCGACTGGTGAACTTGTCCTTCCCTCTGTTGGTCCAGGCGCCACTGCTTCTATTAAACTCCCTACAGATCTTCACGGGACCGAGATATCGACAAGATGGCTCACCATAACTCTCAGTCTCAAAAACGCCACGACATGGGCTCCAGCGGGACACGAAATTGCTTGGGTACAAAGCAAGCTCAAGTCCACCAAGCCAGAATCAATACATGCACTTCCTAATACGACCTTCACCGGAGTTCGCGTACAGTCGTCCAAGCTACGACTCAAAGTCATCACCCACGATGCACAATTTACTTTCGACAAAGTCCATGGATATTTAACGAGCTGGACATCGAATGGGCAAGCACTCCTCGAGCAAGATCCCAGCACAGGATCTGCAATATCGCCGTCTTTCTGGCGCGCACCCACGGATAACGACATGCCCGCAGACTTCCCACTATGGCAGCGCTACGGACTTGACACGATGACGTCTCAACTGCGCTCTTTCACCAGCAAAATGATTGCTGGAGTATTACACGTCACCACCATTACCTGGCTCTCCCCGCCCATCCTAGCTTGGGGGTTTACTGCCACAACAACATACCACATCACACCCGCCGGCACCCTCGACGTAGACGTCCATCTCAAACCATCAGGCCCCATGCCTCCAACCCTCCCCCGCATTGGTCTCAACGTGCGCCTGAACAATTCGCTCGACAACGCCACCTGGCAAGGCCTTGGACCAGGCGAATCATACCCGGACAAACGCTCCGCCCAAAAGATAGGGATTTACAGCCTGCCTATCTCCGATCTCCAAACGCCCTACGAAGTACCGCAAGAAAACGGGAACAGGATGGAGACGTCGTGGTGTAAGCTGCTAGATCGTTCCGGGCACGGAATTCGAGCCACGTTCCTACCGTCTTCTTCATCTGATAGCGAAGTAGAGGAGGGAGAGGTATTCAACTGGGTCGCGAGCCGCCACACAGCTGAGATGCTGACGAAGGCCAAACACCCATGCGAGCTGCTTGATGCAGAGAATGTGCTCTGGCGCCTGGATATTGCGACTGCTGGAGTGGGCAGTGCCGCATGTGGACCGGGAGTCAAGGAAGAATTCACGGTCAAGTGCGATGAGAGACGCTTTGGCGTTAGATTTGAGAGAGTCAGTGAATAGATTAAGGTCCTGGATGGCTTTGAATGAAATTTTGGAGTATCAGGTCTAACTTTATCCTATATCATTACGACAAGAGCTCTGTTCAATCACGAGGCTTTGGCACCTTTTGCACTATTTTACCCTTGCTGGACATGTTTTGTACTCTGTAGACTTTGTGACATATACCTCCCATTTGAGGTGCATTGTGAGGGTGTTACAGATTCAATACCAGCGGACGTTACATAGATGCGGTGAGCATGTTCGTATAACGGTCATCCAATTCATACTATTCTGAGGAACTATGGTCATAAAATCCTGACGCAAAGAGAACTCCCAGCTATTTTTCAAGTTTGGTATCTTTTCAAATGATTACCCCATCCAAGGACTCCCTTGTGCACCAAAATCAAAGAAATATTCCTAAGTGACAGGAACATAAATCAAGACAACCACTTAACATCCTCCTTCTTCTCGAAGCAATACGGTACGCTGGCGGTTCTCCACTCGGGCTGACTCTCCTTCGCATTGGCATCCAAGGACACGACGGGCTTCAGAAGCGTCAACTTCTTCCCGGCAAAAACAGAGTTCTCAAAGCTCTTGAACAACGGGCTCGACTCCTCCAACTGCTTGCCAAAGACTCTCTTCCAACCATCCCAGACAGTGAAGAGAAGTTCGAAGACGTGATGTGCACTACGCATTGGCGCCCATGAGAAGCGCTCCTGGCTCTGCTGCACCACCTCAGGGGAGTAGAGCCCGATTTCTGGCTTGAGTGCGTAGGTGTTGACGGCTACAAGTGAGGAGTGCACATGGTAGCTTCCACCGTGGCGGGCACGGTCACGGAGGGCCATCATAGCTCCTAGAGCGCCGACGAGACCGGTAGTCATGTCGGAAATAGGCAAAGATGGTAAAACACACTCATCCTCTGGGAGGCCGAAAGAGTGGCCTTGTACGTATGCTGCTCCAGATGCTGAGTCGGCGATTTGTTGCCAGCCAGGGCGTTCAGCATACGGTCCATCGGTTCCGTAGCAGTTCTCGGAGACGTACACGTATCCCTTTTGGCGCTCAGCAGCCATGGTGAGGAAATCGGACAGGCCAAGTCCGTATTTGGGCAGCTTGTTAATGCGGAAGCCTTGAATAAAGATGTCGGCATCTTTGAGGAGGGACTTCAGGTAAGCTAAGTCGGAGGGCTTGCGAATGTCGAGCTCAATGGTTCGCTTGCCAGCATTGAGGGTTAGTTGCATGATGTTGATGTCAATAAGATGTGCCGCATTGATGCGGATCACGTCTGCGCCGTAAGATGAGAGGATGTTTCCAACAGTTGGACCGGCGATGATGCGTGTCATTTCAACGACCTTGACGCCTGCAAGTGGTCGCTTATCGGCTGGCGAGACTGGTGGGAAAGCAATACGTGGGGTTGGCGCAGCCTGGGGCTGCGGGCGAACATCAACAAAAGGGTGAGCGGCAAGTGCTTTACCCATCTCGCTGTTGTTCCACTTTTCTGGAGTAAAACAGATGCTTCCACAGTAGCCGTGGTAGATATTATGCATTTCGAGTTCCTCGGGGCTCTTGGTCCGGGTGTAAGAAGCGATGAGATCCCATGCCTCGTCATTGTTCTTACATGGTGCCTCTGTGTCAATTCCCATTGACTTCAGCAGAGGTACTGCGGCAAGCGAGCCGTGGATCTGGTACCACACCTCTGGGTTCTTGGTTGGGTAGATGGCGGTACCACGGTACTTGAGAGGCTTGTCATACCAGCCTTGCTCGAAGTCGGGCACAAGAGAGTTGGTCTTCTTTTCTCTAACGACAGAAATGAAGTCCTCACCACCAACGTATCCAAATCCCACAGTGGCGATCCAGAATGCTGTGTGGGTGGTGTTGACCGTAACAGATTGTGATTCCGGCAGACCTCGCTCAGCTAAGATTTCGTTGGCTACAACACCAGTCATAGCGTGTAGAGCAGCTGCAACTGATACTGCTTTGATAGGCCCTGGGAGGACTGGGAACTCATCGCCCTCAAAGTGAACTTTTGAGAGAACATTCTCATCGGTGGTGAAACCTGGTGTTTGAGATGCCAGAACCTTGAATATCCTTTGTGTGTCTTCAGGGACAGGTGTAAATGTCTTATCGGTGTACGTTCCAGGTCCGTAGACGGAGGGCGTGGTTTGATGTTCTTGACCAGCCATAATTGAAAGACTTAGATTTTTGGATTTTGGAGGAAGGTGTAATGAACAGTGGGATGAGAGTATTATTGAAATGAACAAGCACATAGAAATGCCCAAAGCAAGACGATATATATGTTCAAACAGAGAATAAGAGTGGACCTACATCTTTGCCTTACTCGCTCACCAAGAATCATACTATACTGTTGATTGATTTATTGATCCAATTGCATGAGTCCATTTGCCAAGAAATATTTCTTCCCTGTAAACAAATGGCCCAGAAGCGATATGCCGAAGACGTTGTAGGGCTGCAGGGTTCGTCTCAATAAGGTTGCGCCAACGTCATTTCGAAGCGTTCTCACATTTTGTCTTTGATTTGTCAGTTTGCTCTGCCGACGAAAACAAAGAGGATCTGCCACTGAGTTTCGTATCCAAAATTCATGCCCACTGAGTGTAAATGTGTCATCCACGGAGCTTCCGTGCGCGAGTCATGCACTTCCGGTACAGGACCGGCCCGCATTTTCGGATGACTTCAGGGGCAATGGGTAATCGGTCGGGATCGAACCTGGAGAAAACCTCACGGCATGAGCGAGGGCCAAGTTATGAAAAATGAAATAGGTGAATGACGGTGGTTGAGGCGGAAAATAGAAATTATAGGTTTTGGCTTTGGCGGTATATGAGAACCGTTGAGAACTCATCCTCGAGACCCATAGATTTCCAGCTGGTCGTATCTTTCGAAATATCCATCACTTTCCTCTTCTCGCCAGAAAATTCCAATTACCTCTACACCTACTCAGTCATAATGTCAGTTCCATCAAATATCAAAAAGGTGACGATCATTGGTTGCGGTTCCATTGGTGCTTCTTGGGCAGCTCTCTTCATTGCCCATGGCATACAGACCGTCGCTTACGACATCAATCCTTCGGCTAAGGACTTTCTCATTGAATTAGTCGACGGTGCGTTGCCAGTTCTATCACGATTGGGAAACTGCCCAAATACGAACGCCAAATCATCAGATATTATCTTCACGACAAATTTGTCCGAAGCTTTGAGGGAAACCGATTTTGTGCAAGAGAATGGACCAGAAAAGCTAGAGTTTAAGCAAAATCTGTTCAACGAGATCTCAAAACATGTGCGAGATGATGTTATCATCGCAACTTCATCTTCAGGCTTGAGCTGCTCCTCAATTCAAGAAGGCCTTACTTCGAACCCGGAAAGATGCGTGGTCGGCCATCCGTTCAACCCGCCACATCTGATCCCCTTGGTTGAAGTAGTTGGAGGTTCAAAGACATCGCCAGAGACTATCAGTCGCACCCTGGACTTTTACAATAACCTTGGCAAGAAGGCAGTGCACGTCAAGAAAGAGGCGAGGGGACACATCGCCAATAGACTACAGGGTGCCCTCATGCGTGAGATGATGCATTTGATACAGGAGGACATATGCACGGTACCTGATATTGAGGATGCCATGCAGTATGGGCCTGGTTTGAGATGGGGCATCATGGGGCCGAGTTTGTTGTTTCATCTTGGTGGTGGAAAAGGAGGCATCGAACATTTTGCTGATCATCTACTGGGTCCTGCGATGACTTGGTATGCAGAGAAAGACCCAGTGGTAAACGACGAATTGAGAAGTAAATGGATTGCCGGTACCAGAGAAATTGTTGCTGAACGAAGCTTTGATCAGCTGGTCAAGCAAAGAGACGAGGAGATTATTGAATTATTAAAAATCAGGAAAGAATTCGAGGGGGGTAGTGCGTAGAAATGTAGAATATGTGCACATCATGCCACGCCTCCATCCCGAATCCATAACGGTCGATTTGAAGTGGTGAAGTTGACTTTTGGATCAGTGAGAGCGGTATTAGGGGCGAGCTTGCTCTTTCCTAGGTGAAAGATAGTTGTTCAATTATTATAAGAACCATTGCCATTAAAATAGCAAGCTAGACGCTGCAGTAATGGCACATGTTGCGAACGCAAGCAATTGATTGCTATCAAATTGGCCCTGTTGAAAAGGCGAGACCAGTTGATGGGTCACTTGGGCCAATAATTTTACGAACGAGTTTGGTGAGTTGCAGGATACAGCGGGAATCTTTAGGTGCCAAGGCTGCAATTTTGGAGTCTCCACGATGTTGATTGACTATCCTTTGACAACCCAACGTAATTTTTTTAACGGCCGTATCATCGGCAATCGTGGAAGATCTCCGGTATTGATCCTTGATCAAGGCGAGGACACCGCCCTCCTTTCGCTCCGAATCTCCTCCGCATGAAGCGAAAATATCCTCCATCTGGATGACAACGACAATGTCATCGTTTGAGTGACGTCTAGTACCTGACTCGAGCTAGATGTGGTCCCATAATCGTCTCTGAAGTATCCGATCAGGAATAAAATCATCAAGGATGTTGTCGGTCACACACTCTGATGGCAACCCATTGCCGGTTAAGACGGCTGGTTTAGATAATAGTGTGGCCATTGCTACAATAGCTGTCCCGCGTATTTTTCATGACCTGTCTTTTCTTAACGCGATTTCGTGGTGCTCGGCTTTCATTTGTGATAATCAATTTCATTATCATTTTTGCTTCTCACCATCATCATGGGATCTATCGCTCAAGGACGGCTCTATTTCCTCGATGTGAATCTTAGCGCGTTTCCAAATCAGAATGGACGTTTACTGTCTTGCAATGCAGACGGTTCCGATCTCACAGAATTGGTGACGGGCATGAAGTACATGCCAGATGGGATTACCGTGGATGTTGAGAACGGCCATTTGTACTGGACGAATATGGGCGCGTCGATGAGCAATCCAGATGATGGCTCTATTCAGCGGTGTGATATTGCCACAGGCGGGAATATAACAACGATCGTTCCAACTGGTATTCTTCATACACCAAAGCAGCTTACACTAGTTCGACCAGAAAATGGGCCACCGAGTCTGTACTGGTGTGATCGGGAGGGCATGCGCGTGATGCGGTGTGCTCTTGATGGGTCGAATGTTGAAACCCTGGTACAGACGGGGGCTGGGCCAGAAGACCGAGCTGATAAAAGAAACTGGTGTGTGGGAATTACGGTGGATACAAAAGCTGGACTGGTGTACTGGAGTCAAAAGGGGCCATCGAAGGGAAACCAAGGGAGGATCCTGCGAGCACCCACATGTCTAGCGGAAGGACAGAAAGCAGACTCGAGAACGGACATTGAGGTGCTCTTAGATGGACTACCAGAGCCTATTGATCTTCATATCGACGCCTCTGGGAAGAACTTGTACTGGACGGACAGAGGAGATCTCCCACATGGCAACACTGTCAATACGTTAGCGCTAGACAAGACAACAGGGAATACCAAGGCACCATATAAGGAGCGCATCCTGGTCAGGAAACTGCACGAGGGCATTGGCTTGGCAATTGACGAAGAGAACAAAATGATGTACTTTACAGATCTCTGCGGGGGAGTGTACTCAGCGCGCTTGGACGGGAGCGGGAAGAAGACGTTGCATGAGGACGTCGGAGACTGCACGGGTATTGCGTTTGTACCGGCGAGGTAGCTGGCAAAGATGTATCAAAGATAGCTTGATGAAAGATGAGCAGAGCCTTGAAACCCGAGGACCTTGACTGTGACTGTAGCCGCAGCCGTAACCGTGACCGTGACCGTGACCTTGTTGCCTTACGAGTTAGAAGGAAGGAGGGCCTGCCTGCCTGCCTGCCTGCCTTAGGTCCGAGCCGCCAAGCTCCCAGATCTCTTATCGTGGGCCGGAATCTGGGGAAAGGGAAGTCAATCCGGTGTGAACCATCGGCCGCTGCTCTAGGCCCCCTCCGCCGCCCACCAGTAGCGCTCTCTGGGGCATGCTCTCAGCGCACTGGGGCTGCCGGATCACTGTTCTCATAGGCTCTCATAGGGGACTTGTCGCCAAAAGAGCCTACGGTGCCGCCTCAAAGCAGCATCGTGCACGTCCGTGAGGGGTTCTGACCCAAATCACCTCACTGTGGCTCGCGTGCTTGATTTCCTTATCCCTTCGCTTGCCTCTGGTACTTTCTTGCTCTCCATCCATTTCCCAACATCTCTTATTCAATAACTACTACCACTGCAATTCTCGCGACAGCCTGCGAATTTAGCCCTACAGCCAAACTTTATCTTCTTTCTTTCTCGGCCGTACTCCCCTACTCCATCCGCAACAATGCCGGTGCAAAGAACTGCCTTATCGTGCGTAATGAGCCTTTCTTCCTGTACAGCTGAGCATTACTCTCAAGCATTCTGTGGTCATTGTGCTGATATTTCTCTCCCGGTAGACGCCAGCGCACCCCTCTCTTGCTCACCGGCATTGTTGGCGTGAGTGCCTTGTTCATTGGATTGAAGTGGCAGGCCGTCCTCCAACGAAGTGAAGCTGCTAAGAAGGCCGGCACAAAGGATATCAACTACTCAGTTGCACCAAGCCGCAGTGGTATGTGTTGTCCAGCTCTGAGCTGTCTGCACAGCTTGTTATATCCCATTTGCTAACACAATGTTGGTGCAGGTGGCGGAATCTAAAAGTCGTACGATCACCATAACGTGTACAACATTGGCGTTGCTCCGGCAGCGCTCTCACAATGGCAATACAAATATACCAAGAAGCCTGCATATCCAGATCATGGATCTCTAGGTAGGGCAATGGACTGGGGGGGCAATGGCAGCCAGAGATCTTTGATCCGAGGAATGGCGTTCTGATTTTTGAGAATAATATCGGCCTTAATTGTGAGTCGCAGCATCAGGCATGCTGCAATTGCTGTTATGACCTGCTAAATCAAATATAATTATTCAATTTCTACCTATCTGTTAAGTTGAGCTGCTGGTCAGAGATCTCACATTTATCACTTCATAGCAAAACCAGAACCAGTTTGATTAGTCAGCAAAATCGCGTCCATTTCTGCCTTGTGCAGCGCACCCTTTCCTAGTCTTAATTGCTCGCCATCACTTATAATGTGAGCGCTGGTAGTCATGGAATGGTGATCCATCTGCATCATCTGCATCACATCTGAGAGCTTTGCTAATTACCACTTTTTGCAACTAATCAGCTATTTGCGTAGAATTGAAGCTTGGCACATAGCACCATTCTGCGATGGATCCGATACTCGACGCGGGAGGTTCTAGCAATCCCAAATGCTGGACAGTGCTTGGTAGATATCCAAGCATGTTTTCCTAAATTGCGGTGGCTGATTTTTGTGTATAGAGAACAACCCACAAGCACTGAACCAGCTCTCTCACCAGCTTGGACTTCCCACGAACCTATCCTTTCACGACGTCTACTCTCTTACCGAGCCCTCTCTCCTCTCTATGATTCCTCGTCCCGTTCATGCTCTTTGTGTTATCATCCCTTTGACACCAGCCTGGCATGCATCACGAGTTGAAGAGGATACGCCTCTCGATATTTATCAGGGCCAAGGGGAGGAGGAACCTGTTCTCTGGTTTAAACAAACAATAGGACACGCATGTGGATCAATTGCCATGATTCATTGCTGCCTCAATGGTGCTGTTCGATCCCAGCTTATACCAGGCAGCGAACTAGAACGCATTGCTAAGGTTGCAGAGCCGTTGAAGATGAAGGACCGTGCCCACGTCCTGTGGAGCAGCAAGGCATTAGAGGAAGCTCATCGTGATGCTGCTGCTCTTGGAGATTCCATTGCGCCAGACAATAAAAGTGCCGATAAGTTAGGTCAGCACTTTGTGGCCTTTGTTAAAGGGAAGGACGGGCACCTATGGGAATTGGAGGGCAGTAGGAAAGGTCCCATTGATAGAGGACTGCTCGCTGACGACGAGGACTTGTTGAGTCCAAATGCCTTGAAGTTGGGCCTCGGCAGGGTCATTGAGATGGAAAGTAAAACAGGCGGAGACCTGAGATTCAGTTGTACAGCACTAGCGCCTAGCCTAGAATGATGCTTTGCTCCTTTATCTACCACAACCCCGAACTCCACATAAACATATAACAACTCAATGTCCTTGTTACATGAGCTCAGCTCTCTATGCAACCATCATTATGTGCCCTAAAGAAACCACTCTTTAGCACCACATCCTATCCCAGACCCTCTTAAATATTCTACCAGGGAATCTTTGCTTCCATTTTGATCAACTTTTCAACCCCAGCTCCACTAACTGGTTTGAGGCATGAGACTTCCGCCACCTTGGACTGGGCGTCGAATGTCATTCTAATCATCCTCGCGGTTGAGTGCATCGGGATATACTCCTCGTCCGACAATCCGTCCTCTTCTAATTCTACAAGCCAAGCCAAAACTTTTGCAATCACAACACCATCCCAAACGCCTTCCTTCCGGGGGCTTTGCTGCAGCAGGGTTATTACCTTCCTCCTGAGCGCCCGATGTCGATATATCCAGCCAACGGTCGTTAATGGCACGATGACTTGCATATCAAATGCAAAATTATACGGCTTCCCTGTCTTCATTGCTTCCACGAGGAGTAAGCCAGAGACAGACACGATTTCCTCCAATTCCGTCGCAAATCGTCCTGAGTCCAGAGAGATATCGGAGGCATTAGATGCAACGGTTAAGTATCCAGCAAGCCAATGCAGCCTTAACGTCATAGCCAACACGAAGCTCTCTCCTCCTTTCGTCTTCTTTTCGGACTCTAATAGTGGTTCGTAGGCTTGTCTCCAACGCTCATACTCGTGCAGCGTTCTCTTCTTTTCTTTCGCAGGCGGATTCACATCGAACAGAGACCAAGGCTCACACGTCTCCGAGAAATCATGCAGGTGTATTGTACTTGCCAGCCAATGTACGCTTCTCCTGATAATGATTTCTAGCAAAATACGTGCTTCTGCAAGCGTTGAAAATTGCCGAGGCATCTCATCGATTGATTCTTGGCCACATTTACGATATAGCTCGTGAATTTCAGCATTTCTGGTATTGGCGTACAGGACGGCCTGTTCGTCCAATTTTCTGAGAAGCTCCGATACACCTTCACTCTCTGGCTCAAAACATTCCCCAATCTCCCGGAGGCCTTCCTTCACCTGTCTGATCGCGCATTCGTGATAGCCATGGAAACTCTCAAAACAGTTGAATAGCAAACTAGCTATCAAGGTACTACGCATATCATGTACCGGGTGAATATACCGAGAATGCTTATACGAGTTAAAAAGAACCTGATGTCGAAGGGTTCCAATATCCTGGGATAAATTTGATAGTGGTAGAGAGCCAATTGATATGATAGCATGTCGGATGGATGGTGATGTGGTATATAGACGGTACAGGAAATGGGACCAAGAATCTCTATCAAATTTTCCCGCTGTCTTACTACAGAAACGGTGGAAAGCTCGATACTCATCTTCGTTCTTGAAAGCTGGACCAGTAACCGGAGCAGGAATGAGTATCTTCTGGGGTACAGAAGCACCGGGTGAGGAGGAGGGCGTTGAGGTAGGGCTAGTTACGGTCGAGCTTGGGTTCAGCTTTGGGATGAGAACCCGAGGTGACAATGCAACCACAGGAGGCAGTTTCTGTGCCCTCCTTCTAGGTTGTGCATATCCATCACATTGATGACCGAATTTAATACACCTGGTACAGCTTGGTTTAGTTTCATCGCATTTGACTCTGCGAATTCTAGTTGCAAAACAAAAAACAAAAAAGTCAGCTGATGTTGTTGTTATTGTTGTTGTTGTTGTTGGGAATCGCCAATGAGCTTTCTTACTTGCATGTTGCACATCCAGTGTGCACTTTCCTATGGCTGACCCTCGATCTCTTGACTGTCTCGTCGTTTACGCTTTCCCCAACCATCTTCTAACCCTATCTTGTCTCGAAGCAGCATGCAGTAAAGAGGCTGTGGATCATCTCGAGGTCAAGCAAACTCAATAAACAGTTCAGAAGTATTAAATCCGCAAAATACGGTGGTGCATGCACAATTGAATAAAAATAGAGGAGCAGTAGGGGAGGGACGGAAGGTACAGGATTGGGCACACAGCCTTATACATAACCCCTCGTTCAAACAGTAGAGGGTCGGACGTGTCTTTTCTTGTCTCTCCACCTCGGAAGATTAATGACAATCCCTGTGGGCGTGACATACATACATCGACCAAAGACGAGCAGGCATTAAGCTGCGGCGGCACTTGAAGGCTCATAAACGAACCGGATCTGCGATTCCTCGAAGACCGCACAGAATTCCCCATAGGTTCTAAAGGGCCATACCCCGGCTAGCTAATGGATAGTTCGCAGTCATTCGCTCATCCGTATGAGGCAGCCGATCAGACGTGCACCACTACCAAAAAACATTACTCGGTGCAAGACAGTCGGAGAGCGGAAGCCGGAGAGTTTTACCAATCGCAACTGGACTCTCAGCAATCTATTCGCATTCTGACCCAATCAGCATGCAGGCCTCACTGTAGGAGAAAGTAAGTTTGGAGGGGACCAGGACGAGGATTAGGCTCGCTTGTTGCAGTGGTCATTACCCGCGGCTTTCAACCGCGGCTTTCTTTTAGTGGGAGAGAGATCGAAATCGTAGATGGCCCCGTCTCACAGCGCCAACATCTGTTACTACTTCTCAGCACTATTTTCAGGTCGCCGACCACTTTTTTCCCCCCTGAAGGTGGGGTGGGACGCCAGTCTGGTGTCTTCATCCTGCTTTGGCTCTGCTCTTTGCTGGAGAGATGTGGAGGGGCAGCCATAGGCTTACTGATAACGTGCCTCTGGCCAGTAAGCGAGCTAGACTCGTAATGTTATAAGTGCTTACATCTGCGTCCCTCCTTTACGAAACACTACCCTTCGTCCGCATTATCTTGTCTCCGAAGTGGTATCCACTGCGCCTGAGACTGTCGTCGCAACGAATTCGTTGCTGCCCATCGGCGGTAATGATGATGTCTGTCTATGGGGGTGTCATTACGCCTCTCGCTTATATGGCTCTATGCTGCTGCTGGGGCTGGGATTATATAGGGTCACTACGTTGCCTGACGACGAATACTCCAAACCAGCTGAATACATCCCCAACGGAGGACTGTTGTTTCTGGTCGTGATATCTTGGCACAGGAGATATGCAGCGTCTGGGAGCTTAAATACATGTCGCGCCGTTGCGAGACTTGGATTTCCAGCACATGTGACTGATAACATCGCTTCGCTGTACGGCGCAGGCCGCCAATTAACAGCTGTTAAAAGGCCCATTTTGCTTATTCAACCTCCTCCCACGCGCTTGGAAAGTGCGGACTAGTACACAACCAGTTTAGTCCACGGACCTATATCCCTGGAGTGCCCTCGTCGTCCTTCGTAAAAGCACAAGGATTCTAAATGACCAAGGCGCCAGAATGCTGCATAATCCCATCCAACCGAACATTACTAATACACGTTTGGGTCCTTTCATACAATAGATAGACACCTTACACCTCCGACTTGTGATGAAAGACGGCCCGGCCGTTTAGTCCGAGCCGGTCGTAAATAGAGCAGCGCAGCGGCACGGCGGGCCTGGTCATTCGTTCTACAGTACGACCGAAATTCGAATGATTTCTGACCCCTGCTCCTGTACTTTCTTCCCCATCCGAATGCTCGGAATCTGGAGGTGGAGCGACTTGGTCGCTTTCGTGCCCCGTCCAAAACTTGCGGCCGAGCCTTGGCTCCTCTTCTTGGGTACTGTAGTAGGTCAGGAACTCGTCTCTGTTTTACGAGTAGTATACAACGAGTGGGCACTGTATCGGCCTTAACCCATCGGCCGAACAAAGCCCTTGTTCTCTCTACTAACCTTCGCCGCCGCTGCTTCGTAGTTTGCACTATCCCCCAAGATAAACCAAAGGTTTCAGTTTCTGGGAGACACGGGATTTTCTCGGGTTTATGAACTGCGCCGTTATATATTCATTACCTTTCAGAACCGTTTTTGCCCTTCACCTTCTGCTTAGGGCCAAACTTTGTTTTTGCCGTGAGCGAAAAGCACGCTGATGTGGTGTGATGCCGATCGTATAAAGTTTGTAAACCCAAGCCCACAGTTCTACCGATGCGTACGTAGCGGATTCTGTTACGAAGTATTAATCTGGTGGATTTATCTAAACTTTGGTAACTGCAATATCTGGTCGTAAATGTCATCGTTCTGGATCCTTGTTTCTGATCCTTCAGGCATAGGGATGAAGCATGTAACAATTTAGACAAGAAGACGCGTTGCAGATCTCGAATACCTAGCGTCAGCAACACTTTCTCGAAATATTTGACACAACCCATCCCTCCTCCCCCCCCCCAGAGAGTGGTAGATCGTTGAGAAGACAGAGGTCAGCTCATCGTATGGGACGTCCAATCAAGAACTTGTTGCAAGCCCCTTTGTTAAGTTGCCTCAACGCAACAGGGGCAGGTCGGCATGTGGAAAGAATCAAGCCCCCTTTGCCGATGTAGCCGACCGATCGCTTAGTATGGTATCTCGTCCGCGTTGGCTCTTGCAGGGTGTTCACTGAACTGTTATATATTACTATGTATGTCAAGTATGCTCCGTATCAGCTTGACGTTTGTCCTTCGCGGTATTGGTAAGCAAAGCGCATAGCTCACACGAGTAAGCTTACGGAGGCTCCATGGGATGAATGGTTTCTGCCGGTTTTACTGGCAGGGCGGGTTTCCAGAATCATCATAGCGTGATGTTTTATTACTTCATAGACATATAATTGCCCTTTATAACGTTTTGGTTGCGTTCCCGTCTTTACTTAGTGCGTATTCGCTCTATGGAACCCTGTCGGGAGATCCCGTCGGCATGGGAGACGATAGGACGGACTTCCTTAAGTGCCTTTCCCGATGGAAAAACTTGGACAAGTTTGCGACATGTTGAGGTATGGAAAATATTTCTCACCCAATGTAACTGAAGTGGTGTAGTTGTGTCGTCATCGACAGCTATAACACATGCCAAAAAATAATTGTAGGCTCAAATTATTAGAATTGTTTGTAATCGTTAGCAAGAAATGACTAACTCAATCACCTGCACCGTAAAACAACCTCGTGCATACGGCGTCGAACATACTTCATTACCAGGTATACCTGCACCTTAAGCCACCAGAAGTAATATAGTTCATCTAATATTGAATATTCTAGAGATACCGAAAACGGTGGTACATTGATCCATAAAATTTTCATTTACATGGGGGACCTGCTATCACATTTTGACTCGTAGTCGCTTACCGCTCTTCGTATGATAGAATTCCCTTCCAAGATATGAGAGGGTTTGGGTTGCTGATGCACGTGCTGTAAGACCATAATGCAGCTAGCGTATGTAGACTGCATACAAGGTGGTGTGGCCGTTGATTTAAGCCTCCCCCACCTCTATGTTGCATAGCCTACTCTTTATAACTATGTTAGCAGCATATTCATGATAGTCTATAAGGGTGCATACTCCCCACACAAGGGAAATGTATTGCGTATAGCGTTTCGACCTATATAATTGGTTCCAAGATCGGTCTAAACTGTTTACTAACTTCCCACTGTAAGCATTTGGGAGACTCATGCAAGTTCATCCGAGGGCTTGGCATAAGTACTGTCATTGCTACAAACATATAATCAATCTCACAGGCTATGTCAGCTTATGACTTTCATTCCACAATTATGCCTAGTAGGATTCTTAGCATCTGATGCGGTGGGATTCAATTGTTTGAAGTCTAGAATCAATTTTGATACTACTCCTATGTCAGTCACTATTAGGAAGTCAGCTGAGTATCGGCATTATCCACCATGACCCTAAAGATTGAGCCGAGCCATCAGCACCGCTGTCCAGGGCCTACCAGAATTCTAACGTCATGTTGTATGTAAAAACCTGCTACAGTGATGCTTATGGATTGCATTTTAGCTCTTCCCGCTGCTCGCAGGCCACAAAAGATATACGTTAGGAAAGTAAGCACATGCTGCATAGCAATTTCTTGACCACCTATTACATACCTTGTTAAGCTTACGAAAACGTTGTACTAACTCCATGAATCACAAGGAAAACAGCACTATGCGCGTCATGCGGGGGGTATCAATATTTTCCAGTAACGCAGATAGCCTTAGCCGCCAGAAATTTATGATTTTAGGGCTTCCTCTCCTCAAACACTCATATGATGACGAATATCTTCCGGGGTTTTGAGATACCGTTCAGCAGACGATGGTAGTGTGGCCTAGGATCTTTGTTTCACTAATGTCTGACCAAATACAATTATTTCTAACTGATACTGGCAATCATTAGCGATGAGGACGGAGGAACCTAGGGGGGGGGGGCAAAGTGAAGAGGTGGGGCCGAGGAGAGTAATGCTGAGGGAAAATATCAGGAGGAAATATAGAGAATCTCCGCTTGGAATTGGAATAATATGACGGAGCTGAGTAACCATATAGTAACATAATATGTTACATGGTAGCTGGTCTGACATATTCTTTTTGATTCTATCTTTATCTATTATCTTTTCTTACTGTAATATACCCTGCAGTTTCATAACAACATAACCTGTACGAGAAGGGTGTAAGTCAATGAAAACATATCTGATTCAGCCTCTAGGAGGAAGCTTAAGAACGGGCCTTGGGAAGATGAGCAGGGAGTTCATAGGAATATCCAATCTAAACTAATTATTTAAACAACCCTACATTGAATTCGCGAAATCTGGATCAACTACATATATAAAAACAAGATGCTCACTTGAGGTCTGATAACAAGCTTCGTGGACTAATAGGAAAAGGGAAATTACAAACTTAACACTCCCTTCAAGCCAAGCTTACTCTTGCAGGGGACATATAATGCTACGCGTCTTCCCGTGCAGATCAGTTCAGATCTCACTCTGGTGACTACATGCTAGCATTAGAATATTACATTCCTCAGCCTTTGATGTCACTTCTTACCACCATTATTTAGTTTATTGTTGAGTGGCGAAAATCACCTGATTTGACATACATGTGACCTAACTACTTTTCTATAATGAATGTATTTTCACTTCCTACTGGTTCGAAATAGAATATTCCAATGCACAGTCTTCACAGTTATACTCATGATATCCAACAGCGGCCACACAGTTTCTTCATTCTTTAAGAGCATGGAAAAGTCTTCAAATCCATGAAGCTAGAGTGCACGAATGCTGTACAAGCAAGAGAGTGCACCATAACGCAACCAGTATAAAAATATATAAAGTGTTGCAGCGTACCTGCGGTAGTTTTCGTTGATCGATTGTCCACTGCACTAATGAAGTTGGCAGGAGCTGGAGCTTATCAATTCCATACTATAGTTTGGCACTGGAGTTATCGAAGTTTTCTTGCAAGTCTCTCTCTCTGCCTCCAGTGGCGACTGGTCTTATGAACTGCTGGCACTTGCCATTTTGAATGGTCTAGAAGGCGAACGTGTTGTGCCGTGTGCCCGGACTTGCTATTGCCGAGGGTGCGTGGCAAGCCGCGTCCATTGGAAAACATGTCGAAAAAATTTAGGCAGAATGTCTCTATGCTCTGGTATCTGTGCTCAATAGCTTTTCTAACTGGTTGAAATGGTATTGGCTTTGCTTCCTTTGGATGTGGCTGTTCGATCATATCATGTCCCTACTCTATCTAAGTTGCGTCCGAAAGTCAAAGGCCGAACGTGATTCTGGGAGTGAATCCGCCACTATCTGTTCTAAACTGTTATCCATATCTGTCATTTTCGCATACAATCCTCATTCTAGTCAAGGATTGGCTTGTTCTCCGCATTGTATAGTTCCCAGCGTCTAACAAACCCGTCGCTCGAGCTGTTAGCAACCTGTTAGTGCTAGCACGGGAGTATACACTATACCAAGTCGAGGTCTTACATCGCTCGCTTGTCCTGCCGACCAAAACAGGCTGGCGGAATATGGCATCTCAAAGTATGGGTGATCTTCAAAACCAGTGAGGCATTGTTTGTGGCAAGTCTGTTTTCTGTAATAGAACAAGTGATAATGGCTCGCCTTTTCCGCTTCTTTGGCTGATAATATATATAAAGACATACAACGGCAACTCCGAGACAAGTGGCTGAGGCAACCGACACACCGGTAATACAAAGGACACAGAGAACACTTTGAAGGAATAATTTTAGAAAGGGCTGAACAGATTGTCTCCCAACTGGTCTCGTTAGCATATGCTTAAAGAAGAGCAAGTATAGACGGTGACCCCAGATCTCGGAGTCCGGTGACTTTCGTAGCTACGGAAACTGCAAAGGCGCCAAGTCAAAGTTCTAATGAAACCAGACTTAGTGCTAGCCTATCCCTCCATGGCTTCGGGCTCGGTCGTATGCTGATCTGCCACAGCCATCAACGATCCCCCAGAAATCTTTCCCCTCGGTTAACTCGATCGAGCTCTTGGTTCACATGCTTATTGGCCAAACAAAATCAGATCGTTTGCGGCATCAGATTGTTTGATTTCTCAAGATGCACTTTGAAATTCCGACCCGCTCTGGCCATGTTTACCACTAGAAGCTTTGGGGTTTGACCACTAGCCGACTTGAGGAAAAGTCTGAACATTGACACACTCCTGTCGTTCTTTAAGTACTCCTTGAACCCACAAAGGGTTGTCAAAGAATGCGCAGTCCCCTTACATACTGTCGCTTGCGCAATCAAGTCTTGGAAATCCATTGCTCTGTGTTTCTTTCAACATGGCGGAGAATAGGGGACCTACCATAGCGGGAGCCGCGTATGCTATGGCGATCTTGTCAACAATTGCGACTCTACTCCGAGTGTACTGTCGTGCCTGGGTCAGCAAAGCATTTGGAGCTGATGACTGGCTTGCTGTCATTGCTCAGGTATGTCGCGTGCATATAGGGCATGTGCCCAGCTAACTTTAACAGGGCTTGTATATCCTGTATTGTGGCTATTCGAGTCGCGGCGTTCATTATGGAACCGGACAACATTTAAGAGATATTCCAACGGGGAATTTTATCAAGGCTATGCAGGTACGAAGAAAACATCCCGAATTAGATCCTTCTGACAGCTGCAGATGTGGTGGACATGCGAACCTCTTTACGTCTTGACGGGAATGGCAATCAAAGCCAGCATCGGCATCTTCTTGCTGCGAGTGTGTGTGAAGACAGCACATAAAGCCATCATTTGGGTTTCACTCGTTACAACGGAGATCTACAGTTTCTTCTTCTTCCTCTTGTTCATCCTGCAGTGTATGCCAACCTCACATTTCTGGAATCGATACAAGGAAGACCCTCCGAGTGGGAAGTGCATCAATCCAATCATTGTCTATAATTCGTTCTACGGATACTCTGCGATCAGTTGCGCGGTTGACTGGACCTTCAGCATCCTTCCTATTTTCATGGTCTACAATTTGAAGATGGATCTGAGAATAAAACTATTTGTGGTTATAATTTTAGCTGCTGGTGCTCTGTATGTCCCCCCCCCCCTTTGACATGCAATATCTAACAGGTCAAAGGGCATCGACGGCAACCATTGTCCGATTCCCAGAACTCCACTATTTGAACGACATCGGTGATTTCCTATACTCTACTTCTGGTGTAGCAATCTGGTCCACTGTGGAGATGGGCATTGGTATTACAGCTGCAGCGGCAGCAACACTGCGCCCTCTCCTGCGATCTTTCTTTGGTATTGGTACAACCGTCAGTCTTTCATCGACCGGTCAAAGTGGAAGTGCTTCGTGGCCGAGGCCAACACAGAGTGAAGGCTATGTTCGAAATCGTGGCAGCGACAAAATCGACGAGTTTGATCTGGATACCCAGGCCAAGAAGAATGGAGTGGCCACTGTCGCCGATTTTGGCGATGACCGGAGGGATCTTGAGAGGGCCATATACAGTCAGGATAATAGATCTGAAACCACGGTGTCCATTACGACACGCAACGGAAGCCAGTCAAAAATTACCAATAAGGCAGCTAAGCCGAGTGGTGATGCGAGTTGGGACGTAACTGTTATGAAGACTGTGGAGCAGACTCGCGGATGACATGACCATGATCATAGCTAGAAGCTTTATATAATAATTTACAAGGGATATTTTTTCGGGACAAACTTAACTGGTTCCATTGAGAGCTCGAGGTATCGTTTTTGTTTGGTTTTTAGGGAAATTTCACTCATCAGCAGGTAGCTCAATCCATCTACAGGGATTACAGGTATATCACGATTCCCAACCGCATAGGCATTGTTAAAATAAAGGCCCAGCACAAAGAATAGCATAAGAATGCTCAAAAGACCATTTTTTCAAACTGCCAACATTCTGTAGTAAGCTCTGAATTGCCAATGTTAAGCAGACCACGGGAATTGATGCGGACGAACAAGCTCCCTCACGCTGCTTCGTCCGAGGCGACGGTTTTAAGCTATGATCCACGCCACCAAACATATTGCCTAGAGTTGAGAGGGGCTTAGGTAAATCCAGGCAAGACCATCAACATTGCTAACTGCCGAAGAGACGAGGAAGGCAAAGTGATGTTGCATGGATCATTGGACTACCCAGTACCAAAGTAGCAGCGGTCCCTCTTCCGTCATAAACACGTCAAAGTGGCCGCGAGACTAAAGATCAGATTCGCTTGCCTAGTTCGGTGCGTCTTTAGCAACCAAGAAGGAAATCTCGATGTGCAGCATAGAAATGCGTTGCAAACTTTCCCCCGCGTTCACGACAAATAACCTAGGCGGAGGCGGGTTCCGATGTTGCCATAGCAGATCGAAAATTTAGACTATCCGTTTGCAGTGGGGAAACCATACCAAGGCGCCGTTGGACTATGGCTTAAAAAGAAAAGCGGGAGAAGAAAAAAAGACAAAGATGTTGAGCACGAGCACCGGATGCGGTGGATTTTCATCTCTGGAATGGCATCACTGCTGCTTTCCCGTCCAATCGCATTTGGAATGAGAGAATGCAAAATTCACATCGGTGCTCCGTAAATGACATAACTTGGGTATGATTTGCTAACTGGGATTTGTGGGAAAACACGACCTGGTGCCAATTCCGTCCACAAGTACTAGCTGTACATGGTAGAAGTGTTACCGAAGGTCCGAAAACAGCAGATTTGATACTTAAGGCGTGATACATCCCCAGCAGTTTCCCATCCCAATAGATGATCTTGAGGATGAAGAGGAGTATGTGAAAACACAACGAGAAACCAACTAAGATTTGCTTAGAGATGGGATTCGCTTTCAGAATTCACTGTCGATGCTGTTTCTGTCGCCTGTAAACTCAAATATACGGACACTGGGGAATTAATGTTCGCCCTGCCATGTTACTCTGAGACTTCAATGTTCGTCATGAGGCTCAACTCGAGTGACACAGGACGGCAGTTCGGGCTCGAAGCCGAAACAGTAAGTTGGTCAAGAACGGTAAATACCGACAATTCGTTCTATCTGAGCATGGGCCCAAAGAAAAATCACGGCAATTTACCGATCGCAATTGCTCGGTATCGAACTGGCAGGTTGCCGAGTAACTGAATATCCAACGGTACCTCTGGGTGGGCGGGTGCTTTGTGCGACAAGCTGGAAGCGTACCAAGGACTTATTAAGGAATGGAAAGAAGTTGCAGAAAGTACGGAGCCTCCCGCCCTGGCATTGCTTATCGGTCTGCGCTATAGAGTCGACAGTCGACAATTACCGATATCCACCCCTATGAAGGAGTGCACAGGGACACATAGCAGGGCCGAGGTAAGTCAATACGAAAGTAGAGTTTGACCAAACTTTCTAGCCCAATGCGCCGTGATTTTTGTACCGACGGAACTGGCCCAAAATGTCATTATGAGGATTACACAGGACAATTGTTCTTTCAATGTCCAGACTCTGGGTCTAGCACTCTTCTTATCTTCGCTAACATGTCATTCATTGAGGAACTGACGCGGTCCTAACCTCCTGGACGGGTGGAAGACCCGTATTCAGAATCGTGGGAAGCTTGACTGAGATAGTGTATGGACCCAATCAGCCAGAGTGGAGGATTTCAAGCAAGGGCGAAGAGGTAGACAATATGGTGGACTGCGAATGAGAAGAGCAAGATAGACGACGGGAAGTGCAGATGCTTGCTCGCTTCCTCCACTCTTGCAGGACCGCAAGGGTCATGCCACGGACCTGACCTCTTATCTATGGAGCAGATCGTGACGAAGCGGAGTTCAGCTACAATACATTACTGTACAATCTTCCCACTTTTTTTTCTTATCAGCTCATTCTTGCTAAGAGGTAGATCCTGCTTGAAAAGGCTTGCTAGAGAGATCCTTGTCATACACGGTGGGTTGGCTTCGTTTGGATTTGTAAATTTGCGGGATGGAGAGACATGAGACATAATATATACTTTTGTGTCCCCTTACCTCAAGTCAGCTTCAGCTATTGACGAGCTCCATTCTAGTGGGGGCCTTACCACGATTGCACATCGTGCTTGACAATTCCTCAAGTCTTTTCTTTGATACACTCTGATGCACCTGTAATTTATTTATCTTCCACGTTTGTATCGTGTCTGCAGAACAACCTTTCTCAGAATTCACAATTACTAGGGTGACAGGCTGTCTCTAAAAGAGCACGCGACCATGGATGCCCCAAAGCTCAACTCAGAGGATATCGAAAAGGGGCAAAGCGCTCCCGATGCCTCCAACGACCAAGAGTCCGCAAGCTCCAAGAATGCCGCAACCACTAATTTACCTTCATACGACAAGCCAGCATGGAAGGCCCTCATCACATCAGCCTTTGTCGAAGCGCGCGGAATCGATCGGGTTATGCCTGATGAGCGTCAAAAGGTCTCGACTTTTGGATATGTGCAGATGGTGCTGCTTTGGTTCTCCGCAAATCTGACAGCCAACAATATTGCCCTTGGCTTCCTGGGCCCGAGTGCATATGGGTTGAGTTTCTTGGATACAGCTCTTTGCGCTGTATTTGGTACCCTTGTTGGAGCCATGGGATCTGCTTATACTGGTACTTTCGGACCCATCAGTGGAAATCGAACAATGATTATCGCTAGATATACGATGGGATGGTGGCCAAGTCGGATCTGCGTGTTGTTGAATATTGTCATTATGTTAGGTTATGGAATGATTGGTAACAACTTGCGCGCTGCTTTGCAGATGACATGTCGCTGACTTTGCATTAGATAGCGTCATTGGCGGCCAGATTTTGTCTGCTGTTGCGAACAACAACATGACCGTTATTGTTGGTATTATCATCGTGGCCCTTATTTCCTGGGTCGTGACTGTGTTCGGTCTTCCTCTTTTCCACGTCTATGAACGATATGCCTGGGCACCTCAGATGGCTGTTGTCTTCATCCTTGTTGGAGTTGCTGGTCCAAACTTCGACGTGACCTATGCCTCAGAGGGAAATTCAGCTACAATTGCTGGAAATAGGTAAGCTCAACATTCTTCATATAAATGTTTCCTGGCTGACCTGTTCAAGACTGTCCATCTTTTCTCTCTTCCTCAGTGCCACCGTCGCCTGGGCACCAGCCGGAGCAGATTACTACGTCTACTACCCAGAAAACACACCAAAATACCTTACTTTCCTAATGACTTGGCTGGGACTTGGTCTGTCAACCATGTTCGCCTATCTTGTTGGAGCCGGTATTGCATCTGGAATCGCAACCACGCCAGCATGGTCAGACGCCTATGATATCTCATCAGGTGCCGTCCTAGTTGCAGCCTTTGATGGGCTCGGAGGCTTTGGCAAGTTCTGCGGTGTTATCCTCGCTCTGGGAGTCATTGCCAATAACGTGCCTGGAACTTACTCCGCCGGTCTGGGATTCCAATGTCTTGGAAGCTGGCCTAAGAAGGTTCCCCGCTACATTTGGAACTCCTTTGGCGTTATTGTCTACACTATCTGCGCCGCTGTTGGTCGTAACCATCTCTATGATATTTTTGAGAACTTCCTAGCGCTTATGGGCTACTGGGTTACTATCTGGTTGGCCATCACTCTTGAGGAGCAGTTCATTTTCCGCAGAAAGATTGGCTATAACTGGGATGACTGGAACAATAAGGATGCCCTCCCAATCGGTCTTGCTGCTGTGGCTGCTTTCATTATTGGATGGGTTGGTGCTGTTATCGACATGGACCAGATTTACTTCATTGGCCCTATTGCGAAGTTGGTTGGTGACTATGGTGCTGATGTAAGTCTTGCCTCCCATTTTTAGGCTATGCAACCATATACTGACTACTTAAATTAGATGGGTATTTATGTCGGTGTTGGATTTGCTGCCATCACTTTCCCTCCGTTGCGATTCCTGGAGAAAAAGTTTGTTGGTCGTTAAGACTTGATAGATGCGATGGCTACTTAGCGATGTTCACTCTCGATATAATACTTAGACACACTATAACCACATGAAGCTTCTTCTTTGCTGTAGATAATTACTTCCTTCAAATAAACTTCATTCAAATATTTTCTTTGATAGGCTGGTGAAGGTCGGCTATCTCGTCAATCTATAGCTTCGCCATACCTTGACGCGAACTGTCTGATGGGATCACAAACCAATTGGGGCTAACCATTACAATAACAAGCCATTTTATGTATCTAAGTTGCGTCTAGACTTTAAAGAGTTGCGTGAATCAAGCGAGTATATAAGCGTGGTATATAGCTGTATGCTAGCTTGCAAACCCCACTTCCCACTTCGAGTGGGCACCCAAGATAACCCCACCTTGTCCTGATGGACAATGCAGGTCGATAAGATCGGCTCGGGAATAAGGCTAAGTCTTACAGCCCTTCCACGAGCATTATCTCATACAAAAAATGGGGTTTGATCTTGTTTCGCGTGATATCCCATATGGCTTCGCCGTGAAAGTTGAAACGCTCAATTCTTTGTAAAGTCGAAGCTCTGAACAGAAGCCGGGATGGGTGACATTCCAGTATTTCCACAGCTGCAACGGCCTGAAGGAGCCAGACTAAATGTTCGCTTCCCACCATTTATTATTGAAAGACACATCTAACATTGTCAAAGATCATAATAGTCGGCGCTGGTCTCGGGGGTCTCGGAGCAGCTATCAGTCTCCTGCTAGCAGGCCACAACGTGAAGATTTATGAATCAGCCACACGCATCGATGAGATCGGAGCTGGCATACAGGTGCTACCCAATGCCTCCAAGATCCTCACCCACTGGGGACTTCGTCAAAAGCTCGAGACCCACAGTTGTTCCCCGACGCAATGCAATCTCATCAACTGGCATGGCGAGCAACTGACGTTTATGTCCTTCACTGATGCTAGCAAAGAGTATGGGTCACCGTTTTGGGACTTTCATAGAAGTGACTTGCATCGTGTGCTATATGAGCGAGTGCTAGAACTTGGTGGGACCGTCGAGGTGAAATCGAGGGTTATCGATTGTGTCGTTGATTCTAAAGCTGAAAGTGCAACCATCGAACTAGCTTCTGGAGCCAAACATTCTGCGGATCTGGTCATCGGTGCTGATGGGATTCGGTCCAAGATGCGTGAGATCCTCGTCGGCCATCCTGTCCCTCCTACACCCACAGGTGATCTTGCTTATAGGCTGTTGCTGGATACCAAGGAACTGATGCACGATGTCGATCTTCGGCAGTTTGTCGAACAGGAACAAGTCACGTACTGGATGGGTCCTGGGATTCATGTTGTCGTGTACTTGATCCGGAATGCTGGGTTGTTAAACATGGTTTTGTTAGTGCCGGACGATATGCCCGAGGGCGCTACAACGATGGAAGGGGATATCGAGGAGATGAAGGCGTTGTTCAAGGGTTGGGATCCCAGGTACTTTCTATCCGGAAGTTTCTTTGTGTTGAATAGCTCACTAACCTGGTGACAGGATCGGAAAATTACTTAACCTTTGCAAGGAGGTTCAGAAGTGGAAGCTCTGTATTCAGCATGAGTTGGCTCAGTGGACCCATCCGCAAGGCCATTTCACTCTCTTAGGAGATGCAGTTCATGCTACCCTTCCATATCTAGCTTCAGGGTACATTTAACCATGCATCCAAGAGTTATCTCACTAATATCACGATAGGGCAGGGATGTCTCTCGAAGATGGATGCATTTTAGGCCTCTGTCTTTCGCCTCCTCGTCTTCCAGCAAACCGGAAGCCTAGCGCAGCAGAACTCAACTATGCACTACAGAAATATGAAGAGTGTAGGAAACCACGAACGTCTCGAATTGTAGCCAGAGGTAGCCACCAAGGATATCTATATCACCTTGATGATGGACCAGAACAAGTGAAGAGGGATCAGGAGTTGAGGAGAAAGCCCACAAAAGAAGGCGAGGCGCTGGTTTGGAGGGATCCTGGGGTTGCCCCTTGGTTGTTAGGATTTAATGTGCTGAAAGATGTGAGTAATTCTTATCTCTTCGCCATGTGTTCGTTTCTTGGCCAGTTTTTGGCGACTTTTGTTAATTTTTCTGTTGGTAGATTGACAAATATTGGTCGCTTAGTACCACAGCTCGATTGTAGATGTGGTATTCATTATTGACACATCTTGCACGTGAATCTAGGCTTCCTCTTTCAGGAGATATGATAGCGAGCAGAATCAACATACTTGAATTTCTCCTAAGTTTTCGTTGCAGTAGAATCAAGATAGTTCAGTTACGACTCACTCAATAGATCCCTCCGTAGCGTTGAAACATATTTTGCGATATTCTGTGAGGAATATTTGAAATCCAGTTTAGTTTTAGTAGTGACTATACCTACGTATCTTCAATATAGCATGGCTTGGTAGGTCAGTATACGGCCAACACTCTATATAGTTGGATCAATTTCAATCATTGGAACCTTCATTGCTTGCTACACAAATCTGCACAAAGTTCTTAATTAACAAGACACACTGAAGTATAGAGCTCTCTATCAAGCTTCAAGCCACGAGGATGATGACAACAGCAGTCACGCCATTCGCTTATGCATAAGATAGCATCAGCGCACGAGAATGCGACACTGCAGTATCTACTACCTTATCGTTGTCCCTATTACACATCTCCCACTCTTCGCAGCTTATTTCCGGGCGTGTTTGAGATCAAGTGAGTAGTTTTCGTACCTTACCAAGAGTTCATGGGGTAAATGCCCACTTTCAAATGCTTATCAAGGCCATGGGTTTGACTTGCTCTTTCTTGATATATAACTGATGCTGCAAAGGTGATAAGGGAATATAGGACTGCACCTCCCTACCAAACGCTGTAACTGCGAATTTTGGTGCTTCTTATAAAGTTGTAAACTGATTCTTGACAAAATGGGCATCCTGAATCTCAATGCGATTGATATCGCAAGCCCCCTAGCACTCAGTGTTGCTGTGCTTGCTACCATTTCGTCTATCATAGTAAGGATTCATATTGAGGGCTCTTTAAGCAACATTCTAACTCGAGCATCCTCAGGTATACTATGTTTTGCCATATATGCGAGATCCCCAAAAGCTGAATCAGATCCCCGGGCCAGTTGTGGCACGCTATTCTCACTTTTGGACACTATTTTATGCCAGGTCAGCAAGCCCATCCGTTTCCCAACCTCAATAACTTGAGATTCAATATGATTGAGGTTTTCTTTTCAGGAACCATAAGCTTTCGTACGCCGTACACGATGCGCATGCTAAATATGGAGACTTTGTGCGTCTGTCACCAGACCACATCAGCATCTCTCATCCAGACAGTATCAGAGTACAAAACAGCCATTCCGTAGATTTACCCGTCAATGAAAACTGATACAAAACAGGACATACTAGGCCATGGTAACGGGTTCCTGAAATCCGAGTTCTACTATGCATTCGACAACATCGAGCAGGGAATCTTCACGACTCGTGACCGGGCTAAACACAGTCGGAAGAGAAAATACGTGAGCCATATGTTCAGCCCAAAAGCTATGGTGAATTTCGAACCGTATATCACACAAGCGTTGTTGATCTTAGGCAAGCAGATGGATAATTTAATCTCTGATGGGAAGGCTGGCGAGTATGATGCACTAGGTGAGAGTGATGAGGCGGTAAGAAAGAGACAAAGGAAGGGTGAAGCTGCATTTGATGCGGCCATGTGGTCAGCATTTCTGGCCTTTGATATCATTGGTGACCTGGTGAGTAAAAATTCATATTTGTCAGGTATTGAACTGAGCTTTTTTCCATAGGCATTCGGTGCTCCCTTTGGTTTCACAGCCGCGGGTTATGATTCAGCTGGTGGCATTAAGAAATTACGCGACCGTGGCGAGTGGTGCGCAACGGTTGGCCAGATGCCATGGATAAAAAGTAAGATATCTTGTCTCAGCTGCGGGTTTACTGCTGATACTTTGTAGCGTGGACACCTTACTTCTTCTTTGACCAATTCTTTGTAAAGGGTCTCCGAGCAGCACAAGCATTGGGTCGCATCGGTATAGCGGCCGTTGATAAGCGTCGAAAGTCACAGGTCAATCCTAACAGGAAAGATATCTTATACTACCTGTTATCCGCCAAGGACCCAGACACAGGGGATAAATTACCAGACAGTGAAGTCAATGCAGAAGCTCTCACCCAACTTATTGCTGGGAGCGACACTACAGGAAACACCATTACGCATGTCATTGATATGTTGATCCGGCATCCCGATAAACTGAAGAAATTGCAGGCTGAACTCGATGAGGTGTTTCCAGACCCACTGCCAAGTGATTTTGTCGCTACATTTCTTGAGTGCAAAGATCTTCCATACACGAACGGAGTCCTGTACGAGACATTGAGACTACGCACAACGGTTTCGGTGGGCCTTCCTCGAGTTGTTGCCAAAGGGGGCGCGGAAGTGTGCGGACATTTTTTCGAGCAAGGTACCGTTCTTTCTACGCCAACTTACACGACCCATCGTGATCGCCGCGTATGGGGCGACAATGCACTGGATTTCGTACCCGAAAGATGGATCGGCGACCAGAGATTTGAGCTAGAGAAGGCATTTCTGGGATTTAGCTATGGGCCAAGAGCGTGCATTGGAAGAAATGTAAGATTTTCCAGTACCCGTCGTTATTAAAAAATTAAGCGTTGGCTAATTTATAACTAGGTTGCGTTCATGGAACTTAAGAAGACGGTAGCAACGTTGTTCCGCCGCTTCGAATACAGACATGTCTATCCGGAACACGAGACTTTTATCCGAGAAGGTTTTCATCTGAAGTGCCAGGAGCTCCCAGTCTTCATTTCGAAGAGAGCTTAGAATATTCCCGGATGGCCGGCGATGAGGCCGCCTAACGGCTCCATATCTCTCCAATGCAACATCTAATTGTTATACGTGGCAATGTGCACCTTTCGAATTTAAACTCCCCTCTGTTTACAATGAATGGGGTTTCGGACTCGGTTGTGGCCGTCAATCCTTGTAGGTGGGCACAAATCATTAAGTAAATGTATGTAACACTGTATACGGAGTACATGAGCTCAGATCAGTGACTTCGGGCGTGCCAGGGTCAAGGTATGCTGCGGTACCGTGACTCCGTGACCATAGATGCGATAGGACCATTTGCTATTGTATACGAACCCACTGTCCCGAGTATGCCGAGAAGTGCAATAGCGCTGAAGACCGAATGTGGTTGAAAAAATGACATGTTGCAAGCTCATAGCTTCAACAAACTCTGCTTGCCTCAATAATTAAAATGAAAGGGCTTTTGAGAGAAGAAAGTACAATCATCCCATGTCAACGACCTCAGAGCTTCGCCATGTACAGACATGTACTCGTATATGACTGTCTGCATGACCATGGCGGGAATGGCTCGCTAAGCCGACCGAAATTCCCCCAGTTTGCGCGAGTGGACCAGGTGTAGCGAGCAAAGCAGCAGAGAGGAGAGTGAGAGTCATGCCAGACAGGGCTGCTTCCTGTCATAAGCCCACGCGGAAGCATGTTGTAGCTACCCCACACCACCTTTGTTATTCCTGTCTTACCTTTTTCTAGAAATCAATATTGCAACTTCTGGCGTTGCATCCCGTGTCTTCTCAACTCAAGCTGCAAGATTTCGGTCTCGCTTGCCAAAGCTCTAGATTTCACCAGCATTCCCCGCGCCCACATCACAGACCTCGGCTTCCCCGCGCTTTTGAAGCCATCATAGTGTGTAAGCTTCCATCTTGTGCCTGTGAAAGTGTTCGCTGATCGTAAGCCCAATCCCCAATAAGTACGAGATTGACATGGCTGCAGGCACGTTCCTAGAACGGGATTTATCGTCCGGAGTCTTGCATCATTAGCAACAATCCTTTTGCTTTTGTTCTTCCAACCGAAATGCTCCCATTCGTGGGCCCACTTACTGAGTTACCCATTCGGGCTAATTCCAGAGGCGGCTTAGACAAGGTGGGCTTGAGTTGTCGTATCCTTGTTGATGATGCCCTAAGCGCTTGACCTCAGCTGCGGTACATATAGATAACTGCGACTTCCTACGTCTAGTCAAAGTACCTTCTGGATCTCATCCCGTTGAACCTTTATCGCATATAGCAGCGAGGCGGAAGTAGAGAATATTTGGAGCTGTACTTTCGTGATGCGCTTCCCCAAGGCTGTTGCAGCAGTCGTTGCCGTTGCTGTGACTGGCAGTGAAGCTTCGCCTACTTATTCGTCTGTTTCTCCAGCATCAGTGTCGGGGTCAGCTGCATCCGCTTTACCGACTGTCGACCTGGGTTATGCGCTACACAAGGCCACTGTCAATGTACGTGACATTCCAAATTGATTCTAAAGACTATTGTAGAAGAACAAGAGATGAAGAGTGTTGTTGAGGCTCGATTTGAATATCCCTCTGAAGGCAACCTTTTTTCATTGCTCGCTCGGGTACCTTAAGAGCACTTACTTAGCCGTCATCATTAGGAGTTATTCTGTACAACTACTAACTATATTATAGACGACGGGATCTTACTACAACTTCAGCAATATTGCTTACGCTGAACCACCATTGGGCGATTTGCGTTTCAGAGAGCCCATTCCACCCCAAACTCGCAACCGGACTGTAAATGATGGCCAACAAACCCGGATATGCGCGCAATCAAATCCAGCTTGGGAGCTTATTGAAGCGCAGTTTCTTACTGGAACTAACGTCTCTACCTTGGCAGCTGAAGAAGCAGCCAGCAGTTCATCATTGAACCTGTCGAGCGTCCCAACGCCTGGCCCAACTGAGAATGAAGACTGTCTATTATTAGATGTAATCGTACCAGAAGCTATTTACGGTAGTACCTATGGAAAATCGGCACGTTTGAATTCAACTTGTGATGATTGCTCTGGTGGTAAGATGCCTTGCCCGTATTTTTTTTTTACTGAAACTAACTGGCCTATAAAGCACCCGTTCTTGTATGGATCTACGGAGGTGGTTATACTTCCGGTTCCAAAGGAGGTAATGATCCGGCTGGCCTCATTGCTGCAAGTCAAACACGTGGTTCCAATGGCATCATTTTTATCGCTATCAATTACCGACTCGGTATGTTTGGATGGCTTTCCGGCCCAACATTTCAAGAAGATGGCACGGCAAACGCAGGATTATACGACCAGCGACTAGCTCTGAGGTGGATTCGGGATAACGTGCATCTTTTTGGAGGCGACCCCAAGAGGGTTACGGTCATGGGTGAAAGTGCTGGTGGTGGCAGTATCGAGCATCAGATCACTGCGTTTGGTGGCTCGAAGGGCAAGGCACCTTTCCAGCAGGCAATCCTGCAAAGTGCTGCTTTCCAGCCGTACCCCAGTCCCTCTCAGCAGGACGACATTTTCAATTCAACTTTGAGCTACGCATCTCTTATCGCCAACACTAGTATCACAACACTATCAGAGCTTCGAGTTTTGCCAAGCTCAGCACTTCAAATTGTCAACAAGATTGTCGTTGGACTTTCAGCATACGGTACGTTCACATATGGGCCCGTCGTCGATGGGGTGATCGCTCCCTCCTTGCCCGGCGAACTTCTCCTTAGTGGCCAATACGATAAATCAGTGAGCTTGATGGTTGGCCACAACAGTGACGAGCCAACCTTCTTCACCTCGCCCTTCATCAGCAACACAACAACCTTTGACGAGTTCGTGGCCACATCTGTCCCAGCAGCTTCAGCCGAGGTCCTCTCATACATTACGGACGTCCTTTACCCACCCGTCTTCGACGGCTCCCAGTCATACACCAGCGAATATGGCCGCGCCAAAAGCGTCATCGACGACAGCAGTTTCTCCTGCAATTCACGCTATCTCGCTGCAGCATTCAGCAACAACACCTGGGGTTACTACTTCGCGGTGCCGCCCGGATGGCACGCCGAAGATATAGCGTACACATTCTTCAACGGCGATACAACTACCCTAGACGACGGACTTCCCGTCCAAGCCGCCGTTGCCAAGACCTTGCAGAGTTACATCACCATGTTCACGAAGTACGGAAATCCGAACGGCAACGGAACGCCATTCTTCCCGGTCTACGGCGCGAATAGTTCGTCCCTGGTGCTGAATATCACGAATACCGGAACGCTGCAGAAGGATACTGTTGCCAATTCGAGATGCGACTGGTGGCAGAAGGGATTATTTTACTGATGACTGTTCATGGTTGGAATATACGGAATGAGGCAATAGTACATGCCTGACTTATCATAGATTACATTCCTTCATCTTAATGATAATGCATATTACGCTCTTTACCTTAATTACACTCTATGTGTGTGTCTATGTGTCTAAATACATGAGAATTCAAGACAAAGAAAAGGAAATCTCCAGCCCTTTCTCTAGCTATTGAAATGACGTTGAAAAGG
The DNA here is from genome assembly GCA_026120035.1 of Coleophoma eucalyptorum. Classification (NCBI taxonomy): domain Eukaryota; kingdom Fungi; phylum Ascomycota; class Leotiomycetes; order Helotiales; family Dermateaceae; genus Coleophoma; species Coleophoma eucalyptorum. The sequence goes on from JALRME010000015.1 coordinate 345,282, forward strand.
CAAGTAAGCGAGGGTGGTTCGTATGGCCAAGGTATCTATTTAGCGACGACCAGAGTATTAAGACCGAGCGTATTTAAATTTTCATGTGATTAGAGTTTTAGTACCAAACTACCCAGAATCTATTGGCTACAGATTCTATGGCCATTGAGCAGGTCAAGTCACATGGTGATTACTTAGCAACAAGTCTCTAATCATAGTTCAGAATTACGTTGGAACCACAAGCTATATCACTTTTCATTCAGACAGAAATTAGAGAAGTCATCAAAGGTTCAAAAAAATCTGAGGAATTTTTGACCTTCGCTGGGAATATCAATCGATAGATCTCTTCCACTATGTACAATAGATTTTGTGCACACCAAGTTAGAAAGAATTCATCCTCTTTGCTTGTAGATATATGTTAGAGAGATGGTGGTAGTAGCGGCAACAGTGGCATCACGAGATATCAGCTCTAGGTTATAACCTATGATGAATATTGCAAGATAATTATAGAATATAAAAAGCCATATAGCATCATTATATAGTATAGACAACAAGTGGGAACAAGGAGCGTAGACCAAAATAGATAGTAATAAGTTTTTATTCAAAAGAAGGAACGCTATAACTCCCCCATAAACAATAACCTGAAGTAATTAAGGATTTTCTTGTAAGTATACTACGGAATCGAAGTGTAGTTAATCGAAGTGTAGTTACAACAGAGAAGTGCTTCTACAGGCGACTAGGTAGTCTTAGTACAAAAAGGACAAATGATTTATATACCGTACTCGCGGCAATTAATCATCGATTTCTAAGACTGTCCGCACACCATCCTTGATTTGTCCTGAAAGGTTTAGTTAGTTATAGAAAAGAAAAATACAATGTGATGAAGCCGCTTACCTTCTAAGTATTTTGTAACTTGGCTATAGTCCTTGCATACTAAGAGATTATTAGTACCATGCCCTGCCGCACACGAGAAGGGAATATATCTCACCATGCTGACCACTCCAACCTCCATCCTGCGGGCCTAAATCGTCTGAATCATTTGGGCCGTGGGCTTCGAGCGAGAGATCTGCAGCGCACATGACGGCTTGGCGCAGGTAATCGATACAGTGAAGGAAGTGGGTATTATAATCGTGCGGAAGATGGTTGGTGATATTAGTCATGACGCCAGAATAAACTTTGCCCATCATATACTGCCAGGTCATTAGCTACTAGAAGAGAAATTATGGCAAGCACAGGACTCACTAGGCAATGTAGTTGATGGGTCATGGAAGTTGTGAAGAATGTATCTGTGGTGGGAGGACGTCCCGCATTAGCTATTTCAAAGTTAGCACTCCTAACTCAAGCAAATGTATAAAAACTTGGAAACCATACTTGGCAATAGAGCATTCCATTTTGCGAGAGTCTTGTCCGTAAAGAAATCGGTCATATTAACAGGAGCGAACTCCATGTCAGCTTCCCACTTCACCACCTTCGTGTCGACTGCGTTTGTATTAGTCCTCTATATATCCGCGAACAAGATTGGCATGGCGACAAACATTTGACACTGGCTCCTGTGTAATCCCCGCCCACTTGCCATGTGGCTGTTTGCGACTTCTTCAATTGCTGTTGTAGAGCCAGTACTAGTCCCAGAATGACCAGCAGTAAGATGGTGTCGATGAGCCCACGATATGACCAAAAAGCTCTCGCGATTCTATTCCCATTCGACCTTCTTCCTGTCTCGAGATCCGGCGAGCGCCATTGCTTCTCGTCGCTCCTCAACGAGTCGCCAAAGTCAGTGTTGGACAGCAGCTCCTCCTCATCGTCCGTGATTGTCGACAATGACTCTGTACGTTCTGTAGAGTTCCTCATGGTGCGAAGGAGGATGTATTGAAAATGGGCGTTGATTAAAACAAAGTGATGAGGTTCAAAGTCCAAGAAAGAGCTCGAGGTTAGGAAAGTCCATGTGCTACGGGAAGGTCGAAGCGGCGCTAGCAGTGATTCGATGCATTGCCTGTTGCACGACGTTCCATTTCTGCGGGGGTTCTTGGGACGAAGTAAGAGGTGCTATGGTCGCTTAGCAGCAGCCTGGCTCCTGGGGCTCGGGGTCATTCTGGTCAAACCAACCCGATTCTCCTAACCATCGCCAACAATTCAACGCGTTCCTTCTCCAACACTCACCGTGCTTCTCAAGTTATTGCTACAAAAATGCGGTATCGTGTTTCTACAAAGTAACCAGTGATCTGAACTTCCAATGCCTTTATGAAGTTAATCATTGGGTTAGAGATTTTGCCGAATGCTTGTAGAGGCGTTTCATCTTTGTTTTAGCGCTATGACATTTTGAAGCGGTTAGGTTGAGATGGATGGGTGCTGTCATTGTCAACCCTGGCCTCAAACGACCTAGGGCGGGCAATCCCGAGAAACTGTTGTCCCGCTGTACGATTACTGTATTATCCTATTTTAGAATGTGATGGCTACGGTAGTAGAGATGGTTGGGATTATTTACCAATAGCAATACTTCGCATGTGGTTGATTCTTTCGCAGCATAGAAATTCCATAACTTTATACCAGGAATCGCCAATTAAATACGTCCAGACCAAAGGAGATTACAGAATTGGTGGGCATTGTCAAGTCATGTAAGAGAGTTTATATCAAGATGATGAGGAACAGGTGGAAAATTAAGCTTGCATGCCAAGATAGAACCATAGATGGCGACGGTCAGCCGTAGGGTAAGACTGGAATTGACCTGCTGCTAGGAGCATGGTCTCTGTCTTTGCTGTGGTACCACGCTCGTAGTCGGGGAGCGTTGATTCGCGTTGCTGTTTGGCCTTCTCTAGTCCTCTATAAGGAGGAAGGGAGAACTTGATCAATAGTCACGAAAAGTATGGCAATGGCACTTGCTTCAAATTATACCCTGGTGGGATTTCTGGGGGCTTAAGGCTTGGCCAGAAACCATGCGGTTGAGGACTGGTGATCCGTCTTACATCTAATGCTGTGCGTCCTCGACGACTAGTTTACCTTGCGGTAACTGTTTCTGGATAGCTCAAAACCCGTCCCGGCAAGAGTTATAATCCTATTTTCGGCCTAGATGGATTGAGATCTCGAATGAGCCCAGGAGAGGATGCAGAAAGCCAGATTTATGCTTACTTAGGTCTGGATAAGACCGCCCATCGGAAATTTGTCCTAGGAAAATGTAATCTTCATAGCTGACCAGACATCCTCTGACTAAGAGCTGGCTGTAAGAAGTGGAATATAAGTGAAGAGTCCAGCCGGCATGGCGAATCTAGAGGAATTGGGATGCCATATAGGAAGAATGCCATAAGCAGAATAGCGAGTGATATTAGAGAAATTTGAGCTCTTTTTAAAACAGTGGCCCGGATTTTAGACTTAAAGTTAGGCATATTATATATGTACGGCTGTTGTGAGAAAGGAGGGGATTTAGAAGAGGGTGATAGCTTGGTGACTTGTAAGTAGAGCTGTGTTCCGACCTAGCGCACCTTTTACGCATTTAGTCAGGTGAAGTATTTCCAAGCACTCCCACCTACTGCTTCAGTCAGATCGTCTCATTCTTTGGGTTCTTCCATAGAAAGCAACAAGATCTCCAAGATCGCAAAACATAAAAGAGATTCCGTGCTTCCCCTACTAAACCTGGTTATGTCGCGTGCATTCACACGACTCTCCCACTTTCCTAAACAAGCAGGAGCCAAGAAACGCAGTGAGGCCATAAATAACAAAAGGGTCACCGGCTCCACAACCCAAAAGCAAGAATCTCAAGCCTCCGACCACGCAAAAAGCCACTAGCCAACCACAATCCCAAATGCCGACCTTGACCTCTCGGTAAATGTCCACACGAGTCGATGATTCCCCCAATCACGATACAAACGTCCCCGGGACCTACTCGAGGTGCGTGTGGCCGGTACGTATAAATTGAAAAGTATAAATTAAACCACAAGTGCCTCCTCCATACGGCTCTTCTTTCCCGGGCTTGCGCCAATGCAGATCTGGATGAGGCAGGTTCAGACAACGCCATGCCGACACGATGAATGATAAGCTTCCTTGGAAGTGATATCCAGCTGCTTGAACTGTGTCAACCATCCAGTAATTAATGATATCAAGCTGGGAAGCATTTCTTTTGATTGCTTGTTTCTTCTTGGCGGGCTGTGGTCCATGGGTTGATAGATAAGTACCGGAGTCCTGTTCTTGGCAGCAGAGCTCGCTAGGTGAATGGTGCAGATGGCGACAGATAAGATGGGGCGATAGGTATCTCGTACCAGATCTCGATTGGGTAGGTGATTCTGCTCAGGTACAGGAGGGGAATCTTAACCGTGGACCTGGTCGCTATGTAGATATGATGGAAAGTGGAAGGCGGCAGGCTAAAGAACTGGGGGCGTTAACAGCCTATGCCACAAGGATGAACTGATAGACATGTAAACAAATGAATACATATATGATCTGCAGCCCTCCAAATCCATTCCGCTCCTCATTCTTGTTTCTTTACTCGACCTCCATTGTGATTCCGGCCTCACTCTTTTCTGGGAGAGCCCAAGAAATCGCGCGTCATGCATCTCTCTACCCTGCCCCTCCTGGCTCTCGCTACGAGCAGCTTTGCTTTCCCAGCACTGTTTGGTAGAAGTACCAGCGAAGTCTTCGACACTAGAATCGCGGAAAGTCTTGCATACCCACCAAATGGATGGGAATTGGACGAAAATGCTGTCCTTGATAAGGATACGTCGATGATCAAACTACGTATTCATCTTAAGCAGCAGGGAATGAGTGATTTTCATGAACTGGCTTTGAAGGTACTGCCCTGACGATTTTAAATTGGTAGATTCTTCAAATTCTAATGAGTAAAACAGATTGCGACTCCTGGACATGAATTGTATGGATCTCACCTTCCTCAGCATGCAATCAATGCCATGGTTGCTCCCAAGGACGAGTCCCGTGATCTGGTCATGGGCTGGCTTGAGAAGATGGGAATGAAATCTCAAGCGAGCATGTCTCCACGAGGCGATGCTGTCCTCGTAGAAGCCAGTATTGCAGAGATTGAGAAGTTGCTGGATGCAGAGTACAGTGTCTTTGGTAAGCATGCCTCTACTCTGATTATTTGACATGGCTGACAATGCAAAGAACGAACTGGTTACGGGGAAACACTTATCCGAACTCTAGAATACAGTCTTCCAAAAATGTTGACAGGCCATGTATCATTCGTTCAGCCAACTACTTTCTTCGGTCTCCGAGCAATGCGGTCCACCAACTCGGGGTTGAAGCATATTGACCTCGACACAGAATCTGTGGACGCAGTGGAAGCAGTTACTGGCTGCAGCGGCTCCACTATCACGCCAACATGCATTGCTAACCTGTATAACATGACTTCCTCGACCTCGACACAGACGGAAGGTATCATGGGCATTGGAGGGTTCTTGGAACAGTATCCCAGCAAGTCTGACTTGAGCACTTTCATGAGCAAGTACAAGTATTACAGTAACTCGGCCGATTCATATACTTGTACAGCTGTCAACAGTGGTAGCTGCCCCACTAACCCCTCCTCGCCCGGTGTGGAAGCAAACTTAGATGTTCAGTATGCGAGAGCTCTTACCAAGGACATCCCCAATGTTTACTACAGCACCGGTGGAAGCCCACCATGGTTAGGCACTGGAACGAACACCAACGAGCCATATCTTGAGTTTCTCGACTATTTCCTAGCATTGGACTCTGACAGCTTACCCAACACACTCTCCATTTCTTACGGAGACGACGAATCTACTGTTCCACTTTACTACGCTGACGAGGTTTGCAACTTGTTCTCGCAACTTGGTGCTCGAGGAGTTTCGGTTCTCGTCGCCTCCGGAGATTCTGGTGTCGGAACCACCTGCACGTCGGGTAGCACCAAAACCTTCACGACTAGTTTCCCAGCTAGCTGTCCATGGGTCACTACTGTTGGTGGAACAACTGGCAACACTCCGGAGTCGGCTTGGACTGATGGTGGTGGAGGATTCTCTGAAGTTTTCGGCCGCCCAAGTTATCAAGATACTGCTGTGAGCACATGGTTGTCAAGTGATACTACCCATTCTAGCGTGACAAGTTATTTCAACAGCTCTGGTCGAGCATATCCCGACGTTGCAGCTCAGGCGACGAACTTTGTTATCGTGGTCTCAGGTTATTCCGAGGGTGTCGATGGTACCAGTTGCGCCACTCCAACATTTGCCAGTTTAGTGCAGTTGTTGAACAGTGATCGTATTGCCTCTGGCAAGTCTGGATTGGGTTTCTTGAATCCGTGGTTGTATAGCGATGCTTCTTCCGGGTTGACTGATATCACCTCAGGAAGCATCTCCGGATGCAGTGGTGTCATTAGCAATGCTGGATTCTCAGCTGTCTCGGTAAGTTGAATTCGTCTTTTCCGATAATAAGTGCCTCGCTGACTTGATACCAGGGTTGGGATCCTGCCACTGGCCTAGGAACACCAAATTATGGCAAGCTGTTGACCATATCTCAGGCCACTTGAGCTTTTATATCAGGTCGAATAACTGCATGAGCACAAATGCCCATTCGCGTAGGCTTTGATAATCAGAATACCAACACGGATTGAATAGCGCATACCTCTTGACTCTGAAAACCAAGCATTGCCATTCACACTATGTTGACTTGTTGATATGTCTCACAGCGAGTATGGTTGTCGACGAAATCTTTCGTCTGTCATCATAGAGAAAGGTAAGTAGGCGAACAAGTGTTTACTGTGCTTCAGACTGCACAGTATAATGTGAAGTGAAGAAAGGAGAGGAACAGCGTAAAATGGAGACAAACGTCGGTGGTCGGTAACTCTGTCGCTCCTTGCCTCTCATTTGCAGAGATTGCCTTTTAATTGGATTCTTTGGTTCATCCCCTACCTCAATTCCCACCACCGACAACTAAGTCTTGCGGTCTGTATCTGCTTCTATTCGTGGCTTTTCAAAACATAATACTATCGTCGGATGTAGATTAACCTGACCTGACCCCTCATTTACCGGCATGAAACCTTGGTGAAAGTCTTCCGCTCCTGCCTGATCTGTGGCCGTCTGAAGATCAGATAAGCATAAGTGAGTTTGCTGCCAAAAGAGGCTGTTGCTTGGACTATCCCCACCAGTGGTGTGCGCATTACGAATTGCTGCAGAATCGATATTCGTGAGAGCTGCAGCTCTATGAATTGTGCAGTATCACACTGCTGCTACTTTGAGGCCATGAACACTCTAGGCATTGATTGACCTTCGACAATGCAGGTGATTGTCGGAAATATTCATAGCGGGACTTTTGCTCGCAGTGCCGACCATCGGGCTTTCGGCATTTTTCTTCGCCGCGATCCTATTCGCTGATGCTGGGTCGAGTTCGTGAAAGAGTCTTCTAGTCTATTGTGGTATTAAGTGTAATTTCGAGAGATGATTCCGAGTGCTGGGGTTCCTGTTGGCGACAAACGTCAGCCAGCACGAAGAAGGAAATGATGCGGCGACGATCTCGCGAAGGCTACAGAATACTCTGGAGGAGCATAAACCAAGACAGTTCTATGGCTGCGATGTATGGAGAAGTTCAAATCGTTTGTTTACACAGTAGTTCAGGCAGTCGGTATTTTGTCAGTCAATGAGCCGTCACAGAAGTTGGCTGGGCTAGGCATGGTGATCTCAAAAGCTGGGGAAAAAGCTTGAGTGTGCTTGGCCCTCTGTTAATCCCTGCACACCACGAGGACGTCGGGTGTGGTTGGCAGTTCGTGAGTCCCTTGACGACGACGCGCGGAGACCGTCCTTGCAATTTTACCTCCATTCAGAAAGCAAGTGTTTTCTTATGCTGCGGCATGATTCTACGGAAAAATAAACGATGTGGCCCCATTCAATCATTACCTTCCCTGCTCACCGCAGAATTAAGAAGCTCTGGAAGAGATAGGCCTAACTTGCGGCGCAAAACGCATGGCCATAAATCGACTTCAGAGAGCTCTGGCCCTTTGGGAAGCAATTATCCGACTTACGATCTTTGAATGGTGCCGGTACTGTTGCTGCTGATGGTTACGGAATAATTCTGAATGGGTGGTATGGTAGAATATAGTCAAGCCAAGACTTATAAATACCCTATCTGCCTCTCACAGCTGCCCTTTTCACTAAGATCTCTTGGCCTAATCTAATCACCCACCATCATTTGATATTATTTTCACTTCATCATGGTTCAATTGGCTACCGCCCTTCTTTTCTCCGCTGCTGTGGTCTTGGCTGCTCCAGCTCCTGCACCAACTGCTGCCCCTGATCTTGCCAAGAGAGCAACTACCTGCACTTTCAGTGGATCTAACGGTGCTTCTTCTGCCAGCAAGTCTAAGGCTGATTGTTCTACTATTATCATTTCGGCCGTGGCTGTTCCGTCCGGCGTCACCCTTGATCTTACCGATCTTAATGATGGAACTTTCGTTAGTACCTTCATGGTTTACAGAGATCATTTGCTCATCAGTGCTTGATTAGGTCATCTTTGAGGGTGAGACTACCTTCGGCTACGAGGAATGGTCGGGACCTCTTGTTTCGATCTCTGGTACCGATATCACCATCACTGGTGCTTCCGGCTCTTACTTGGATGGAAATGGTGCCGATTATGTGAGAGCAACTAACTCTCTCTATGGATAAACGATGGATCTACTAACACTGTAATTTAGTGGGATGGAGAAGGTAGCGATGGTGGCAAGACCAAGCCTAAGTTCTTTTACGCACACGACTTGTACTCCTCTACTATCACCGACGTCTACATCCAAAATGCCCCGGTTCAAGTTTTCAGTATCGACACGGCATCTGACTTGACTTTGACTGGTAAGGACTTTGATATTACTGCTTTCTTTTTACTGACAATGCCTAGGCATCACCATCGACAACTCTGCCGGAGATGACCTGGGTGCAAACACTGACGGCTTCGACATTGGAAGCTCTACCAGCATTACTATCTCTGGAGCCAACGTTTACAACCAAGATGACTGCGTTGCCATCAATTCTGGAACTGTCGGTTAATCTCTAACTGGTAATGAAACCTTGGCTAATTGGTCTTAGGACATTACTTTTACTGGCGGTGTTTGCTCTGGTGGACACGGTCTCTCCGTTGGCTCAGTCGGTGGTCGATCTGACAATGTAGTCGACACGGTCAAATTCCTCAGCTCCGAAGTCAAGAGCTCCCAAAATGGTAAGGTTCTTGGACATATTCAACTCAAGTTACTCACTAACACTGTTACTAGGTTGCCGGATCAAGACCATCTCTGGTGATACTGGCAGTGTTAGCTCCGTCACTTACCAGGACATCACACTGTCCGACATTACTAAGTACGGTATCTATGTTAGCCAAGATTATGACGGAACTTCTGGCGACCCAACCAACGGCATCACTATCACGGATTTCGTTTTGGACAATGTTTCGGGAACCGTTGACTCAGACGGATACAACATCTGGATTCAATGTGGTTCTGGTTCTTGCACCGACTGGTACGTAACGAATTTTCCTCTTTGAATTTGTTGAAGGGGGCGGGGGCGGGTGGAGGAATTTCCCCCGGTTTGCGTTTTTAAATAGGATGCTAACGCAAAGGAATAGGACCTGGACCGACGTCGATGTCTCTGGAGGAGAGACATATACCGACTGCCTGAACCTACCTGACGGTATCTCCTGCTCCTAGAAGCTCTAGGCCCAGCCTCTCTTGATCTCGATCGTGCTGTCTTCGCTGTCGTGGTATAATATATGCTTTATTATGCTGATATCTCGGGAGTTATTCCAAGTCCGAGATTTGCGTGATGATGATGCCAACAAAGACAGACGTCATGCGGAGGAATCCGCAAGAGATAGGATAAGGGATATTTTTAAGTCATCCATTCATTCATTTTCGATAGTGGGAGATCTCTGGGGAGATGTGTTTTTGTTTCTTGTATATAGCTCTTCACTTTTATATGTCCATCCTTGCTGGCGGTCACGAGATTGATTGGGATGTTCATGTACATCTCCCTTTTCGTCGATCGATTGGTGGGCATCGTACAAAGCCTATCCTTATTGTTTACTGATCATCTTATTTACCTCTAAGTGCTCGTGCCTGATTGTCGATCGAGCTTCTAGAAATCGGGTTGCTGCGAAGAAAAATGGAGATACGTGTGGCGCGGTACGAGGTGCGCGACTGACACTCTTTGGACCTCAGAAATCGAAAATTGGGTGTTCATGGGTTAGGACGGCCATCCTTGCCATTATCAACCTGCTCGTGACAACAGTATTATGCAGTATAGTGACAACCTCGAAAAAGAATACCAAGTCATCCAACTCGGGTTTCGACTAAAATAATGAAGGGATTAAAGTTGCATTTTCAAGAAAGTTATCTGAACGCCGGGAAGATCAACGATTGAAGTGCTCAGATGATCATAGTCCGCTTGCTTACGGCGAGGTTGATTAGGGCATGCCTCTTTGGCGAGTGCACGATGGAAAAGAAGGCGAATCAAGGAAATTACTCCTCGTCCGAACGATAGGGCAGTTTCAAGCGCCTTGAACGGCCCTGGTATTTGAATATATCCATAGTCGCACGAACTACGCCCAAGGCTGACTCTGAATCAAGCTACGAGTAAAATCTCCGGATTCGCATCGAACCTCTTGCCCTCGAAACACGGTGAAGGAAGTGAGGCTACATAAGAGCCTCCCCGGCCCCCGAGCCTTTGCTCTCTGCCCGTTACGGCGTGGCGACCGTGCCTGTTTCAAAAAAGCTTCGGATGATATAAGTCGAGACCTGAGTTGTTCAGAACGCGAACTCCTACCAAATCGCCCTTCGTAGACGCACAAGCAGACATGGAGGCTAGGATGATGCAACTTTTCACGTTAGTTTGTTGACATTGGTGATATTATTGTTTACGCGTATTTGCGAGATGAGAGCAGAGCTAAAGGGCTGCTTGCATTTCGGGATGATGCGAGTCTTCATCTACTCTGGATACCGATGAGGTCATGGATGCTCCACAACGGATGATGTTACACGATCTTCCCTGAGCCGTGGCCATCACTTCATCTACGGATCCTCCTCTCGTGCCAGCAGATAATGCAGGCGTAGTGCTGTCCTCGGCAGACAACGAGAACGTGCTGGCTTGGTGCCTGACTCGAGTCACGTGGAGCGCCCCAGCTTGCTCCAGACCATGGCAGCTAAATACTTAAAGAGGCTAGAGGAGCAGGCAGGGCGGCACACTAAGAATAAATTATAGGGCTGGCATTGGCCCATTGGACGACAGCGAAACCAAAGCGGTTTGGCTCACAGGTTAGGCGGGCAAACGCATTAAGAGTGCACTCCTCCATTTCCGTGCTCTGGTCCTTTTGATATGTTCGACGATCAATTCATGCATGAAGCTGCCACTTCATACTTTCCACCTCACACTTCTTACACCACACATTGCACCTCATACACTCTACTCCGTAGTTCCTTACCACCCATAGTTCCACCCACATATACCTCCCAGCTCTGTTCCCCACCCATCCATTGGTCCCTGCATCCTGGCATTGCTCTGGTCCGGTATGGTCAACCATGCCCTGCTATGCCATACCATGCCATGCCGCCGTGTATTCTGCTATGGCCTATACAAGCAAGCGATGTGTCCGAGCCGTTGGTTGGCCTGTAGGAGAATGAACAGTACAAACTGCACGACAAGGTAGGGCAGCCAAGCGCAGAGTAGGAATGGGCAGGATACCGGTAGGGCTTTGGGGAACAACAACACATCTCATCTCATCTCATCTCATTGAATCTTCTTTTCTCTATTATTGTCCTATTCTGTATCTTTACTCCTCCCCTCATCATCATTACTCCTTCCTCTGTCCTCCTGCGCTCCTCTATATACCCAAACATTTCCCTAACTATCCCGCATAATGATCTAATGATCTATACCCCTCACCAAAAAGCAGACAATGGCACCCAATTCACGGCCACCTCTGACGAGTCGCATACGAGCGAGTTTTGAAGGCAAGAGGAGCGAATCCAGAAGTCCTACAACTGGCTTCTTCGCCGCACAAGATCCAGACATCCTACGAAATGCCATAAGTGAGGCCATCGCTGGCAAAGAATTCCAACATGCCATCGCTGGCCACCTCATGCGCATGCTTGAGCCGAGCATCAAATCGGCTCTGGACACGATCCAACCAGTGGTGGAAGCTGTATATTCCCATGAGATGTTACTGAGGAAAACGAATGCGAGTGTTGTCAAGACGAATGCGAGTGTGGAAAATTTATTGACGAGAATTGATACCCATGCGGACGAAAATGGCCGTTTTTCTATTGTAGGACTCGACCCTCCCCCTCCCGAACCCGCCAGCAAGGAAGTACGGCAACATGGACCGCTGTCCTCACATCCGCCGGATTTAGAGAGGTCTGCGACTGTGCCTAGAGCAACGGTATCATCTTCTTCCACAGATGTGGAACAAATACGGCATATGCTAGCTAGTAGCACTTCAAGAACATCTGCAAAGCTGTCAGCCCTTGCAAAGGCTGTGGATGGAAATAGCAGCAGGATTTCTGAGATCGCGGAGGGAATGGCTGAGATGAATGCTGCTCTGGCCCCTACGTTGCAGGTCCTCCCTTCGATGCGCTTCTTCTCTGAACAGTCAAGTACGACGGCAACCGTCATGCAAGCACAATTAGATCAGCTTCAAACCGACATGGGAACTGTTCTTAAGGTAGTACCTTCTGATCTCGATACTCGGGTAAAAGCAATTCATGACCAAATGAGTGCTCAAGACCCCGCCATACTATCTACACATATTACGAAACTTGATACAATCGCGGAAGATGTCGCCGCAATCAAAAGCGGTGGTGTATCTGGAACAGCTGCTCCAGCTGCGGATAATCCAGAAATGGCAGAACTCCTCAAGACTATTTCGACGAATATTGGCTCATTGAAAGATCAGCTCGAAGCTGGATCAGCCGCCAACACCGAAGGCTTTACTAATATTGGTTCGCAAGTTACCACTGTTACCGGATCCTTGGAAGCCCACACTAGTAAATTGGATGAGATCAAGGAAGCTCATACTGCTAACTCTACGGTGCTCGGTGAAATCAAGGAACTGCATACCTCTAATAGTGCAGCATTGAACGAGATCAAAGAAAAGGGTCCTTTCGCACCGGCTCCTGCAGCAGAAGGAGATCCATCTCCAGCTGCGGCCAGCGCTTCGGTGGACCTTTCTGGCTTAGAAACAAGCACGGCTGAGATTTTGGCCGCTGTCAAAGCTTCATCTGAAGCTCATACTGCCAATACTGCCACATTGGCCGAGATCAAGGATGCTCATGCTTCGCATACTACGGCGCTGGGTGAGATCAAGGACGCGCACGCATCCCACACGACGGTATTAGACGAAATCAAGGAGAAGAGCCTAGCTCCTGCTCCTGCCGATGGTGCACCAGCAGCCCCTGCGAGTATTGACATCTCTGGACTTCAAGCAAGTGCTGCTGAGATTCTGGAGGCTGTCAAGGCTTCAAACGAATCGCACGCGGCCCATACAACCGTTCTGGGAGAGCTCAAGGATGCGAATGCCTCACATGCCACCATACTCGGTGAGATCAAGGAGAAGGGCATTGCTGCATCTGCGGCAGATGGAACACCGGCCTCGGCTGTAGATATTTCAGGCTTAGAAGCCAAAGCCACCGAAATTCTCGACGCTGTCAAGGCGTCAAATGAATCGCATGCTGCTCACACAACAGTTCTTGGTGAAATCAAGGAGAAGGGTGTTGTGGCACCTTCTGATGGTTCACCGGCACCGGCTGGCTCTGTAGACTTATCTGGACTGGAGGCCAGCGCCGCTGAAATTCTTGCAGCTGTGAAGGCATTAAACGAATCTCATGCAACTCATACTACTGTCTTGAGCGAAATCAAGGAGAACAGTCTTGCTCCGTCTGAAGGAGCTCCTGTAGCTGGAAGCGTGGATATCTCTGGTTTGGAAGCGAGAACAGTTGAGATTCTGGAAGCTGTCAAAGCATCCAATGAGTCTCATGCTGCTCATACTACAGTCTTAAGTGAGATCAAAGAGAAGAGTATAGCACCATCTGAGGGTGAACCTACTGCAGCTGCTAGTGTGGACATCTCTGGTTTGGAAGCTAAGACCACTGAGATTTTGGAGGCTATCAAAGCTTCAGCGCCTGGTGGAAGTGTTGATCTCTCTGGGTTGGAAGCTAGCACGGCCGAGATCCTCGAAGCTGTGAAGGCCTCAAACGAGTCCCACGCGGCCCATAGTGCAGCTTTCGAATCAATCAAATCCATCAACTCATCACCCGACGCTGAAAAGGCCGTAGGTACAGATGGGGAGACTACAACAGCACTTCAAGCAACCACGGCTGAGATTCTTGCCGCTGTTAATAAGTCGAACGAATCGCATGCAGCTCACAGTGAAGCTCTAGAAGGATTAAAATCTTTGAGTTCCGCTTCGGTAATTGAAACCGCACCACCAGCAGACAACGCCGATCTCTCAACAACTTTGCAAACACTTACTACTGATCTTGCAGCAATTAAAGAGAACTTAACTACAGGTTTCACATCCAATACTGATGGTATCACTGGCTTAGGAACGAAGATAGATGAGGTTCTCACGACTCTTGAAGCTCATCAAGCTGCCAATCCAAGTGCCGAGATTTTGGCTGGTGTGAAGGAATCAAACGAAGCGCATGCTGCTCACAAGACTGCCCTTGAGGGAATACGGTCTATCGGAGGAGCTGAGGCTGCTCCAGCAGCTGAATTGGGTAACCTCACCAGCTTAGAAGCCAAGATTCAGGAGGTCCTCACAACTCTCGAAGCCCACAAAGCGGCCGATCAAAGTACAGAGATCCTTGCCGGTATTCAATCTCATGCAACAGCACTGGAGGGTCTTAAAACAACCAGCGCAAGTGAAGGCGAAGCTGTACCGGCTGCTGACGGGGCTACTCTTGCCAATCTTGAAACCAAACTGAATGATGTTCTCACGACACTTGAGGCTCATCGCGCAAGTGATCAAAGTGCCGATATTTTGACCGAAGTAAAGCAGTCAAACGAATCTCACGCTGCTCATGCTACAGCTATTGGAGCTCTGCACACAGCACTGACAGACTCGCATACTGCTCATACGGGCACTCTGGAGGAGATAAAATCCCGTAGCATTGACTCGGCAGCTAACGCGGCACCTGCAGCTTCGAATGATGACCTAAGTGGATTACACACGCAAGTCACGGCAATTGCAAGTGCTCTTCAAGGCCACGAAAGCACTCTTTCTGCAATCAAGGAATCGACAGATGCATACAACTCTTCGCACTCATCATACAACACAACCTTGGCAGAGATCAAAGATGCAACGGCACAATCCAATGAATTCCACTCCTCGCATTTGATGACACTTGCAGAGATCAAGGGCAACCAATCATCTGGTGGAGGTGCTTCCTCAGCACCGGCAGCTGTGGATTTATCTGCTCTAGAATCCCAGCTGACTGCTTTAAGTACCACGTTAACAGAGCAGAGTGCAGCACTTGCAGCTATCAAAGAATCCGCTTCACAACCGGAGGTACTTGCTAAGGTTGCAGAGTCTCATGGAATACTCACAGCACAACAAGAGCTCCTTGCCTCACATACATCTCTGCTCGAGGGAATTAAAGCTGGACTATCACATGAGGATGTTATAGAGGGTATCACGGGTCTAAAGGCAATGATCGAAGAGTCGCATGCTGGTGTGTCATCACAAAATGATCTTGTTAAGGACCTTCATGAGACGACAAAATCCTCTCACTCAGAACTCACTAGCGCCATCGCAGGTCTCGCAATCGGCGGTGCAGCGGGAGCAGGAGCTTTAGCTCTTGCCTCTGATTCCACACCAGACGACCAGAAAGAGCTCCTTAACGAAATTAAGACAATTGTCACTTCCTCTTCTGAGACGCTTACGAGTCTAGCAGCACAAATCGAAGCGGACAAGACAACTCTTAACTCGTCAATCACGACATTGTCTGAAGAATTAAAGGCTGGGATTGATGCTTCCGGGACGGAGATCAACACCGGCATCAGGAATCTGCAGGATAGCGGTATTCATTTGAACGACAAAGGGGTTTTCCAGCTTGCTGAACGTACAGTCGTTGCTACTAAGGCTGTTGACTCCGATACCAGAGAGGTGAAAGGTGCTCCTACCGAGGCCCTTGCTGAAGAACCTCTTGCCGAAGAGCCTGTGGTTGAGGAGCCTGCTGCTGCAGAAGCACCTGCTGAAGAACCTGTATCCGAGGAGCCAGCTATCGAGGAAAAGGCAGCTGAAGAAGAAGCTCCTCCTGCTGACGTTCCGGTCGAAGAACCTGTGGTTGAGGAACCTGCTGCTGCCGAAGAACCTCCTGCTGAAGAACCTCCTGAAGAAGAGCCAGTCGTCGAGGAGAAAGCGGTCGAAGAGGAAGCCCCTTCTACTGAAGAACCAGCAGCTGAGGAGCCTGCTGCTGCCGAAGAACCTGCAACTGAAGAGCCTGCTGCTGCCGAAGAGCCAGCAACTGAGGAACCTGCAGCTGAAGAGCCTGCTCCTGCAGAAGAACCTGTAGCAGAAGAAGAAGCTGCCGAGGAACCTGCCGCTGAAGCAGCTCCTGCTGATGAACCTGCTGAAGAAGAGCCAGTCGTCGAGGAGAAAGCGGTCGAAGAGGAAGTGCCTTCTACTGAAGAACCAGCAGCTGAGGAGCTTCCTGCTGCTGAAGAACCAGTAGCTGAGGAACCAGTAGCTGAGGAACCAGTAGCTGAGGAACCAGTAGCTGAGGAACCAGTAGCTGAGGAACCAATAGCTGAGGAACCAATAGCTGAGGAACCAGTAGCTGAGGAACCAGTAGCTGAGGAACCAGTAGCTGAGGAACCAGTAGCTGAGGAACCAGTAGCTGAGGAACCAGTAGCTGAGGAACCAGCAGCTGAGGAACCTGCAGCCGAAGAAGTAGCTGCTGAAGAACCTGCCGCTGCTGAGGAACCCGCAGCTGAAGAACCCGCAGCTGAAGAAGCACCTGCCGAAGAGCCTGCAACCGAGGAACCTGCAGCTGAAGAGCCTACTCCTGCCGGAGAGCCATCAACTGAGGAACCAGCGACTGAGGAGCCTGCAGCCGAAGAACTTGCAGCCGAAGAAGTAGCTACTGAGGAACCTGCCGCAGCTGAGGAACCCGCAGCTGAAGAAGCACCTGCCGAAGAGCCTGCAACCGAGGAACCTGCAACTGAAGAGCCTGCTCCTGCCGAAGAGCCAGCAGCCGAAGAAGTAGCTGCTGAAGAGCCTGCTCCTGCCGAAGAACCTGTAGCTGAAGAAGCAGCTGCTGAGGAACCTGCCGCTGAAGCAGCACCTGCTGATGAACCTGCTGAAGAAGAGCCAGTCGTCGAGGAGAAAGCGGTCGAAGAGGAAGCCCCTTCTACCGAAGAACCGGCAGCTGAGGAGCCTGTTGTTGCCGAAGAACCAGTAGCTGAGGAACCTGCAACTGAGGAACCTGCAACCGAGGAACCTGCAACCGAGGAACCTGCAGCCGAAGAAGTAGCTGCTGAGGTACCTGCCGCTACCGAAGAACCTGCAGCCGAGGAAGTGACAACTGAGGAACCTGACGTTGCTGAGGATCCCGCAGCTGGAGAAGCACCTGCCGAAGAACCAGTAGCTGAGGAACCTGCAGTTGAGGAGCCTGCTCCTGCTGAAGAGCCAGCAACTGAGGAACCTGCAACTGAAGAACCAGCGGCTGAAGAAGTAGCTGCTGAGGAACCCGTAGCTGAAGAAGCACCTGCCGAAGAACCTGCTGCTGAAGAGCCTGCTCCTGTCGAGGAACCTGCATCAGAAGAACTAGCTGTTGAAGAAAAAGAAGCCGAAGAAGCACCTACCGAAGAACCCCCAGTAGAAGAGCCAAAAGCTGAAGAAGTAGCTGCCGAAGAACCCGTTACTGCCGAAGAAGCCCCTGCTGAAGAGCCTGCTCCTGCCGAAGAACCTGAAGCCGAAGTAGCACCCGCTGATGAAGCACCTGCCGAGGAAGCTTCAGCAGAAGAGCCTGGTATTGAGGAGAAAGCCATCGACGGGGAGCCTGCTGCTGAGGAACCTGCCGTTGTCGAAGAACTCGTAGCCGAAGAAGTTGCTGCTGAGGAACCTACAGCTGAAGAAGCACCTGCCGAAGAGCCAGCAGCTGATGAACCTGCAGCTGAAGAGCCTGCTCCTGTCGAAGAGCCAGCAACTGAGG